>JBBBDQ010001140.1:1690000-2025000 GCA_037127315.1 Ascarosepion bandense
TATATATATATATATATATATATATATATAGCTTAAGAGATAGGTGTAATCTATGTTTGACAGAAAAAATTAAAATTTTGCAATTTCAAGACCAATATATACTCCTTAACAAACGAAGGGAGATCGTAAGTATGTGTCGCCATAGAAATAAATATAAATTACAATAATTATCCTATTCTTCCAATTAGTCCCAATAAAACAAACGAAGGGAGATCATAAGGGAGATCATAAGGGAGATCATAAGTATGTGTCGCCATAGAAATAAATATAAATTACAATAATTATCCTATTCTTCCAATTAGTCCCAATAAAACAAACGAAGGGAGATCATAAGGGAGATCATAAGTATGTGTCGCCATAGAAATAAATATAAATTACAATAATTATCCTATTCCTCCAATTAGTCCCAATAAAACAAACGAAGGGAGATCATAAGGGAGATCATAAGGGAGATCATAAGTATGTGTCGCCATAGAAATAAATATAAATTACAATAATTATCCTATTCCTCCAATTAGTCCCAATAAAACAAACGAAGGGAGATCATAAGGTAGATCATAAGTGAGATCATAAGGGAGATCATAAGTATGTGTCGCCATAGAAATAAATATAAATTACAATAATTATCCTATTCCCCCAGTTAGTCCCGATGAAAATATTTCCGATTTTTTTTTCAAAGTTGACCTAGCAGTTACCTCCACACCACCTACCCTGCTAACCCTAGAGTCAGGCTACATACCTCCCACTACTAAGAATTACTACTAACTCTTTCCCCCAACCCAATAAAATGAAATTAAAGAAAAAATTCTCCAACATTCGGATATATTTTTATTATGTTGGTTCTAAGCTTTCGGCTCACATAGAACCGCATTACAAATTTACGAACTGCCTTTGCTATTTGGAAACTGTTAACATTGCTTAGCAAAGTTTTATGTCAGCACAAGATAAAATCGATCTTTTATAGTAGAGGTTTTTATGTTAACGTCCCTGTAACCTCTCTGAAGATGGCTTATGTGAGCCGAATGCTTAGAACCAGCATAATAACAAAATATCTAAATGTTGGACAATTTTAGTCTGTATTTTCACCTGAAATTAAAGCCAAAATACGACGTTTAGAACGGCTCATGATGAAACATAATAGACATTCATTGTTTCTTATATTTAACAATATATGTTTAGAATATATATATATATATATATATATATATATATATATATATATATATATATATTTCTAAACGTATACTGTTAAATATAAGAGACAATGAATTCTCCAACATCACTTTTAAATCTGGCTATAACATATTACATTGCATTTGAATACATGGTTCTGTTGTCATTTCGCGCTGTCCCGCGGTGTGACGTCATAGAACCGCATTGCAAATTTGCGAACTGCGTTTGTTATTTTTGGTAAATATTGCCATTGTCTATCGGAGTTTATGTCAACACAAAATAAAATCGTCGGTGATGGTGGATGTTATTGTGTTACCGTCTTGGTGACCTCTCTGAAGATGGCTCATATGAACCGAAAGCTTAGAAGCAAATTAATAAAAAATTATCCAAATGTTCGAGAACTTTTGTCTTTATTTTCAACTGAAATTAAAGCCAAAATACGACGTTTAGAACGGCTCATGATTAAACATAATAGACATTCATTGTCTCTTATAATTAACAATATATGTTTAGAATATATATATATATATATATATATATATATATATATTTATATATATATATATATATATCGAAGATTGTATTTTATTCGTTTTTTTCTTACTAAGAGTTATTATTTTAACTACATTTATAATAAATTACTACTAGTGGTTATATTGTAATTTATATTAGGATGTATGATTTATGATTTTTTTTTTCACCATAAATATACCCAATAATTGGTATATTTTAATTTAAGGGTAAATCCATGTCGCGTCTCTAAAAATAAATATTAGTTTAATAGACGTTGGTTTCGATCTAGGACGTTTATTTTAAATTATTTTACATTCTTTTTCCATCTTGCTCTCTTTCTTTTTCTTGCTTTCTTTTTACATATTATTTTTCCCCGTTTTTAGGTTTTCTTTCGAAATTTTCCTTTTTCTATATTTAACTATAATTTTTAATTTTTAGTAATTGTATACAGCGAGAATATTTTGAGGATCCTAGATGACACGCCAGGATTTGTTATTGGAGGCTACAACCTGAACAACATAAGGTATGCGGACGATACAGTGCTGATTGCGGACACGGAAAGGAAACTACAAGACCTCATACAGAAAGTAGCAGTAGAGAGTAACAAGAAGGGACTACAAATAAACTTTAAGAAAACTGAGTGCATGGTCATCAGCAAAAGATACAACCCAAAATGCCAAATACAGGTGGAGGATAACAGAATCAAACAAGTACAAGAATTTAAGTACCTAAGAAGTGTTCTAACAGGAGATGGAAAGTGCGACACGGAGATCCGAAGGCGAATTGGCATGGCAAAGGATGCGTTCCAGAAGATGAGCAAAATACTAACACACAGGAAAATCTCAATAGAAACGAAGAAAAGAGTGCTAGACTGCTACGTGATGTCAGTTCTTCAATACGGCTGTGAATGCTGGACAATATCATCGAAAATGAGGACAAAACTGGAAGCGGCCGAAATGTGGTTCTACAGAAGGATGCTACGGATATCATGGACTCAGCATACAAGCAACGACGAGGTGTTAGAAAGAATGGCAACAAAAAGGAAATTAATGCTGAGCATCTGGAAGAGACAACTGAAGTTCCTGGGACATGCAATGAGGAAGGAGAGCCTGGAGAACCTGATAATGTCTGGAGAGATAGAAGGAAGGAGAGACAGAGGAAGGCAGCGGATAACATATTTGCAGGGCCTGATCAGGTGGATGACGGAACGCGGGTTGCCAGGAGCAACAGGAGCAAAACATACTAAGAGCCACAAGGGATAGGGAGACGTGGAGAGCTATGATCGCCCACGTCCTGAAGGGACAGGACACATAGAAGAAGAATTATTTAACTGAATTTTTTAAATTAATATGAATTTAAAAAAAAATAGTAAGAGTAGTTATTTTTTCAAATTGTATTAAAATTATGATGCACAATTTAGTTTTGTACCGTAGATGTATCCCATTATATTTGAAACTAGATTTCGCTGTTAAATTTTCCACGTCATTTTTTTCTAAGAAAGCCGACGAGTCGTTAGAGACGCTATTTCGATACATGGAGTTAATGTTTATTTCTCTGGATACTGTTTATTTTCTTTTTATTGTATTTCTTTGTCCTTTCTTTTTCTCTTTTTTCTTTTTTTCTTTTCTCTTTTTTCTCTTCATTTTTTTCTGTTTTTTCTCTTGATTCTCTTCTTTCCATTAATCAATCGTCTACTTTTTCTTTCTCCTTGCTATTTTCTATTTTTTGGGGATCCTTTTGAATGAGCGAGAAATTTTTTGTAAATAACCGTTACAAATGTCTATTTTAAATATGAACATGTGAACGTCTGTGTAAAAAATATTTTTTTTTATGGGAGGTATTTTGAGGATAAACTACTGTACCATTTGGGTCTGACGAGCCGCAATAATAACATCATGATGCGGTGAAATATGTATTACACATTGTAATAAATCAAAAACCTTTTCTAAATGATATTACTCTGTTAAATTAAATAAATGAATTGAACATTGAGTTCTTTTGAGTTCGTCTCTATTGGAATTTACCTGGATACTATATCAAGTGTGCTACGTAATATATATATATATATATATATCCAAGTGAATAAAGAACGAAGAAAATATTAAAAACGTTCAAAACATTAATTTAAAATGGTACATGTTTAGAAAATTATCTGCTGCCTCGATACACTATATATATATATATATATATATATATATATATATATATATATATTTACAAGACTTATTCCCTTATCGCTAACCCCCGCCAACCTCCCACACACAACTCTTAAATGTAAGAAAAGAAGTCTTCCATTCCTTTCCACATCACCGGATGAGACATTGGAAGTGAAAGGTTGAAACAAGATGGCCTAATAACGGAGATGTCAGTAGAGACACCACAGGATAATATATGCAAGAGGTTAAAAAAAACGAAAAAGGGGTCGCTTTAATACTAAAAAAACAAGTGAAGAGATGTGCACTTGGATACTGGCAACTGTCAGAGAGAGTCCTCTTGGTTAAACTGCGGGGAAGGCCCTTCAATATGGCTATTATAGTAGTTTATGCGCCGACAACTCAAAGCTCGGAGGAGGAAATAGAATCTTTCTATTCAATACTGGACAGTGCCAAGGCTCAGTACAAAAGCCAAGAAATTAGGATAATAATGGGGGACTTAAATGCAAAGGTAGGTAAAGATAGAGAAGGAGACACGAACGGCAACTTCGGACTAGGATAGCGCAACGAAAGAGGAGAAAAATGGATCCAAAGGTGCTCAGCCAATGACCAGGTTATTACTAACACCTGGTTCCAAGATCACCCACGACGTTTATGGACATGGAAAAGTCCAGGAGGCGACACGAAGAACCAAATAGATTATATAACTAAAAACAAGAGATTCAGGAACGCAGTGGTCCAATGCAAAATATACCCAGGTGCCGACTGCGGAAGTGACCACGTCTCAGTCATCTGCAAACTAAAAGTGAAACTCCGAAGACTGAAGAAGCCCAGCACATCACCAAGGCTGCAATACGACACGCTAGAGGACGATCTCACCCTTCAGAAAGAATACAATAATAGCGTGAGAAAGGAATATGAAGAACAAATTGGAAAAGGGTACTCAAAATGGGATTCACTAAAAGAAGCGATGGTGACCTCAGCGAACAACATAGCCCCAAAGGAAATCAGACGCAGAAGAAAAAACGAGTGGATGACCGAAGAGATCCTCCACATGAAGCAAAGGAGACAAAAAATAGCGCCAAGGCACGGAGCAGAGTACAAAAACCTTCACAGGAACAAATGCAGACAAGCCAAAGAGGAATGGCTCAACAACAAATGCGCAGAAGTAGAGAGACTGAGCAGGAACAACAAAGCAGAGATGCATAAAGAGATAAGAGAACTAACAGGACAAAAAACCTGCTCCTCAACAGGATGCATAAAATCCAAGGAAGGAACAATCATATTAGAGAAAGAGGAAATACTCCAGCGATGGGAAGAATATATAAAGGATCTCTTTGCGACAAGAGAGAACAACCGAGAATACAGAAGGAGATGGATGGACCGGAAATACTGAAATCCGAAGTGAAAGCTGCAATGGCCAAAATGAACAGAAACAAAGCAACTGGTCCAGATGGCATAGTGATAGAGCTGCTGATAGCCTTAGAAGAATATGGCATAGAAAAGATTACCGACATAATAAAAGAAATTTATAGCAGCGGAATAATACCAGACGACCTATGCAAGTCGATATTTATAGCACTGCCGAAGCAACCAGGTGCAAACGAGTGTGAACTACACAGAACTATCAGCTTAATGAGTCGCATTACAAAACTGATTGTCAGAATCCTGATGAATAGAGCGAGAAGCAGAATCAGGCCAGAGATAGGGCAGGAACAGTGCGGGTTCGTCAAAGACACTGGAACAAGAAACGCCATATTCATGATTAGGATGCTCTCTGAAAGGGCATTACAAATGAAGAAAGATTTGTACCTATGCTTCATTGACTACGCGAAAGCATTCGACAAAATACGACACAAAGAATTGATGGAGATGCTAGGCAGCCTCGACATTTTCGGCAAAGACATAAGAATAATCAAGAATCTCTACGGCAGCAAACGGCCTGCATACGGATAGGTAACGACACAAAGATAGAAAAAGGCGTAAGACAAGGATGTGTCTTTTCACCGGATTTATTCAACCTATACAGCGAGAATATTTTGAGGACCCTAGATGATACGCCAGGATTTGTTATTGGAGGCCACAACTTGAACAACATAAGGTATGCGGACGATACAGTGCTGATTGCGGACACGGAAAGGAAACTACAAGACCTCATACAGAAAGTAGCAGTGGAGAGTAACAAGAAGGGACTACAAATAAACTTTAAGAATACTGAGTGCATGGTCATCAGCAAAAGATACAACCCAAAATGCCAAATACAGGTGGAGGATAACAGAATCAAGCAAGTACAAAAATTTAAGTACCTAAGAAGTGTTCTAACAGAAGATGGAAAGTGCGACACGGAGATCCGAAGGCGAATTGGCATGGCAAAGGACGCGTTCCAGAAGATTAGCAAAATACTAACACACAGGAAAATCTCAATAGAAACGAAGAAAAGAGTGCTAGACTGCTACGTGATGTCAGTTCTTCAATACGGCAGTGAATGATGGACAATATCATCGAAAATGAGGAAAAAACTGGAGGCGGCCGAAATGTAGTTCTACAGAAGGATGCTACGGATATCGTGGACTGAGCATACAAGCAACGACGAGGTGTTAGAAAGAATGGCAACAAAAAGGAAATTGATACTGAGCATCAGGAAGAGACAACTGAAGTTCCTGGGACATGCAATGAGGAAGGAGAGCCTGGAGAACCTGATACTGACTGGTCAGATAGAAGGAAGGAGAGACAGCGGAAGGCAGCGGATAACATATTTGCAGGACCTGATCAGGTGGATGACGGAACGGGGGTTGCCAGGAACAACAGGCTCAAAGATACTAAGAGCCACAAGGGATAGGGAGACGTGGAGAACCATGATCGCCTACGTCCTGAAGGGACAGGGCACATAGAAGAAGAAGATATTGGTTATGCATTTAGACCATAGACGCTGCGTGTCGATCTAAGATGTTAACGTTTCATTCTTCTTTTCTTTCTTTTTTTTCCTTTGAAATTTTTTCTATATTTATCTTTTTCTTTTTTTTATATATATAAATCCAGGTGATAACCAACATAATAAAAATAATAATAATAATAATAATAATAATAATAATAATATATATATATATATATATATATATATATATATATATATATATATGAGCAAATGATGACCATCGGGATCGTACAGACCTTATTATAGAAGTACGGATGAACTCCGTCAGTCAGACAATTATTCCGTCAAGAGTCGAATGGCTTCTTTGAGAACTCTACAAAATGAATAAATGATTGCCATAATAAATCTTGCATTTAAATAAAAATTTTTAAAAACTTCAATAATAATATACAAAAGCAGTCTTCTTCTTCTTCTTCTTCTTCTTCTTCTTCTTCTTCTTTTATGTGCCCTGTTCCTTCAGGACGTAGGCGATCATGGCCTTCCCTGTCTCCCTATCCCTGGTTGCTGTTAACTCGCCTTCTCCTGTTGCACCATGCAACACTCGTCCCATCATCCATCTGATTAGGTTCTTCAAATATGTTATCCGCTGCGTTCCCCTGTCTCTTGTTCCCTCTACCTGGCCTGTTACTATCAGGTTCTCCAAGCCCTCCTTTCTCATTGTATGTCCCAGGAACTTCAACTGTCTCTTCTTGATGCTCAGTATTAATTTCCTTTTCGTTTGCATCATTTCCAAAACCTCATCATTGTTCACATGCTCGATCCATGATTTTCTCATCATCCTTCTGTAGAACCACATTTCAGTAGCTTCAAGTTTTTCCTTTATCTTTGTTGATATTGTCCAGCATTCACTGCCATATTGAAGAACTGACATCACATAGCAATCCAGTACTCTCTTCTTTGTTTCTAGTGAAATTGTCCTGTTTCTTAATACTTTACTCAACTCTGGAATGCTTCCTTCGCCATGCCAATTCGCCTTCTCTGTGTCGCACTTTCCGTCTTCTGTTATAACACTTCCCAAGTATTCAGCATTCGCTGCCATATTGAAGAACTGACAACACATAGCAATCCAGTAATCTCTTCTTTGTTTCTAGTGAAATTGTCCTGTTTCTTAATACTTTACTCAACTCTGGAATGCTTCCTTCGCCATGCCAATTCGCCTTCTCTGTGTCGCACTTTCCGTCTTCTGTTATAACACTTCCCAAGTATTCAGCATTCACTGCCATATTGAAGAACTGACAACACATAGCAATCCAGTAATCTCTTCTTTGTTTCTAGTGAAATTGTCCTGTTTCTTAATACTTTACTCAACTCTGGAATGCTTCCTTCGCCATGCCAATTCGCCTTCTCTGTGTCGCACTTTCCGTCTTCTGTTATAACACTTCCCAAGTATTCAGCATTCACTGCCATATTGAAGAACTGACAACACATAGCAATCCAGTAATCTCTTCTTTGTTTCTAGTGAAATTGTCCTGTTTCTTAATACTTTACGCAACTTCTGGAATGCTTTCTTCGCCATGCCAATCAGCCTTCAGATCTCTGTGTCGCACTTTCCATCTTCTCGTATAACACCTTCCAGGTATTTAAATTTTTGTCCCTGCTTGATTTTATTATCTCCGACTTGTATTTGGCATATTGGGCTACCATTTTTCTGATGACTATATATTTAGTTTTATTGCAGTTTATTTGTAGTTCTTTCTTGTCACTCTCTTCAGTAAATCTCCTCCAAGGCAACAGAATGAGAATAACTACAATGAACTTAACATCTCGATTTGACTTTTTTCTTTTGGATTCATATTATAGATAATATTTTTTCGTGGAAAAAATAGTGCGTTCAGTATATGTAATGGCGTAAAGCAGTCTAGGGGAGTTAATTCAGTATCTGGCATATGAAACATACGAAAAAATATTAGTAAAAAACGGAAAAATAACCCATAAACTTTATCCTGTGCCAAATCTAACCTAAAATCATTTGGGGGTTTTCGATACTTTACGGAAGTTGAAAACCTTTTACAAATGAAAAACAACGCCGAAATAAAAATAAAAAAAGCTATGGTTTTTAACGTACATTTTGAAATATTCAAAGTCTCAACAAAATGATTCATTCGTAAGATAAATTAATGAAAATAACTGAAACATGATGAAACCATTTGGTATTAATGGAAAACGCTTAGATTTTAAAAAAAATAGTGGTTTTCAATATTTTACGGAAGTTTAAATCTCAACAAAATACTATAGTTTTTAACGTAAATTTTTATTACTTAAATTCTAATTAGTTCATGCAATTCATGAGGCCAATCATCCCTGAGTGTTTCATAAGAATTTATCGATCTGATCTTGAGATATTGTGACCAAGGACAGACAGAAAAACAAACTGACAAACGTAACCGAAAAAATGTCTGTGATAATAAAGACTTCCAATCGATTCTTGTCCCCGCCCCAAGCCTTGCATATTTAGTGGTCCCTGAAAAGGTCATTCCTCTGGAGACAGACTTTCGAGAGACAATATTTCCTAATGGACCGATGAGAATTATAACCGATCACTATCATCTTTATCATGGGCCCGAACCCAAGTTCGTCATAAGGTTTTTATTGTTGGCAGCTATAATTAAAGAAACGCCAATGGGCTGGCCGCATTTTCCCCACAAATGAGTGGATGCCCGGTAAGCCCAAGATTAAAATTGAAAATGAAAATGTCACAGATGTATCAAGCTAGGCATGCCCATAGACAGACACACGTCGACAATTATATATATATATATATATATATATATATATATATATATATATATATATACACTATTGAAAACAACAGACATTTCATATCGATTAATTTTAATGATCATCATTAAAATTAATCGACATAAAATGTCTGTTCTTATCAATAGTATTTACCTGAAAGATCACCCGCTGCCAGAATTCACAGGTAGATAAATATGTGCAAACAGATGCACACACACACACACACACACACACACACACACACACACACACACACACACACACACACATATATATATATATATATATACACGCACACGCACATATACACACACACACATATATATGGTGCGATGGATAAAATGTCGTCTGAATTACGCTAAAATCAAAACAACACTGGCATTTCATTTTAACCGATAGATTTACAAAAATTGCACAAAAATATCTTAAAATCCTAAAGAGTAAATTTATCTAATAAAACGCCATTCCCTTCAACTACAGAATCCAGACGACAACGGAATCTCATGCAACTCTTCCGGATGGACTTCTTTGTTCAGTTGGTGAATGCTGACATAATCCTTTTCTTCAAGTCATCTTTGGTGTTATAAAGAATTTTGTTGGTATTTTGTTCAGCTGCGTCTCACACATTATAATCTACGGGGTCTCATTCTGGAGAGTTAGTTGGCCAGATATATGGAGTGATGTGATCACAGAAATTGCCTGACAGCACCTGACTGGGTTCTCTTGCTTGTGTGACATAGTGCTGAGTTCTCTTGCCAGGCATAGGGTCTTCCAGATGCCAACTTTTTGACCCAAGTCAGCACTGCCTCCTCAAGGCGCTTCATGTAGGCCTCTTTCTTGAGTCTGAGGTTCCGTTTAGAAGATGAATGCAGGCATAATGTCGCCATCACTAGTGATCACTACAAACACTGTGATGTTAACTAAATATATCATCAAACTCTTTCCAAATGTTCTGCACTCTCCCCAGATTGACGACCAACTCACTGAAATATTTGAATCGAAGCTTCCGGTTAGAATGTTAAAGAGTACAGCAAATACAGCGTTTCCAAATTTCAGGAAGAGTGAGTTGCGACATGGTGCCCAGCTGAGCTTTCTATACTATGCTGTCAGCACAATCAGAAACAAACAAAGTGCATGCCCGAAAAATATAAAATGGTGACAATTTAGCGATTGCACCACATACATACATGTGTGTATGTGTATGTATGCGCGTAGATATGGATAGATAGATGGTATATGAATAGTCTGTAAGATATAGATAGTTAAAAGAAACATATTAAATAGAGTAGAAACTTATATATATATATATATATATATATATATATATATATATATATAACGAAACTTGGTTATAAACAACCGACAATTTGAAAGGATTTGTTTGGACATTATTTTGATCGATACACGTATTTAAGTAGATATTATGTTTTTATTTAAACAGTATTATATATTTATACCTACTGGCCTGATTATTTATGTTAAATCTTTATTACGAAAATGTGTGTCATTCGGCAGGATTCGAACCTGCGACCTCTATCCACATAGGGGAATCTACCATTTGATCTGGCAATGTCTTAGACCTCTCAACCACGAATGACCTCCGGTCTAATTAAGGATTTAATCATCCTATATAATACAGTTTTCGATTCCTCGCAATAATCATATCTGCTCTGAAATGTATCGTAATGTCAACAAATTTAAACATGTTACGTAAATTAACGATGATTAAGGAAACTTGGTTATAAACAACCGACAATTTGAAATGATTTGTTTGAACATTATTTTTGATCGATACTCGTATTTAAGTAGATATTCTGTTTTATGTTACGGAAATTAACGAATTTTAACGAAACTTGGTTATAAACAACCGACAATTTGAAATGATTTGTTTGAACATTATTTTTGATCGATACTCGTATTTAAGTAGATATTCTGTTTTATGTTACGGAAATTAACGAATTTTAACGAAACTTGGTTATAAACAACCGACAATTTGAAATGATTTGTTTGAACATTATTTTTGATCGATACTCGTATTTAAGTAGATATTCTGTTTTATGTTACGGAAATTAACGAATTTTAACGAAACTTGGTTATAAACAACCGACAATTTGAAATGATTTGTTTGAACATTATTTTTATTGATACTCGTACTTAAGTAGATATTCTGTTTTTAATTAAACAGTATCGATAAAAAAAATGATGTTCAAACAAATCATTTCAATTTGTCGGTTGTTTATAACCAAGTTTTGTTAATCTTTGTTAATTTCCGTAACATGTTTACATTTTTTATTAAATACTTCTTCATTTGCTGAGTTTTCACTAATTCTGTATTCTATTGATGTGGGTACATGTTTGATAACACACTAAGGGTGGTTAGACTTTGGGTGAATGTATAAAAGATTGGCATTTGTTTTTTTGTATGGTTGGTGTATAGTTTTCTCTAGATCTAAATTACATTGAGGAAATCTACTTTTTTATATTTGTTTTAATTGTTACTTCTAAATTAAGATTTTTAAATTCTTTATTTATCATTTTTCTAATTTTATTTAATTTAAAATTTGTGGCATTTCTTATTATCAAAAGTCCATGAAATGCAACAAATTTTAAAATAAATCAAATTAGAAAGAATTTAAACACCCCCTTTCAACCAAATGACTCGTAGTAAATTGGGAAAAAATTCCTCGCGTTCATTAGAAAACACTTTCCAGAAAAATTCCATTAAGTAATATCTTTAATTATTAAATTATTAAATTTAATAATTAATTATTAAATTAAGTTACAGCTGTATGAACAATCTAGAAAAAATCATAAAAAAATCATAATAACAATATTTTAAAAAACTTTAACAAATATAATAAAAACAACATGATAACAGAAAATAACAGTTTAGACAAGAAAAACCTAACTGTAGAAACCCCATAGATTGCCCGGTGCCTAACGGAATCAATCGTCTATCAATGCGAAATATCTTCAAAGAAAAACCCAAATAGTATACAAATTTATGTAGGTAGTACTAAGCATTTACCAGCACACCTCTTCATTTAATAACAAATACAAAAATAGAACAACTTTATCAAAATACTATTGGTATTTAAAGGACACAAAGGAAACACCCACAATAAAGTTGAAAATTCTAAAAGAAGTTAAAACATGTAAGTTCTAAAATGAACCATGTTCATTATGTTTATACGAAAAGCTATATATGATCAAATCACTTAAAAATAAAAATCTATTAAATAAACACAATGAGATAAGCGTCATATGTAGACATTGCAAAATGTTCACATTAGAAAATGGATAAAATCTAAATGAAATAACATGCACATAACCAACAAGTGCTTAAGGAAAATAATTACTGAGGAACTATGGAAATAAAGTAAATTGAAACATGAAATTATTTCTATAAAAAAATTCTATTTATAAAAAAAATCTTTACAAAAAATAAATAGATATTAGAAAGAAAATGAAAGAAAAAGATATTAGGAAGGGAAAAAGGAAAAATAAAAGAAAAAGTTAGTATGTATTCTTTAGGGCCAAATTCCTAAATGAATATTTGCTCTGATTAGTTGAAAGCAACACACATGTAAATTTAAAATTTTCCCACATACAGACACAGCAAACCGAATGTTTTTGCATATTAATGTAAATCATCTGTACAACCAACATCAAAAATTGCCTGATGAAGGGAATCTATCCTGAAACATAGAAATTTCCGTGTCGCAATGCACAATTAATTCATAACTATATATATATATATATATATATATATAAGTTCTCATCAGATTACAATCTTTTCGGGAATTAATCTTACATAATACCAAAGATACTGCTTATATATATATATTTGTAAAAATTAAGACATACACGTTATTCCATGGTTAAGCAGAAGTGTGGGCCTATTTCAGGCCAACTATCACCAGCTTCCGTCTTTATCGTACAGAAGAGTTTAAGATTGTATATATATATAATAATTTTGTTATTACAATGATTTAAAATCCATTATATCTATACACAAAGATTTACATGTTTTAAAACAATATTGCTTTTCTATATACATTCAATATTCTTAGAAGAAAAATATTGTCCTGAAACATGACAATTTTTGTATCGTGATATCATGCACCTGATGATTGTATAACGCATGAAACTCCATAGACATAACAGCTGAATAATTATACTATACATATGTTTACTCTCCTCATATGTATATTTATTAATTTGTTCCAATATATATATATATATATATATATATATATATATATATATATATATATTAATAAATATACATATTATCCTACGTGAGTGAGACGACTCGGAGTTTCATGCGTTTCGCAATTATCACGTGCGTATTACGAATTGACAGTTTAAGAGATTTAAATTCAACTTCACTCCATTTTCATTCGAGTTAAATTTTATAATGTTGAGTTACTGTTTTTAATACATCAAGAATGATATCTTAATGGACAAAAATTACATGGCGATAAAAAAAATTAAAATCAAATTTTTAAATTATAAAAAATGTTATTAAAACACAGGGAAACGAATTCAATTGGACGCAGTTCGTAATTATTACTAGTAATATTTGCGAGGAAAGAGAGAATCGAATAGAGGAATCATTATCAATCAGGATCTAACAATTTAGATAAGTATTTTTCATGGTAGCATATGGCCATTCATTCACGTTTTTGTTTAGTATATTAGTGTTATTTATATATGTGCGTTGTGGTGCATTGGATATCGGCTCGGAACGAGAAATCGGAGAGCCGAGTTCGAATTCCAGCCGAAATCATTGCATTCACTTACGCGCAAATACCCTTGGGAAAGGTATTAATCCGTCTGTTCCTTCCAGATATGGGTTAAATAACAGGACAGTTTGGGTTCTATAGCCTTGGTCGGCAACCAGTCTACCGCAGAAAGCAAAGGCAACCTACTGCGGGATAATCTTCTGCCCAGTCAGTCATGTCTCTTTCGAGACTTGATCGCCGAAGCGTGTATCACGTATGGCACTTAACTGACTGATATGATTTAAAATAAGTTTAGGGTTGTGTGATGTGGTGCAGTTTTTGTTGAATAGATTAGGATTGGCGTTGTGGTGTAATGGTGTCTATTCGGAATGAAAAATCGGAGATCCGAGTTCGAAACTCAGTTGAATTTCGTTGCATTCACTTACGCAAGTACCATTAGGAAAAGTATCAATCCATTTTTCTGCTCTAATTATGGGTTAAATAGCCGGACAGATTCGGTTCTATATCCTTGGCTGGCAACCAGTCTACTAGAAAATAATGGTAAACTACCGATAGAAAATCTTGTGCACAGTCAGTCATATCTCTTTTGAATCACGATCGTCCAAGTGTGCATATAGCATCTGAATGACTAAGATTAGGTTTATGTATATGATTTAAAATTACATGTTTTTCCAAAAGACGTAAGTTACATCTGTCTCTTATCAATTATTAATTTTGGTTTTAGCGATGATATTCCAGGTAATAATTAGATTGTTTTGTTATTTTTTTTTAATTGCCAAATATATATATATATATATTAATGCAGGTTTCATTGAATAATATAGACAAGTTTTGTCTATTAATTTTGTGTAGGATCCGTTCATACCGTCTGATACACTGTAATCAGACCAGGGACCACAACGCCACTATTTTGTCACTGTCTTCGGCCATCCGCCACGGTAGGGATGGACTTATATTTTCAATTCAATTCTCTTTATTGTTAATAACTTAAATGTTCTATGTTTACTGTGTGTCAATATTTAGTCTTTGATAATGGCTTATGTGAGCCGAAAGCTTAGACCCGATAAAAAAAATCAACAATTACTGTGATTTTTTGTTGTCTTTCAACGACATCACCATCTAGTATATCAGATGGTATGAACGGATCCTACACAAAATTAATAGACAAAACCTGTCTATATTATTCAATGAAACCTGTATTAATGAAAAAATGCTGCCAAAATACACACTATATATATATATATATATATATATATATATATATATATATATATATATATATATATATATGGATAAAGCAGTGCCTCTGGCATATTTAGTGTTGTTCAAAGACAATAATAATAATAATAGGATATCAAATAAATATTTGGCCCACCTGAATGATAACAGTTACCCTACTAGTAATACTAGTGACCTTTCTAAAAATAATTGCATCTGCTGAAAATATGAAACCTGTCTTTTAAACGGCCAGTTTATGGCCAAAAATATTATGTTATAGAACTCGCATCTATTCGGGTGCCGATATTAAATTTTATTTAGGAGCCACACCAAATAAGAGGAAATATCGTTTCAATAACGATATGCTATCTTTAAACAATAGTAATTACAGCAGCAGTACCGTTTTATCTATATATTGGCAATTAAATAGCAACAATAACCCAATTATTACTTAGAATATCGTCGCAAAAATCAAATCTTATAATAGTAAAGGAGATAAATGTAAATTATATGTTTTAGAATTAGTCATATACAGGGGCTTAGAATTTTGGAGCATATTATTCTTAATGATATATCCCGAAAAGGAATACAGTATAAAAAGATCAGTTGAAGAATGGACCTCCACACCAGGAATAAGAAATACAGATTTATTGTACTAAGGTACATTTAACAATAATACACATGTAGGCAAGCCACAGGTTGGAGCGGAATCGACTATCGAATAGTGAATGCCTTCGCCTAAGCCTTTTTCTGTATTTACCGTATTTACTAGCACTCCCACGCAAGGCCAGATGTGATACATGGTCATTTTATAGTGGGTATTCCCGGCCATATAGCCGGGACAAAAAATCTCTGTCTATTTTTCCCCAGTCGTGGTTCTACCCTTCGGCGGAACCACGACTGGGTTTGTGCTCTCTGCTCGGAAGCAGAGAGCGCCCTCTACCCGAAAGTAGAGAGGTGACAGTGTCATAGAGCAGTCAGGCGAATGCCTAATAGCTTTTATATTTACTAGCCTTCCCACACAAGGCCAGATGTAACACATGGTCATTTTATAGTGGGTATTCCCGGCCATATAGCCGGGTCAAAAAATCTCTGTCTATTTTTCCCCAGTCGTGGATCTACCCTTCGGCGGAACCACGACTGGGTTTGTGCTCTCTGCTCGGAAGGAGAGAGCTGACAGTGTCATAGAGCAGTCAGGCGAATGCCTGAGAGCTTTCCCTCGTCGTACCGCTTGTTACCGTCTTTTATAAAGTAGAGCATTCTATTCTCGGGGATGGTAGGATGTTCCACTAAAACACTTAATAAATAAGTTACTACTTTTGAAGTTTTTCGTAGTAAGTAATGTATATAATGTATATATTTTTAAAAAAGTAATTTTATTATGTCTGTTTTTTGTTGTTTAGATTACTTTTAATTGTGGTCTATCTAATTTTGGTAGCATATGCTAATAGCTTTATGATGAATACACTATTGTGCAAATTAATTGAAACCAAATGGAATAATGTCTTTCTAGAATCACACTTACCCTGATCACATATACGTCGCCTCTTGGTGATGTTTTCCTCTTCCGATCGTGTTTTCTTTTACGTTTTGGACTGATGGATACAATTTCGTTCTTTGTCACGACTGACAATAGGAAGACTTACATTAACAATATGCGCGATATCTGTATAAGTTCGTGCAGCGTTACAATTTTGTGCGCTTTCTGGGAGTAACGTCCATCGCAGACAATGGTCTAAGGATAATTAATCGACATCGAGGCAAAAGTGTCTGGGCGTGATAAAAATCTGATGCAATCATGGATGGTGTACATTTTTTCAAGACTAAAAGTTCCATCATACACCCCGACAATAGCTTCATATTACTGCACACCACTGCAAATGACCTAATCTGAGAGAGAAAAAAAAAAGAAATTGGTTACACCCTGTCATTCCAATTGACGGTAAGGTGCAAAAGAAAAAAAATTACTAAAGCAGTAGTTTCAAATTATTTGCTCAAAGGTGTACATGTTTAATTTAATAGGATATTGAAAGCTTGACAGAGTTTAAAGTTACAATTTGATAAATGAAAATACTCTTACTAAAGAAAATCGAGGAAAAGAATAAAGGAAGAGGGTCCAAGAAGAACGAAGATGGCGACCGACGTTGCATTTAAATTATGGAAGATTTTATTTGAGATAGAAGCAAGAGATCAGAAGAGAGGTCTGCGTGTGAATTACAAGGAGTAATTGATATGAGTCGAGAAATCTTTAGTAAAGACAACTGAGGAAAAGGACAAGAAAGAACAAGTAGGTTCAGGAAGAAAGAAGATGGCGATTGACGTTGCATTTAAATTGTAGAAGATTTTATTTGAGAGAGAAGCAAGAGATCAGAAGAGAGGTCTACGTGTGAATTACAGGGAGTAATTGAGAATGAGTCGAGAAATCTTTAGTAAAGACAACTGAGGAAAAGGACAAGAAAGAACAAGTAGGTTCAGGAAGAAAGATGATGGCGATTAAAGTTTCATTTAAATTGTTGAAGATTTTATTTGAGAGAGAAGCAAGAGATCAGAAGAGAGGTCTACGTGTGAATTACAGGGAGTAATTGAGAATGAGTCGAGAAATCTTTAGTAAAGACAACTGAGGAAAAGGACAAGAAAGAACAAGTAGGTTCAGGAAGAAAGATGATATCGATTGAAGTTTCATTTAAATTGATGAAGATTTTATTTGAGAGAGAAGCAAGAGATCAGAAGAGAGGTCTGCGTGTGAATTACAGGGAGTAATTGATATGAGTCGAGAAATCTTTAGTAAAGACAACTGAGGAAAAGGACAAGAAAGAACAAGTAGGTTCAGGAAGAAAGATGATGGCGATTGAAGTTTCATTTAAATTGTTGAAGATTTTATTTGAGAGAGAAGCAAGAGATCAGAAGAGAGTTCAGCAAGTGAGTTATTGGGAGTGAAAGAGAATGAGTCAATAAGTCTTTAGTGAAGAGAATTGAGGAAAAGGACAAAAAAGAACAGGGTTCAGGAAAAAAACATGGCGACTGAAGCTGCATTTAACTTGATGAAGATTATAATTGAGATAGAATCAAGATATAAGTTAGATAGTTCTGCAAGTGAGTTCCTGGAAGTAAAACAGAATGAGTCGAGTGAACTTTAGTAAAACTAATTGAGGAAAAGGACAATAAAGAAATAAAATTCCTGGAAGACACATGATGGCACGACGTTGAATTTTAATCTTTGGAGATTGTAGGTTGCAATGCATAAAAAGAGGCAGTCAAGCGAGAGTTTTGAATGAAGAAATAGTTAACGTAGCAAATATTGAAGCTGTGGTATTTGTTTTTATCTACTATATCGGAGTTATGAGTCTGTTTATTGCAGCTTTTTCTTTTTTCTTTTTGTAATAAGATACGCGGACGATACAGTACTGATTGCGGACACGGAAAGGAAACTGCAAGATCTCATACAGAAAGTAGCAGGGGAGAGTGACAAGAAGGGACTACAAATAAACTTTAAGAAAACTGAGTGCATGGTCATCAGCAAAAGATACAACCCAAAATGCCAAATACAGGTGGGGGATAACAGAATCAAACAAGTCCAAGAATTTAAGTACCTAGGAAGTGCTCTAACAGGAGATGGAAAGTGCGACACGGAGATCCGAAGGCGAATTGGCATGGCAAAGGACGCGTTCCAGAAGATGAGCAAAATACTAACACACAGGAAAATCTCAATAGAAACGAAGAAAAGAGTGCTAGACTGCTACGTGATGTCAGTTCTTCAGTACGGCTGTGAATGCTGGACAATATCATCGAAAATGAGGACAAAACTGGAAGCAGCCGAAATGTGGTTCTACAGAAGGATGCTACGGATATCGTGGACTGAGCATACAAGCAACGACGAGGTGTTAGAAAGAATGGCAACAAAAATGAAATTGATGCTGAGCATCAGGAAGAGACAACTGAAGTTCCTGGGACATGCAATGAGGAAGGAGAGCCTGGAGAACCTGATAATGTCTGGAGAAGGAAGGAGAGACAGAGGAAGGCAGCGGATAACATATTTGCAGGGCCTGATCAGGTGGATGACGGAACGGGGGTTGCTAGGAGCAACAGGAGCAAAACATACTAAGAGCCACAAGGGATAGGGAGACGTGGAGATCCATGATCGCCTACGTCCTGAAGGGACAGGGCACATAGAAGAAGAAGAAGAAGAAGAAGAAGAAGAAGAAGAATTTGGGTGGATGTGATTTGGTCATACATGTTAATGACGATATTTTGAATAGAATATGGAGATTTATTATGAAAATTGTTGCTTAAATATAATTTGATTTGCTTATCAACTTTATAGCAAGAACACCCTTTATTTGTAATTATTTGCTTTATATTTTTTAATTCTTTAAGGAAAATTATTTTAGATGAGGAAATGTGTATAGCTCTTTTGATAAGGTTATTAATAACATCAGTTCTAAATAATATTTCACTCTCAATAGCAGTTTTTATGTTTACCATTCACCCATGTTTAAAATATTGCTGTTCTATATGGCCTTGTGTCTCTGCTACTTCCTTTGAGAACCTTCATATGATCCCCAAAAGAATCAGCAATATTATGGGCACTGATCCTGCGTCTCGGCTTCAGTAACATTCTCACCGCCGTAAGCTTGCCGCTTTTAAAAATATTTTCATGGTTTTCGGATGAACCTTTCACTATGGTACCTAGACTTTTTGAATTCATGAGCAGTATGAGACTGGTGTCAAGAATTCATCAATTTACACGTGATCTGGCTAGATGTAGCCGTAAGTTCTCTACTAACAGTTTCTCTCACTACATTCTTGTAGAACTCCCTTCAAGCTTTTTGCTTTCCAGAAAATTTAAATGCA
Organism: Ascarosepion bandense; assembly: GCA_037127315.1. Taxonomy (NCBI): domain Eukaryota; kingdom Metazoa; phylum Mollusca; class Cephalopoda; order Sepiida; family Sepiidae; genus Ascarosepion; species Ascarosepion bandense. Next base: position 1,710,331 of record JBBBDQ010001140.1, read on the forward strand.
TTCTGTTGTGGTCTGTTAGGGCCAGGAACGAAGACACGGAAACAAGAAGGTAGGTTGAACCAGTTTATTGGAATAACAGAATATATATACAAAATAAGAGTGTTATTAGTCAGCAGATAGAAGTGTCATACAGTTGCAACTGTATGACACTTCTATCTGCGAACTGTCAAGTTACACTGCGTCTCGACTACCTCCTTTAAGAAGTCTCGCAGGTTAATATTTATGAAGGAGGAAGAGTTCATTCCAATGTAGATAGGGCACCATAACACAATGTTAATTGCTTTCTACTTCACTCTTTTCTATTTCAGTTCAATATTCATGTTTCTGTTTCTAATTCTTCCAAATCCTGTACCCCTTACATCTTAGTGGCTTTTCAGCCTTGCCTGGAGTTAACTGGTAGAAATTTAAGAGAGATGTGATAAAATTATCACTATTATACTCAATTTATGTATGCATGGTGGTAAGTAATATGAGACGATTTAAGAAACTTTTATTTGGACATGATTCCTCGATCCAAAAGGATAGTTTTGGCTGTTGCTGAAGAGCGATGTCCTAAAAAGGATAGTTTTAGCTGTTGCTGAAGAACGTTGTCCTAAAAAGGATATTTTTGGCTATTGCTGAAGAGCGATGTCCTAAAAAGGATAGTTTTGGCTGATGCTGAAGAGCGATGTCCTAAAAAGGATAGTTTTGGCTGTTGCTGAAGAGCGTTGTCCTAAAAAGAATATTTTTGGCTGTTGCTGAAGAGCGATGTCCTAAAAAGGATAGTTTTGGCTGATGCTGAAGAGCGTTGTCCTAAAAAGGATATTTTTGGCTATTGCTGAAGAGCGATGCCCTAAAAAGGATAGTTTTGGCTGTTGCTGAAGAGCGTTGTCCTAAAAAGGATATTTTTGGCTATTGCTGAAGAGCGATGTCCTAAAAAGGATAGTTTTGGCTGTTGCTGAAGAGCGATGTCCTAAAAAGGATAGTTTTGGCTGTTGCTGAAGAGCGTTGTCCTAAAAAGAATATTTTTGGCTGTTGCTGAAGAGCGATGTCCTAAAAAGGATATTTTTGGCTATTGCTGAAGAGCGATGTCCTAAAAAGGATAGTTTTGGCTATTGCTGAAGAGCGATGTCCTAAAAAGGATATTTTTGGCTATTGCTGAAGAGCGATGTCCTAAAAAGGATAGTTTTGGCTGATGCTGAAGAGCGATGTCCTAAAAAGGATAGTTTTGGCTGTTGCTGTAGAGCGTTGTCCTAAAAAGAATATTTTTGGCTGTTGCTGAAGAGCGATGTCCTAAAAAGGATAGTTTTGGCTGTTGCTGAAGAGCGTTGTCCTAAAAAGAATATTTTTGGCTGTTGCTGAAGAGCGATGTCCTAAAAAGGATAGTTTTGGCTGATGCTGAAGAGCGTTGTCCTAAAAAGGATATTTTTGGCTATTGCTGAAGAGCGATGTCCTAAAAAGGATAGTTTTGGCTGTTGCTGAAGAGCGTTGTCCTAAAAAGGATATTTTTGGCTATTGCTGAAGAGCGATGTCCTAAAAAGGATAGTTTTGGCTATTGCTGAAGAGCGATGTCCTAAAAAGGATATTTTTGGCTATTGCTGAAGAGCGATGTCCTAAAAAGGATAGTTTTGGCTGATGCTGAAGAGCGATATCCTAAAAAGGATAGTTTTGGCTGATGCTGAAGAGCGTTGTCCTAAAAAGAATATTTTTGGCTATTGCTGAAGAGCGATGTCCTAAAAAGGATAGTTTTGGCTGTTGCTGAAGAGCGTTGTCCTAAAAAGAATATTTTTGGCTGTTGCTGAAGAGCGATGTCCTAAAAAGGATAGTTTTGGCCGTTGCTGAAGAGCGTTGTCCTAAAAAGAATATTTTTGGCTGTTGCTGAAGAGCGATGTCCTAAAAAGGATAGTTTTGGCTATTGCTGAAGAGCGATGTCCTAAAAAGGATAGTTTTGGCTGTTGCTGAAGAGCGTTGTCCTAAAAAGGATATTTTTGGCTATTGCTGAAAAGCGATGTCCTAAAAAGGATATTTTTGGCTATTGCTGAAGAGCGATGTCCTAAAAAGGATAGTTTTGGCTATTGCTGAAGAGCGATGTCCTAAAAAGGATAGTTTTGGCTATTGCTGAAGAGCGATGTCCTAAAAAGGATAGTTTTGGCTGTTGCTGAAGAGCGTTGTCCTCAAAAGGATATTTTTGGCTATTGCTGAAGAGCGATGTCCTAAAAAGGATATTTTTGGCTATTGCTGAAGAGCGATGTCCTAAAAAGGATATTTTTGGCTATTGCTGAAGAGCGATGTCCTAAAAAGGATAGTTTTGGCTATTGCTGAAGAGCGATTTCCTAAAAAGGATAGTTTTGGCTATTGCTGAAGAGCGATGTCCTAAAAAGGATAGTTTTGGCTGTTGCTGAAGAGCGTTGTCCTAAACAGGATATTTTTGGCTATTGCTGAAGAGCGATGTCCTAAAAAGGATAGTTTTGGCTGTTGCTGAAGAGCGTTGTCCTAAAAAGGATATTTTTGGCTGTTGCTGAAGAGCGATGTCCTAAAAAGGATAGTTTTGGCTGTTGCTGAAGAGCGATGTCCTAAAAAGGATATTTTTGGCTATTGCTGAAGAGCGATGTCCTAAAAAGGATATTTTTGGCTATTGCTGAAGAGCGATGTCCTAAAAAGGATAGTTTTGGCTGATGCTGAAGAGCGTTGTCCTAAAAAGGATATTTTTGGCTATTGCTGAAGAGCGATGTCCTAAAAAGGATAGTTTTGGCTGATGCTGAAGAGCGATGTCCTAAAAAGGATAGTTTTGGCTGTTGCTGAAGAGCGTTGTCCTAAAAAGAATATTTTTGGCTGTTGCTGAAGAGCGATGTCCTAAAAAGGATAGTTTTGGCTGATGCTGAAGAGCGTTGTCCTAAAAAGGATATTTTTGGCTATTGCTGAAGAGCGATGTCCTAAAAAGGATAGTTTTGGCTGATGCTGAAGAGCGATGTCCTAAAAAGGATAGTTTTGGCTGTTGCTGAAGAGCGTGTTGTCCTAAAAAGAATATTTTTGGCTGTTGCTGAAGAGCGATGTCCTAAAAAGGATAGTTTTGGCTGATGCTGAAGAGCGTTGTCCTAAAAAGGATATTTTTGGCTATTGCTGAAGAGCGATGTCCTAAAAAGGATAGTTTTGGCTGTTGCTGAAGAGCGTTGTCCTAAAAAGGATATTTTTGGCTATTGCTGAAGAGCGATGTCCTAAAAAGGATAGTTTGGGCTATTGCTGAAGAGCGTTGTCCTAAAAAGGACAGTTTAATGCATCTCATTGCTGCTTGCAAGATTGCCTAGAGAGGCGGCTGTCTGTCTAGCTAGCTAGAAAACCTACTGATGGTTTGTGTTTTGGCCGGTCATTTTGACAGTGGAACGACCATGGCAACCTCGCCACCAAGGCCGGATGCGATACAAGGTCACTTATTTAACGTGGACAACCCGAGCGCGTAACGGGCTAACATTTACCCAGTTCCCACACCCATGAGATTGGGCATTATGCTTGTCTGTAGCGTGGAGATGCCTGTTATTTACGTACGCCCCACTGGGGCTGGATGTGACACAAGGTCGAGCTGAACGATCGCGAACACTATAGCGAGGGGTCAAAATTCAAACTTGTCTTAGCTGGTCTGTGGTGAAAGCCTCTTATTTACCCATGACTGGTGGTCGTTTAGGGTTCAATTGATGATAATGGAACGGGACTAGTCTAGTACTTGAGGCATTGAATGTAACCATCCAGTGTTTCTTTCCTTTAGATGTTAGCGTTTGTTCGGTTAAGAGATCAGCTGCCATTTTTTTTCGGTTGAAATCATTTTTCGCCACATACATGTACGAACAATCGTTCATTTTAAAGTTAAAAACAAACAAATTCCTCTTTGCATGAAAATCTTTTGGATGAGAGGCTGCAGTCTTTGACTGATTTATAGAGACCAAAACGGAAAAGAAAATTACCACCGGGTTGAAGCATGTCTGTCAGTTTTTGTAAAGCGGACATCGAAAGAAAATGTCAGGAACTCTCCAATGTCGAAAGATAAAATTACTCTTCATTAGGATGACGGTTACAGCTCGTTTGTTTTTTATATATATTTTCTTTTGCGTCTTCTTTTTTTTTTTTTTTGGTCAGTTCATTGTAGTGGTGGTTGGGGGTTTGATGGAAATCTCTGAAAGGAAAGTGATAGACAGCGGTTGGAACGGAATAAATTTTGTTGCTTGCTTTTTGTTTTCTTTTTTCCACTCCGGAAAATGTCGGCATTTATTGCGTTTGCGTTAAACGAAATTCATTTTGCAAATTTTATTATGTCACGTATTGTCCCACTACCCTAACGAAAGCTGAGAGAATTTTTTGCTTGCTAAATATTGAGAAGAAAAAAACATTCCAAAACTCTCTCAATCATTCAATAAATCAACCTCTTTCTCGGACGAGTTTTTCACGTGTTTCTAAGTTTATTTAAAGACAAGTTATACATACATATGATCGAGATATTAGAACATTCCTTTATCGGACTTTAGATTTGGTTTCGAAACACACCAACCCTTCAAATCCCAATTTTCCAGGTAGGTCACTTCTAGATAACATCCGTTTGGAAGGCGATACCAGCGTCGTATCTTTGAAAAAAATGCGTGAATTAGATTGTTCATCGAGCACGAACACAGTAGCCATCGTGACCGAGTGCGTGAGTGTAATGTTCTTGTTCCAGATGGTCATGCAAGATAAATGGCCCTATCCAAAATGTTAGGATTCCATGTTGGCCTTTGGCATCTAAGTGATTTCTTCAATATAATGAGAAAAATTTAGTGAGGAGAAGTGAAAAAAAAACAATAAAAGAACAGGGTCAGAAAAACAAAATATGTCGACGTCGTCTTGTAGCCATTGGCTGAGATAGAACTCACTACACCCCTCCAGTATTCCCTGTACATTTGGAACCCTGGAGCAGTTTGCAGCGAAATTCATAATCTTGTCAAATAGCTGAATACTTGATTCTTCGCCAGGGCTACCAAGGGAGTTTTTTTTATTGTGACACCAACACTAGATGGGTTGCCTCAAGGCCCCATCCTGTTATTTAACCCATAACTGGAGGGAAATGACGGATTAATACCTTTCCCAAGGATACTAATGCTTAAGTGAATGCAGGGTACTCAACTGGAATTCGAATTCGGCTCACCGATTTCTCTTTCCAAGCCGATATCCGCTGCACCACAACGCACATCCGTCACTAAACGCTTACAGCACCTGGTATGACCAAGCGGTCACTCATCTAAGTACTGACCAAGCTCAACGTTGCTTAACTTCGGTGATCGAACGAGAACCGGTGTATTCAACGTTATATATGCCGTAAGCATATTGCGACTGAGGTTGCATTTAAATTGAAGTTGAAGGGAAAGATCGGGAGGAGTTCAGTAGGTGCGTTACAGCGAATGGAAGATAAAGAGTCTTAAAAACTTTAGTGAGGGGAAATGGGGAAAAAGACAATAAAAGAAACAAGATTCAGTTAGAGAGAATATGGCGAATATCGGAGAATACTCTCACAGATGAAGAAATGACTTCAAGCGAAAGAAATAAAGAAAAAAGTGCTGAACTGTTATGTAAAATCAATCCTCCTATATGGCAGTGAATACTAGACAATCTCCTCAGAGATGAAGAAGAGACTTGAAGCAACAGAAACAAATAAAAGTGTACTAAACTGTTATGTAATATCAGTCCTCCAATGTGGCAGTGAATGATGGACAATCTCCTCAGAGATGAAGAAGAGACTTGAAGCGACAGAAACAAAGAAAAAAAGTACTGAACTGTTATGTAATATCAGTCCTCCTATTAGGCAGTGAATGATGGACAATCTCCTCATAGATGAAGAAAAGACTTGAAGCAACCGAAACAAAGAAGAGAGTGCTGAACTGTTATGTAATATCAGTCCTCCTATATGGCAGGGAATGCTGGACAATCTCCTCACAGATGAAGAAGAGACTTGAAGCAACAGAAACAAAGAAAAGAGTACTGAACTGTTATGTAATATCAGTCCTCCTATTAGGCGGTAAAAGATGGACAATCTCCTCATAGATGAAGAAAAGACTTGAAGCAACAGAAACAAATAAAAGTGTACTAAACTGTTATGTAATATCAGTCCTCCAATGTGGCAGTGAATGATGGACAATCTCCTCACAGATGAAGAAGAGATTTGAAGCAACAGAAACAAAGAAAAGAGTACTGAACTGTTATGTAATATCAGTCCTCCTATATGGCAGTGAATACTGGACAATCTCCTCACATATGAAGAAGAGACCTGAAGCAACAGAAACAAGAAAAAGGCTAGTGAACTGTCATGTAATATCAGTCCTCCTATATGGCAGTGAATACTGGACAATCTCCTCACAGATGAAGAAGGAACTTGAAGCAACAGAAATAGAGAACAGAGTACTGAACTGTTATGCAATACCGGATAATTTCCTCACAGATGAAGAAGGGACTTGAAGCAACAGAAACAAAGAAAAGAGTACTGAACTGTTTTATAATATCAATCCTTTTCTTTGGCAGTGAATGCTGGACAATCTCCTTACAGATGAAGAAGAGACTTGAAGAAACAGAAACAAGGAGGTCTCAACTGTTATGTAATATCAGTCCTTCTATATTACAGTGAATGCTAGACAATTTCCTCACAGATAAGGCAACAGGAACAAAAAAGAATACTCAACTCTTATGTAATATCAGTGTTGCAAAAACAAAAATATATCTATATTGGTTGGAAGCAACCACAATATTCCAAACAGGTTCACTAGGCAAACTAAATTCTCAATTTTCGTCTTGATCACTGATACGTTGTTCTCACAAGAACGAAAGGCTAAAAAAACTCCCCATCAAATGAGCATTTTTATGCACTCAACCCAATGAGCACCTAGAATCAGTCAATAAAATTGGCTACAAAGCGACACCAATATTATGACCACCAAGTGCTGTTCGATTCTCAATCCGTTCGAAACTCGCCGATTTGCCATCTCCACACTCCCTTGCAAAACATACACCCGACTCTGGCTCTTTTGGGTCGCCAAGGTAAGTCACTGCTACGATCAGTCTTCCTATATGGCGGTAAATGCTGGACAATCTCCTGACGATGAAGAAAAATATGAAGCAACAGAAACAAAGAAAAATGTTCAGAACTATGTAATATCGTTCTTCTATATGATAGTGAATGCTGGAAAATCTCTTCACAGATGAAGAAGAGATTTCATACAAGAGAAATAACAAAAGGAGTACTGAACTGTTATATAATGTGAGTTTTTTTTTCTATATGGCAGTGAATGCTGGAAAATCTCTTCACAAATGAAGAAGAGATTTCATACAAGAGAAATAACAAAAGGAGTACTGAACTGTTATATAATGTGAGTTTTTTTTCTATATGGCAGTGAATGCTGGAAAATCTCTTCACAGATGAAGAAGAGATTTCATACAAGAGAAATAACAAAAGGAGTACTGAACTGTTATATAATGTGAGTTTTTTTTCTATATGGCAGTGAATGCTGGAAAATCTCCTCGCAGATGAAGACTTGAAGCAAAAAACAAGGGAACGTGTACTGAACCGCTACGTAATATCTGCCCTCTTCTATAGAGTTCTTATGATTTTTTTCTTTTCAGAATTCACATTATATAAAAATTGTCCAAAGCTTTTGTACTTTCGAGCGCTTTCGGCTATACTTTTAGCCATTATCAAGAATTACTTTTCTTTTTCTTCTAAATAAACTTGTGTAAAGTGTATGTATAAAGTGTCATGCGTATGTTAAGTACCGAATACAATAAGCACATTGCTACCGTATTCATAATTGATGTTATTAAGTATAGGATTTCTCTTTTTTATTAGTAATGCCTCCATTATTTTTAATCTTCTTTTGCATGTGGATGATGCTATTATGTATGTATTATCAGCAAGTATATCACAGATAGATCCTGGAAGATCTCGATGTGTGTTTAAATAAGATCGGATGGAAGTGCTGTAAGAAAGGTGCAATGTCAATATTCTTGTTATCTTTGTGGTGGTGGGGCCAATATAATTTCTTACCAATTTAGATTATTGAGAAACACTGTTCTTCAAAGAATATACAAATTCTTAAATGACACTGGTTCTTTGAAGATTAGATTTTGCAATTGAATTATTCTAATTGACGATGACATTGGCAGTCTTTAATTTTTGTAATAGATAATTTAATTTTCTTGTTTGAGTTAGTCATTGTTGCATAGTTTCCGATGATATTGCGGAAAGAAGATTTGTCCTGTCTGTCATTACTGTGCACTTGGTTTTTGCTATTGTTTTGTCCACGTGTTTTTAGTTGACGTTAGTTACTTTACGAAGCATAGATACCCAGCTGAGAAGTTGACATGAGCAAGGTCATTTAGAAAAATTAAGCAAAACGTAGGTCCAAAGATAATTAACAACAAATTTTCGGTTTCAGCAATAAAGCTCTTTGCTCGACATTGTTGTAACCAATTCATTTTTCATCGCCAAAGGTCATCTTTTTGAAAGAACGAACCATGTTGACCAAGATATTGAAGTTAAATAACTAGTTTATGGACATGAACTTTGTTAATATTATTTCAAAGACAACAGCGGAATAAAAATGGTGAAGAAACTGCTTATCGACGTGGATTAACAATACTAAAATAATATTAGGGCTGCAATATGTCCAACCCACTTTGAAGCCCGACTTCCAACGAGGTAGTAAATTGATGAGTCTGGAGCGACGGTCGGTCAACTTTCTACACAACAGACATTTTGGAAAAACATATCACACACGTCCACAAGAGAATATTTATATAATATAACAAAAATAGAAAAATGATAATTATAATAAAGACCTTTGCGTATTTAGTTGCACACACACACACACACACACACACAGACACACACACACACACACACACACACACACACACATATATATATATATATATATATATATATATATATATATATGTATATATAGTAAATTTTGGCAGCAAATTTTCTTTTAAACATGTCAGATTAAATAAATTGCAAACAATATGTTTGCTTATTTTTAATAAAATCCGTTCATAGTCACGGATAATCTTTCGTGTATTACAATCAAAAGATGTCAGAAATGAACTGTAACGTTGACAGATGTTATTTTCACTCATTGCTGACGATGAACATTACTCCATGTCGAGTAGCTTAATGCATCTCAATATGTGTAGACAGGCGACCTACTATGTGGAAGTTAACAAAAGAAAAAAAACGAAGGAAAAAGAAAAGCAAAACGTGTTTTATGCAAATCACGTTTTCGTCTGAGAAAGAGACACAGAGTTTACATCAAGAAATTTAACAAGGTAGGCATATGAGCACAATGTGAATAGTATAGGATGTCACATTTGACATTGATTTTTTTTAAATTTTGCATATTTTAGTATTGATTGATCTGATGTCATATTAAGTAAATGGCTGTACCATGATGCGGTTGTATGCTAGAAAGGTTGGTTGTAAAAAAAAGCACTTAAAATATTCTTTGATGAGTATCTTGAAAAATGATAAGGAAACAATGTAATGTATTTTTGGTAGGTGTGGAATTTCACCTGGAAGTTTATTCGCTTTGTTGTTACAAGTATATATATATATATATATATATATATATATATATATTGTTGGGACGCCCGCGCCTATTCGGCTATATAATTTTACTATGTAAAGTAATGGTGGCATCTACGTAAGAGAGTGTGCCGAGCAGCCGATCGACAAGTCAGTCGTAGACTTCCGGTGACGACCCGGAAGTACCCATTGCTCATACTACGTCTTACGACGGTTGAGACGATTAACCTTTATTCTTGTATTGGATACTAATAACCTTTGTAAATACTATTTTCATGGAATACGACAATTAACCTATTCCTGTTGTTGAGTTATTTATTCTTACTCATGACATAACATATATATATATATATATATATATATATATAAACAGTAACTACTCACGCATCTACGCATCGTTTATTCAGTAATTGAATACTCTCGGCTGCTGATGTGTGTTTACATTGTATATAACACGCTAAAGTCCGCCTCCCTCTATCATAGCAGAATCGTCGACTGATATCAATTCGGTTGGGTTTCAACCCTGGCTAGAAGCAATTGGATGTCTAACTGTACTGATGAGCTGTGATGCAGTGAAACAGATATGTCTGTGGATGACTGTTTACGCTCTCACACCCCGACTGAGCACTGGAAGAATGTTAGACTTGGAAAAAACAGTTGCTACTCACGCATTTACGCATCGTTATTTCAGTAATGAATTTGAACATTCTCTGCTGCTATCGTGTAACACACTAAAGTCCGCCTTCTTCTACCGAACGCCCATAACTCAGAGGTAGAATCGCTGACTGATGTCAATTCGGTTGGGTTTCAATCTTAGCTAAAAGCAAATAACCATACTGATGAGCTGTAATACAGCGAAACAGATCTCTCTGCGGATGACTATATATATATATATATATATATACATACAATCAAATGTTTCCACAAAATAAGTACTACTAAACCATATAAATGAATTGACATTATTATGTAAACACGGTAAATTTAACTAATTTGAATATATCTCATACTATACTATATTTACTTTATTATAATTTAACCTAATCAGTTTAGCCCCTTTAAGAAGTAATTAAAAATTAAAAAAAAAATCTAACTTGCTGTCAAAAATCAATGTTTACACTTTTGAATAATACATGTTCCTAAAATCTTTCTTCCTCAGAGAAATACAAAGTGTCACCAATTTCCTTTATGTGAGCTAAATGTTTAAATTTTTACTTCAACTTAATTCTCACCTTTGATTGAGTAATAGTCACACACCCATAATCACATTGTTTAACTTCCTAAAAACATCCCTTTTTAACTTTCTACTAAATAACCAAGAATTTATCTTCTTCTTCTTCTTCTTCTTCTTCTTCTTCTTCTTCTTCTTCTTCTTCTTCTTTTATGTGCCCTGTTCCTTCAGGACGTAGGCGATCAGGGTTCTCCACGTCTACCTATCCCTTGTGGCTCTTAGTATATTTGCTCCTGTTACTCCTGGCAACCCCCGTTCCGTCATCCACCTGATCAGGCCCTGCAAATATGTTATCCGCTGCCTTCCTCTGTTTCCCTTTCCTTCTATCTGGCCAGTCCTAATTTCTTGGCCTTTGCACTGAACCTTGGCACTGTCCAGTATTGAATAGAATGTTTCTATTTCGTCCTCCGAACTTTTTGTCGGCGCATAAACTACTATAATAGCTATGTTGAAGGGCCTTCTCCGAAGTTTAACCAAGAGGACTCTCTGAAAGCTGACTGTATCCAAGAACGCATTTCTTTACTTCTTTGTTTAGTATTAAACCGACCCCTTTTTCGTTGTTTTTGTCTCTTGCATAAATTATCCTGTGGGTGTCGCTACTGAGATATTTAGGCCATCCTATGCCTAGGATATTGATCTTCAGTCTGTCCATATCCTGCTTGACATTCTCTAGTTGACCACAGTTGAGTGTTCTGACGTTCCATGTTCCGATAGTGATTTTGTCTTTGATGTGCACAGTCGCAGGGTAACGGTCCAGAGACACCTGTTGCTCATGTCGCTCTTTCCCGGGCGAGGGACAAATTTTGGAGTAAAATGTCCCCTTTACGCAGTTGGTGCTAACAGTCGCCGGATGACGGTCAGGTGGCACATGTTACCCATGCCGATCCTTACCGAGCGAGGAGTTGTTTCCTTGGGAAGCAACCCCCTTCACGCTGTTGACTTTAATACATTTTTCATAAATAACCATGATTGAGCGGGGGGTAGATAGTGGAGTGGTATCCCGTTGCCTTCTCCACGGTGATTTATTGAGACACCAGCTCTAGTTAGCTGGCCGTTGACACCTTGAGAGTTCTTCCGCTCTTTGTTGATTTACATTTTTTTTTACCTACAGGGATGCTAACGTCCCAGTTATATGAGAAAAAAATATTAAGTATTTACTTAGTATAAGTACAATTGACTAGTCCTGAATACAAAAATAAAGTCACTATGAAAGAAATATATAAGTAATAAAATGTACACAGCATGAATTAATTGAACATTTTCTTTAACTAGTCTAAGTTATAAGAACCTATCAGCAGTAGTTACGATCAGCATTCTTTACCAGTAGTCAGAAGAATGAAATTGCGTATTTCGACATTTTGCAGAGTCATCTTTTGACTGGCTTTGGCTACTCCAAGAGATCTTTATACTGCTACGGTGCTAGGTGGGAAAACGTGTTTTTTTTTTTGTTTTTTGTTTTTTGGTAAAGGGAGTGGGACGAGAGACAAGAACGCTATACTTTTTTTAACATTAACGAAGAGAGAGATGAAAAAAAGCAAAAAAAAAAATTTTAAATTCAATATAATCCTATTCTTATAGAAACTCGACAAAAAATACAAAAAAATATATTTTCTAAATAAATTATTTTCAGAATTTTTTTTTTTTGTTGGAAAAGAAAAATAATGTTCTGAAACATGAATTTTTGGAGCAGTGATATATTACTTTTGAAACCATTGTAGTAACAAAATTATAATATATAGATATAGTAAAATTGATACGTTTTTATTGTTTAACAAGTCATTTAAAGCCTGAAAATATCTTAAGAGTATAATAATTTCTCGTGGGAAGAGGAGATAATATTGATTTTGTTATACAAGCTTTACTAATTAACCCATAGCTGGTAGCAAAAGGTGGGTTCATGCCTTTCTCAAGGATATTTGCGCGTAAATGGATATAAAGAGCTCGACTGGAATTGGAAATTAGCATTCCGATCTGAGCCATTATTCATTACAACACACTTAATGCTTACAGTATCTGGTAATCCAAACCGGTTACCCGTCTAGGTACTGGCAAGTCTCGTCGTTGCTTAACTTCGGTGATCATAAGAGAAATTGCGTTTCAAGCTGACATGTCGTAATAGATAGATAGATAGATAGATAGATAGATAGATAAGAACAGGCCGAGATAGATAGATAGATAGATAGATAGATAGATAGATAGATAGATAGATAGATACTGAAATAGAAAGAAGGAAAGAATATTCAACTTTCCAAAAAAGCCCACACAAACGCAGATTTTCCATTAACAGTGCTATTTTCTGAACTCCTGCGAATCTTCGACTATGTTTCTCGTTTTAAAGCTATGCTTATAGTTTTCATAAAACCTAAACATACGAAAATGAATGCTGAGAATTTTTTTATTTTTTGTTTGTATTTCTGAGATGATATATAATTCCACTATTTTACACGATTCGAACTACTGTCCTCACCTTGCTTGCCATTTGTACAAAGTTTCGGTATCTGTACGCTCCGGCCTTCTTCAGGTCCTAGGTATTTCGAACCGAACCCTTTATTACAACCTCTGAGATATATGATTTTCATTGCGTACAGCCTCTTTTGGTAGGAATGAGTTATCTTCCTCTAACCTTGAAAGCTACTTGCTCATCATTGCTGTAGCCTGGTATTGTCGTTAAGGAAATATAGCCTAATGGTTAAGGACGTTGGTTAGTTCCTGTAACTGGACCCAAAGAGTTGTGAGTTCAATACGAGGCTACAAAAGTGGTGCACAAGTAATTTATATATATATATATATATAATTTTTTTTTTTCATTTGTAAACGAGTTATTACGCGACCTAGGTTTCTACCATGAGTGGTGCCTTCAGGCGATTTGCAATAACTGATTTTACCGTTTACCGTTTTTCTTTAAAACGCTTACGTAACGGATTTTTTTAAACGCTCACGTCGCAGGGAATTTTTAAAATTGCAAGGAATTATGGCTTTTTCATCCGTGGTTATATGAACCTAAGATGTAATTTTTAGTATGCTTAGACTTAGTCATAATTTTCGTTCTTTTCTTCATCAGTTCACTTTTGTTTGGAAATAGTATAATCTCGAATTTTTCTTCTTGGCACAATCTACTTATTTTATTACCTTTGTAAGGTTTGGCTGTTTTTACTATGCTCCACGTTATGTCTGGGTCTTTTTCTATATTTGATTTCAATTTCCACACGTGATTAGCCAATTTTGTACAGTTTTTTAAGTTTTCTATTTTGAAAGTGGACCTGTGATTGAACCATATATATATATTGTCATCCGCAGACAGATCTGTTTCGCCGTATCACAGCTCATCAGTACAGTTAGACTCCGATTGCTTTTGTCCCCAGGATTGAAACCCGACCGAAATGGCGTCAGTGAGCAACTTTACCTCTGGGCTATTGGCGTTCGGTGGAAGTAGGCAGACTTTTTAGCGCATATCATTATACGCTCCAAATATCTAGTAATATATATATATATATATATATATATATATATATATATATATGAACTTATTATAAACGGAACTTTGTTTCTGTGTGTGTATGTGTGTGCGTGTCTGTGTGTTACCTATAGACTCCGAAACGACTGAACCGATTTTCTTGAAAATTTACACAGTTGTACTATAAGCGTTTGCGAGTATTGTTAGCTTGCTTTTGTGTCGATGTACCCCCGACAAATATCGGGTTATAAAAGGAGTGGTCCGATTTTAATCAAATTTGATACACTCATAAGAAACGATATTCAGAGGTTTCTAGGTTGCAGTCTTACAGTAGTGCAGAAAATCGAAAATATATATTAGTCATCCACATACAAGCCTGTTTCGCTGTATCACAGCTCATCAGTGTGGCTAGACACATCCACTTGCTTCTGGCCGGGATCGAAACTCGACCAACTTGGTGTCAGTCGGAGTCGCTACTCCCTAAGCCATCAGCGCATGGAATCAGAGAAGGGAAATTTTAACGTCTTGCGTATAAGCAGTGTATACAGACGTCACTCACCGAGAGAAGTTAATTCATTTCTGAAGAGTCACGCATATAGCAGAAGTGGAAACTGTTTTAAAATGTTCTTCTCCAGAGAGCTCAATCGTAAATATATATAAAAGCAAGATGTTTATGTGTGTGTCTGTTTGACTGCCTGTATGTCTAATTTTTTCAGCCCTTTTATTTTAGTATTTTTCTTCGGGTTTTGCTCTAAGTAGGTATAATTGTAGTTCTTAGTCTCAGCCATGATACCATTTAATCAAAGGATTTATTTAGCCTTCAAAATTCAGTTTACGACGGAAAAACCTATTTGATATCGATACCAGGAAATCAAAATTTGACTTACATCCATTCATTTTTCTTTCAGTCTAAGGTTTCGCTTTAACTGGAAAGAACTATTGCTTTTTAGTCTTTCTGGCTAACGTTCAAAGAGACTGAGCTTCAGGACCATGGATTAGTTTTAAAGCTTTCATTACAGCCGAGCAACGCCGGGATATACTGCTAGTATGCATATGAAATGACTGGTATTGACAAACCGACTATTAGGTCTTTGTTTATGTACAAACGTGAAAGGGTAGGTTTTCTTTGCCAAATGAATTTTCCATGTTGCAAGCGACAGAAATGATTTGTATTTGTTTTCGCAAGAAAGGAAAACATGCCATCATTTTCAGAATAAAGTAGCTAAAGACATTCAGTCATACGCACAATTTAAAAAAAAATTCCGGCATTTGGCTTGCTTGTCTATTATAGATGACAAGAATGAAGCTGCTGTGATGTATATGAGTTCTAGCCGAAATAGAAAATAGCGATTGCTTCTTATTCTCATCTTTCCATTATGAATTATCCTTTCCCTAATTTCTATCCCTAATTGTCTGACATTTTGATATATCACTTTTTGTACAGGATGGGAACAATTATCGATTAGGATTTAACATGAAATTATTTGCAGTTTCGTTCATTGCTGCATATTGTGTAGGTTACTATTTGTCATATGGCCGAGGGGTTAGAACGTATGATTTCTGGCCATGAAAGCTGGGTTCTAATCTCACCATGGTCGATTTGTTAGGAAACGGACTTCTTGACGTTGTCGGTCTGGAAGAGGCAATCCCAGCATACGACATTTTGGAAAGTGCTTGAAAACCATATTCAAGTTAACCCAACTTTATGACGGCTCCATAGATCATATTTAAGTGTTTGTGTTCTTGTGTGTATTTGTGTTTACTTGATCTTTTTTTTTCTTTTTGTAGTTTTTATTTTATTATTTTTTTTTTTTGTGATTGTTTATGTATTTATATTTATATGTGTTAGTTTTGGGTTTGCTTTTTGTGCTATGTTTATTTCAATCCCTCATGTCGATTGTTATTGTTCCCTGATTCATGCAACTTCCGGATGTTTTATCCCCATTTAACTCAACTCTCTAAGTCCCCAACTAGACATGGCCCCTTGGATAGAAGCGCTAGTTGAAACTAGCGACTTTACCCAAAGAGTTATGAGTTCAATTCCTCGCGACAACAGTGGCGAACAAAAAATTGGAGAGTTGACTACAAAGGAGAAGTGGTATGACAATGGTCTTCAGGAATTTTTTACCCGAGCTTAAGGTGTCAGAATTTTCAAATTAAAAACTGGCTGTTCTAATCAGTCTTGGCTCTGTCTACGAACTAGAACACTTCTGATAAATACAAACAAGCCTTTTGTCTTCAGGCAGAGTCCGACTCAGTTGTGGCTCCGTCTACGGACGTAAACTCGATTGAGAAGAATATTTTATTGTGTATGCGGGGTATAGCCAAATTTCAATCATTGGCCCAAGTGGCCGTGCTCGAGTTAACCAATTAAAACCCGACCTTGTGTTATATCCCACCATTACTTAAAATCCAACCAATAGAAAGTATGATATACCCAGTGAAAATCGATCTCAGTCAGTCAGTTAAGTGCCATACGTGATACACGCTTGGGCGATCATGTCTCGAAAGAGACATGACTGACTGGGCAGAAGATTATCCCGCAGTAGGTTGCCATTGCTTTCTGTGGTAGATTGGTTGCCGACCAAGGCTATAGAACCCAATCTGTCCTATTATTTGATTCATAGCTAAAAGGGAAAGAAATGTATTATATTATTAAGTAGTAATTAGTGGGGGATCAGTTTATTACTTCATGACAATATAAAATTGATCCCCCACTTTATGCCCAGCAGAAGCTATAATCATGTTTTCAACTATTATATTCAGTCAGTCAGTTAAGTGCCATACGTGATACACGCTTTGGCGATCATGTCTCGAAAGAGACATGACTGACTGGGCAGAAGATTATCCCGCAGTAGGTTGCCATTGCTTTCTGCGGTAGACTGGTTGCCGACCAAGGTTATAGAACCCAATCTGTCCTGCTATTTAACCCATAACTGGAAGGAAGAGACGGATTATACCTTTCCCAAGGGTATTTGCGCGTAAGTGAATACAATGGATTCAACTGGAATTCGAACTCGGCTCCCCGGTTTCTCGTTCCGAGCCGATATCCACTGTACCGCAACGCACATCCAGTATATGTCTTAATTAATCTAACAAAACTAGCTTGCTAGCCGTTGTACCCCGCTAAAATACTCTACAAACTTCGATTGATTATAAAACAAGTGGGGAAAAACATTAAGTGTACACCAGCGTTAAAAGATGTTCGTCCAATTTTATTTACTTACCAATAAATAAATAAATCACTAATATAATAACCAAATATTTCGTTTAATAACTAAATATTCTGACCAAGTGAATTTATCTCAAACAAATTAAATGCAATTAGTTTAACTAATGGGATAATTCGTTTCAGATCAAAAGGAAAGAAAAAATTCCGAAATCATTCAATGGAAAAATATGGCACCATTAACAAAATAAATTAGAATTAGTTCTTTGTCGCCCTTCGTCAGGATTTTATGACGGTTTTAATTCGTTCAGGCATGGATGTCACTAATGAAAATCAATATTGGGCATTGGACTAACGACATTTTTATCGGGTAGCGGTTAGCTTATCAGTTTTTTTTTTCTTTTTTCTTTTTTCAGCAAGGCGACTTAAACAAGTTCTAACCAAGTTTCCATTATTATAAGTGTACGATTTGTCCGTGCATTGAATATTGCAACACTATTTGATGCGTCGATTCTGCCACACATCTCGGAATCCTAGACAAAATCTAAAAAGAGTCAGAAAGGTAATCGAACCTAATCTGGCTTCTCGACTTTTATTCCATTCTTTCTTTATTTTCTGAAATATTTTCATAGCAACAGTTTTGATGAACATTTTTTCCACTAGAGCCTCAACGATATGAATTTAAGAGTGACAAGTAAACTGAATGCATAGTCATGAGCAAATAGATTATCCCAAACTGCCAACTACAGGTCGCAGATACTAAATTCAGGTAGAGAATGCATAGGATCACTGTCATACGTGATACACGCTTGGGGTGATCATGTCTCAAAAGAGACATCACTGACTGGGTAGAAGATTATCCCGCAGTAGGTTGCCATTGCTTTCTGCGGTAGACTGGTTGCAAGCCAAGGCTATAGAACCCAATCTGACCTATTATCTAACCCATAAATAGAGGGAAGAGGCGGATTAATATATTTCCCAAGGGTATTTGTGCGTAAGTGAATGCAAAGAATTTAACTAGAATTCGAACTTGGTACCCTGATTTTTCGTTCCGAGTCGATATCCACTGCATCACAGCGCACATATCATCCATCAATTAACTAAAATGCAAGAAGTAAAATTGCACAAAAAAAAAACATATTTTAAAAAAACCCAGACTAAAGCAAATTTCACAAGTCACTGTGAAAATTAATATTCTGGATTCTGATTAAATAGAAAATAGCAAATTGATCTATGACCTCGTTCAATTTTCTTTAACACCTAAAATATTAGGCATGTCGTTTGATCCAGTTGTAACACCTTATGCCCGGGGTTGGTCGTTCAATTGTGACGCTCCTTTTTGTCGACGGTCATGACGATCCCAGTTGTGAGACTGCCACCCGGCTAGCCGGTTGGTTTAGTCGCTATTGCTGGTCGTGACGATCTCGTCCGATGATGTCGTCACAAAAGCTGGTTTACAAGATGTCTCTTGCAACAACGCGCCACTGTCCCACGTTGTGAATTGATCCCAGAGGTCGCGTCATGCAATTTTAGTAGTCACCTTTTAGAGCCAGTCCGGACACTGGTGCACACTTGTGGTTAAAAAAAATAAATACAGCACCAAAAAAAATTAATAAAATAAATGAACAAAGTCGAACACGCCTGGAGAGTTACGAAGAAAGTTATAATATAAAAAAAAACCATGTTTCTTTTTCTTTCCATAGGAGCAGACAACACAGTTGTCAAAAATGATAATACAGTTGTCGGAATGCCAGTTACAATGGAGAGAGAAAGTTCGTTTAAAAATATCAGACCTTTCAATCCTTAAATAAAAATGTCTTTTCTAAGTTTCGTTAAAGTAAACAGAGCTCTTCAAAATTTTCGCTAAAATCTTTTCCGTGTTCTCTAAAATTGGAGCTGTCCGTTTTCTAGGTAATGTTTTAAAAAATAACGAAGTCCTTTCGGTTTCTTAACGGAACTTGACGGTCAATGGCGGCGATGGCGGTGATGGCGGCGGCGGTGTGGGGTTGGCTTCCTTGTCGTCTGGAGGCTCTCTCCCGGCTAACTGAACTTTTCTCGTCGAGTCTCTATATTGATAACCCTTTTCAATCCTCTCTGGGGATCCAGCCGGCTCGAAGACTTCGGACAATGAAATTGTTTTCCGCTCACTCAATTCGCGGAAGGAGTTAGTTCGATGAATGAGATATCGCCAGCTCACATTATATTCAGATTTTTTTTCAATTTCCCACAGACTTCTGTTCCCAGAAAATGTCTGTTGAGGGACTTTAACCCTGCCTGACCCCATCAAATAATTTTATTTTGGCTATTAAAATTTTAGCCTTACCAGGAAAAAAATTACATTTTTTTCCTTTTCTTTCCCAAAAATAGTTAATTTTTCTCTATTCCCAAGATTTTAGAAGTACGTGATAGTATTAAACTAGGTAATTTTTCTATTCCCCATATTTTACGAGTATGTGAGAGTATTAAAATTGTTTTTTTAGATAAGCTCACATCGCGTATTACAATAAAGCATAACTAATATTATTACTAATATCAATTTCTCTCTCTCTCCACTGTATTAAACCAAACAAGGGAAATTATCCCCGCGAGAGATAGTGTCACACAATCACATGACTAAATTCCACTACTTAACCACGTTCCTTGACCGGCAACAGTCAGTCAAATGAGCACAAAGAGACGACACGCTAAAATGTAACAAAGAAAACTTCAAGCTAACCAGGACATGTGAGGTCGCATCGCACATTCGTTTCCCTTCTTTACTCGTGTCAATTTCTTTTACCTCTTCTCCATTCCTCAAAATTCTCGCGGTCAACACAGACGACAACAACACCAACAACAAAAAGTTACTTCAACTGGCCCCCTAAAAACTAACTTCCGATAAGTAGAAATTCCTTTCTTGCTTCACTTTCTTTTTCAGTTTTTCTCCTGCCAAAAAAAAGAAAGAAACACAGACTTTATTAGTAGCCTGATTAATATTTTTACACACACGCATACTGCTACGATCAACCATAAACTATATTCATTTAACTACTTACTACTATTTCTCTGGAACATTTAACTACGTGCATTTTTCTCTGAACATTTTCTTCTTACAAATTTGTTATTCTGTTTAGTTAATAAAATTTTGCTTTAACATACTAAACGAAATATTTTATTCTTACACATTCCAACATCCAACTTTCAACCTTCTGATATTTTAAATTGTGGGAAATTCGGTTGTGTTTGGCACAAGGCCAATTTGAAAAACCTCACCGATGTCTCTACAAATTTTAAGTAATAAAATTTCGTTGGCAACAAAAGAAAGAGTACTTGACTGTTACGTGATGTCTGTCTTCCTGCATGGCTTGAATGGTGGATAATCCCCTCAAAGACTAAGAAAAGGATCGAAGCAGCAGAAATGTGGTTCTCCAAAAGAATGATGAGGATACCATAGACTGAACACGTGACCAACGACAGAGTTCTATAAAAAATAGAGACAAAAAAAACATTATGGACTCACACATGATTTTTATGTAATTATATGAGTTTTAGTATTTTTCAATCTTAAATCTTAACGCATTGTAATCAATAAAAAGAGGAGCCCAAAATGCCAACTACAAGTCGGTACAAAAGTTTAAATACCTAGGAAGTCTTCTAACAGAAGAGGGAAAGTGCGACACTGAGATCGGAAGGCGAAACAACATGGGCAGGTATACATGAAGAAGACAGACAGTGCAACACTGAGATCCGAAGGCGAATCGGCATGGCCAGCGATGCATTCCAGAAGACGGAAACTGTGACACTTTGATCCGAAGGCGAATCAGCATGGCCAGCGATGCATTCCAGAAGACGGAAACTGTGACACTGTGATCCGAAGGCGAATCAGCATGGCCAGCGATGCATTCCAGAAGACGGAAACTGTGACACTGTGATCCGAAGGCGAAACGGCATGGCCAGCGATGCATTCCAGAAGACGGAAACTGTGACACTGTGATCCGAAGGCGAATCGGCATGGCCAGCGATGCATTCCAGAAGACGGAAACTGTGACACTGTGATCCGAAGGCGAAACGGCATGGCCAGCGATGCATTCCAGAAGACGGAAACTGTGACACTGTGATCCGAATCCGAAACGGCATGGTCAGCGATGCATTCCAGAAGACGGAAACTGTGACACTGTGATCCGAAGGCGAATCGGCATGGCCAGCGATGCATTCCAGAAGACGGAAACTGTGACACTGTGATCCGAAGGCGAATCGGCATGGCCAGCGATGCATTCCAGAAGACGGAAACTGTGACACTGTGATCCGAAGGCGAAACGGCATGGTCAGGTATACATGAAGAAGACAGACAGTGCAACACTGAGATCCGAAGGCGAATCGGCATGGCCAGCGATGCATTCCAGAAGACGGAAACTGTGACACTGTGATCCGAAGGCGAATCAGCATGGCCAGCGATGCATTCCAGAAGACGGAAACTGTGACACTGTGATCCGAAGGCGAATCGGCATGGCCAGCGATGCATTCCAGAAGACGGAAACTGTGACACTGTGATCCGAAGGCGAATCGGCATGGCCAGCGATGCATTCCAGAAGACGGAAACTATGACACTGTGATCCGAAGGCGAATCAGCATGGCCAGCGATGCATTCCAGAAGACGGAAACTGTGACACTGAGATCCGAAGGCGAATCGGCATGGCCAGCGATGCATTCCAGAAGACGGAAACTGTGACACTGTGATCCGAAGGCGAATCAGCATGGCCAGCGATGCATTCCAGAAGACGGAAACTGTGACACTGTGATCCGAAGGCGAAACGGCATGGCCAGCGATGCATTCCAGAAGACGGAAACTGTGACACTGTGATCCGAAGGCGAATCGGCATGGCCAGCGATGCATTCCAGAAGACGGAAACTGTGACACTGAGATCCAAAGGCGAAACGGCATGGCTAGCGATGCATTCCAGAAGACGGAAACTGTGACACTGTGATCCGAAGGCGAATCAGCATGGCCAGCGATGCATTCCAGAAGACGGAAACTGTGACACTGTGATCCGAAGGCGAAACGGCATGGCCAGTGATGCATTCCAGAAGACGGAAACTGTGACACTGTGATCCGAAGGCGAATCGGCATGGCCAGCGATGCATTCCAGAAGACGGAAACTGTGACACTGTGATCCGAAGGCGAATCGGCATGGCCAGCGATGCATTCCAGAAGACGGAAACTGTGACACTGTGATCCGAAGGCGAAACGGCATGGCCAGCGATGCATTCCAGAAGACGGAAACTGTGACACTGTGATCCGAAGGCGAATCGGCATGGCCAGCGATGCATTCCAGAAGACGGAAACTGTGACACTGAGATCCGAAGGCGAATCGGCATGGCCAGCGATGCATTCCAGAAGACGGAAACTGTGACACTGGGACTTTAGTGAAGCCTGTGTTCGTATGAAAAGATATGGAATCTTGACAGTTTAAAACAATCTTCATTTCACGCTTTGAGAGGAATGATTAAACTGAATCAAAGAATTGTCCAGAAATACCGTATCCCTAGAGCTGTCTTTATTATTGTCAAGTATTTCGAAATGAATAGAAGGAGTACCCGACTAGATATTGCAACTGTATTCAAGGCACGGACGAAAAGTAGATTTATAAATGTACAAGATGGATTATGACAAGAAAAACCTTCTAACCCGGTACAGTAACCCGACGTTCCTAGCAATTAGATGCAGCTATAGATTCGATGTAGTCGATCTACTTCAGGTCGATTGAGAGAACGAAGCCAAGGAGGCGCTGCGTGATGCACACCAGGATACTAGCGTCATCCATTCAAATAGTAGGTAATTTTTTTATAGTGGTTAATGTGTGTGCTGTTGTTTGTATGTGAGTTGTAGTGCATGTGTTGGTTTATGTGTGTGTGTTTGTGTCCATATGTTGTGTATGTGTGTGTGTTAGTGTGTGTGTGTGTGTTGTTGTTTGTGTTTATATGTTGGTGTGTATGTCTTGCTGTATGGGTGTGTGTTGGTGTGCATGTGTTGGTGGGTGAGTGTGTGTTGGTGCGCATATGTTTGTGCATGTGTGCGTTGTTGGGCATGTGTTGATGCATGTGTGTGTTGATATGCATGTGTTAGTGTAAGTGGTGTATGTGTGTGTGTTGATGTGTATGTGCTGGTGTATGTATGTGTGCGTGTTGGCGTGCATGTGTTGGTGTTTGTGTGTGTTGGTGTGCATGCGTTGGTGTTTGTGTATGTGTGTGTTGGTGTGCATGTGTTTGTGTATGTGTGTGTTGGTGGGTATGTATTGGTGTATGTGTCTGTGTTGGTGTGCATGTGTTAGTGTAAGTGGTGTATGCGTGTGTGTTGATGTGTATGTGCTGGTGTATGTATGTGTGTGTTGGCGTGCATGTGGTGGTGTTTGTGTGTGTTGGCGTGCATGTGTTGGTGTATGTGTGTGTTGAGGTGTATGTGCTGGTCTATGTGTGTGTGTGTTGGCGTGTATGTGTTGGTGTTTGTGTATGTGAGTTGGTGTGTATGTGTTGGTGCTTGTGTGTGTTGGTGTGTCTGTGTTGGTGTGTGTATGTGTTGGTGTATGTATGTGTGTGTTAGTGTGCATGTGTTAGTTTTTGTGTATGTGTGTTGATGTGCATGTGTTGGTGTGTGTGTTGAGGTATATGAGATGGTCTATGTGTGTATGTTGACGTGCATGTGTGTGTGTGTGTGTGTGTGTGTGTGTGTGTGTGTGTGTGTGTGTGTGTGTGTGTGAACTTGGAAAGCGAACGTTTTATACTTGCATTCTTTCCATAGGTGTTATTTCCGTTTGCAGATAACGTTCTCTGCCCGCTCGCCATTCTACGAAAGTGTAGAGACCTGCTTGACATTTAGAAAGTCCATTAGGCGACAAACCGCCACAAATGAACAGTAAAAGCGCCAGATGTAATGGAGAGGCGGAGCTTTTAACATCGGATTAAGAGATTGAATTACGTACGCCGAGTTTGTCAAAGAAGCGAGACGTACTAGACGACATTCTAATTTCAAACGAGTTTTCACCTTTCAAACAAGTAATTACATGCAAATTTAATATGTAAGCTCATCATTTATCTTGAGAAAAACCCATTTATGGTATATGCATTTGGATGCATTATTGTTGCATTGCACACAGAAAAGACACCAGAAAAAAACATAAGCCGAATAATCAGTAGAAAATTTATTATAGTCGAAACCTTCTGCTAAAGACGAGCGAGAGGGAAGGAAGGGTAGTTGATAGTAGCTGATGAGGCGAACCTTCTAACAAGCGTCTTCCTTTCTCGTGACAGTAAGTGATCTTTGCTCTCTCTCTCTCTCTCTCTCTCTGTCTGTCTTAAGTTCGGCTCCTACTGACCCCTGTCTTACAGAGAATAGGGTACTTTTTTTGACAGTTTCATCTAAAAAAAGGATTCATCAAGCTGTCCGGTTCTAGTTTCACTCAGTGAACTGCTTTGTCCAAATCGTTTGACCAACTTTTTGGGCGGCCCACTCTGTTAAACTACCAAGACAGTTAATTGGCAAAACAATTTATGTGATGCGTTGCAAGTGGGTCCTTAACAAGATATTCAGCGCGGACCAGACATCATGTTCGTTCTGAGAGTGAAGATTTTTTCCCAGTAAAACAATCGTAGTTTAAAAAATAATTCTTTAGCCACATCGTCACCTATGAAATAAAACCCATAGCACAATTATTTCAGCAGGCAAGTTCTATTCTGTTGTAAACTTATGCTGGAGACTAGCGAGGTGAAAGTGACGGTATTTGCTGCAAGTTGAGGTGGGTGAACAATCTGCAATACTTAACCGTGTTGTGAGGGGTGGGATTGTTGATGGATTTCCGACCAACCATTTGTTGGTCAAAGGATGATAATGTGAAGCCGTTGGGAGATGGTTAATCTTTCTTGGTTAGGCCTTGTGTCAGACTTAACCGAACTCCCTACAGCTTACAAGTTTTATCCAGAATTATCATTATCAGAATTATCAGAAGGTTTTTATCATTATCAGAAGGTTGGTTGTCAGGCTGTTGGAATATGTGGAATTGTATGGAATAGTGTAAGAATAAAATATACATATTTTATGTTAAAATATAAATTTATTAAAAGGAAAGAATAACACAAGTTGTAGGAACTATTGTGCAATTAGAAAGTTTAGGGTATCAAGAGTTGTAGAAAATGTTCGTAGTAGTAATGTAGGTATTTAAAATGTCCGCATAATTTTAGAGTTCATAGCTGTGTAGCAGCAGAATGTAAAGTTTTTGTTCCTTTCTCTTTTTGGTAAGTCGTGACTGGTTGAGACAGAGAGAGAGGGGTTGGGGGCAAAACAAATAAAGAAGTTAACACGTCCATTTCGTTGTTGCTCGGGTCCTCTTTAGCAGCGTAGTGTAAAATAAAGAAAAAGGCTTTGGAAGAAGAGGTCGAATGAAACTGTGGCGTGACCTATGCCCGGGTTGAGTGAAAAAGAAGAAAATAATTAGCACTGAGGCGAGTCAGCTTGAAGTTTCTTCTTTACATGGTGAGATGCTGTCAGCTACTGCTTCCATCTGACTGACTGACTGACTTTGACAGGTTAGCGTCGTGATTTAAATAGTGAAACTTCTCATGATGCCGGCTTCAGCGAGCCTTTTCACTTCTAGGCGGAAATACGTCATATATGAATTTACTGATTTTTAATCCAATCAGGATTCAAAATTTGCTTTTCGCACTGACTTGTGAATTTTTCTGAGTTGGGTTTTTTCACAATGCTTTTATTTCTTAATTTCTCATCTCTACAAATGAAGTTAATTTGAAAAGACCTTGTAGCATAGAAGTAGCGCAAAACCGAAACTATGCGACACCCAGTGAGAATCAAAATCAATATTCAGTTTAAATTAATCTAGCGAACATCACACCATGTTGAAGTGCCGCTCGTTGCTATTAGAAATTTACTAAGCGTAGGGTAGATGTGTAACAAGGCCGAAATTATACGGTACCCAGAGAGCTGCTTTTAGAATATCCGCTTAGATGTGATACAAGGCCGAAAATATTGGGTACCCAGTGAGAATCAAAATCGGTTCTAGCGGGACAAATTTGTTAACCACGTCGAGTTGCCCAAATGATTGTCTAAGTCTAGCATAAATGCAACACAAAGCCGAAATCATGGGGACACGCAGTGAGGAACGAACTCACTATACAGTTGTAATAGGTTCAAGCGAGACAGGTTTGGTAAACATTACACAAATGGTGTCCAAATGGTGACTCACCAAGTGTAGTTTAAATGTGGCACAAGGCCGAAAGTATGGGGTACCCAATGAGGATCGAAATCACTACTCAGTCGTAATTGTTTAAACAAGACAAGCTTGCTAACGTTGTTCAAATAGGATTTTCTAAGCGTCGCTTAAATGTGGCACAAAGCTAAATATATGGGCCCCCAGTTAAGATCTAACTCACTATTCAGTTTTAATTGATGTAGCGAGGTATGCTTGTTAAACATTACCCCACGCCGAGGTGTCTATATATTTATTTTCTAAGCACAGCACAAATGAGAACAAGGTGAAAAGTATGGGGCGCCCAGTGAGGATCAAACTTAATATTCAGTTATAATTAGCCTAGCAAGACCAGCTCTCTAGCCATTAAACCACGTCGAGGTGACCATAGACCATTACTAATGTTCGATTTCGGTCCACGCGAGATTTTCAAATTTGTGGTCGTTGGCCATAAAATTAAGTTTTGCTTTTTTTAAAATTTGCGTAGCCGCTTTATAATGACGGTTAAAACAATTCGACAACCAATGGTGTTTGATGTGACCGATGATATCCCGGAGTTCCCGACTTTCAGAGCGTCAATAACGTAAAATTGATTCTGGTCGACGAAGCGAATTCTCTAAAGTGTCCATATCCGGGATTGCTGTCGATTTTGAATTCCCTGAGATTCGTTTTCATTGGCTGTTGTCGAGAGACTTGTTAAAATAAAATAAAATAAAATAAAATAAAATAAAATAAAAAAAATCTAATTAAAATACGATGATGAAAGCAAACGGTGTGACTGACTCATTGAATTTTAAAAAAAAAGAAAAGAAATATTTTTACCGACAATTAATGTCAGAAAAATAAGGGCGATCGATCCAAAATCAATCAATAAAAACAAATATGTTTACAAGATTTTCCACTACCCCGGACAAGTTAGAAAACATTCCATTCTCTCAGTCTAGTTACTTTTGGGACATGTCAAAACTTGTTGGAATATTTAATGAAGAAATATGTCTTTTTTTAGCATATGCGGTTCGTAAACAATTAGGTCGTTCATGCATAGGTAAATATTGGCCGTGTTATTTACAATATTTACATCATCCGGATTGTTGTTCTCACCTTCATTGCCAGATTCCCGACGTTTTGGTCGTTGAACGCACCGGTCTTCTTCAGGTAATTTTCGGGTTTCCATAAAGTTCGTGTACGCTTTAAAAATTTATAACTTTATTTGTTTTTATGATATAAATAATCTATAAACATTGTTATAAAGTTTAATATACCTAGTTTTAAGTATAGTTATTGAATAATTCTTTATCACAAAATTTGCAACGATTTTTAGATAAGTAAAAAATATGAACTGCAAAATCGTATTACCCTTTGTATTGCTAATGATGGAGGACATGTAGAAACTTAAATAAAATTTCAATAAAACTTTAAAGATTATAGATTTACTTCTTTCGAATCGTTTTTACAAATTATTTCTATCGCAAATACAAATAACGTTATAATTCTTTTAAAGTGAACACGAACTTTATGGACACCTTGTATGTTCGAATTTCAAGAAAAACACCATGGTCCTACACAGTGAACCGGCTAGCCTAGCAGCAGATTTATTTTTAGATTCAATGTTGTAATTCCATTTGAGAGAGTTAGGCCGAGGAGGTGCAGTGTATTGATTTAATAAAGACTAGCCTGATCCATGTTGATGGGGGCTAGTAGAGATTGTCTATGTTGGTTAAAAGATAGCGGATTTGTTTTGGAAGCTTTAAAGTTTACGAGCTATTTACACCAGTCCTTCACAGATTTGAGGTCCTTTTCAAGATCAGCAGCGAGGTTTGCTTTATCAGCTTCAGTAGATTTCTTACTGGGGCAGGAATACATGATGGTGTCGTCAGCATAGATGCCTACTTGGCTCAGATTTTATATACATTACCGGCTATAATTATTAGGCTACCCCAGTTTTTTAAAAGAAATGTATTTCATACGATTTTTAGTATTTATTGACAAGTGGATAATTTTAAATGAAAATAAAATAGTTCTTTTTTAATACTTTTTTTTAATATGTGCATCAAATGAACTGTTCTGGTTTCTAGCTTTTGTGATCTCTTCCCCCATGCTAGTCTCTTCTTAATGTTGGTTGGCCAAAACAAAGGCTGCGTGGATGACTTGTAAAAATTTGTAATGCTAACAAAAGATCCATTCTATTTTCATTTAGAATTATCAACTTGGCAATAAATACTAAAAATAGTATGAAATACATCATTTAGTTTAAAAATATGGGGTTGCCTAATAGTTATGGCCGGTAGCGTATACATAGACATATATAGAAAATCTAGAGGGTGCGATGGTTAAATTGTCGCTATTTGCCTTGTAAAATTTTGCAAAGTAATAATAACAAAAGAACCATTCTATTTTCATTTAGAATTATCCACTTGGCAATGAACACTAAAAATAATATGAAATACATAATTTTCTTTCTTAAATCTGGGGTGTCCTAATAATTATGTCCGGTAGTGTATATATATATATATATATATATATATATATACTACCGGCTATTACATATATATATATATTTATATATAGTCATCCGTAGACAGATCTGTTTCACAGCTCATCAGTAAGGTTAAACATCCGTTTGCTTTTTTTAACCCAGGATTGAAACCCGACCGAATTGGCGTCAGTCGGTGATTCTACCTCTGAGCTATGGGCGCTCGGTAGAAGAAGGCAGAATAGCTGAGAATGTTCTAATTCATTGCCGAATGAATTATGCCAGAGTAGCTACTGTTTTTCAAAGTCTACCATTCTAGAGAGAGAGAGAGAGAGAGAGAGAGAGAGAGAGAAAGAAAGAAAGAAAGAAAGAAAGAGAATTTAATTTTTGGCAAAAATGATATTTGTCAAAAAACCACCAAATTAATATGTAAAATGTCAGAAGTACAAATTATACAGAAATAGATTGCAAGCATGGTTTCTACCAAGATCACTTCGTCAGGCAACAATTATTTTTCTGAAGATACGTAAGTGTCTATACACACAAAATTATATAGAAACAACATTCTAAAGAGTATAAAACATTGATATACTAATGCGATTTTACATTTCCATTAATGTTTATGGCCATATCACGTTGAATACACCGGTGCTCGCTCGATCACCGAAGTTAAGCAACGTTGAACCTAGTTAGTACTTAGATGGGTGGCCGCTTGGGATAAGTCTGGTCAGTACTTAGATGGGTGCACGCTTGGGAATACCAGGTGCTGTAAGCGTTTAGTGGACGGATGTGCGTGCTTACGGCCATATCACGTTGAATACACCGGTTCTCGCTCGATCACCGAAGTTAAGCAACGTTGAACCTAGTCAAACTCGGCGGGTCATTTATTGCCAACTAAATTTTATTTATTGCTGGTAATGCCTTTTTCTTTCAACAATTTATTGTTGTTTTTATATAACGTTTGTGTCTAGTAATACATTTTTCTTTTCAAGTATTAAGATTCATTGAGATTTGTTTTTCAGGGCAGGTTCCCCAATTTCCACGCTGTTATTTAACCCATAACTGGAAAGAAGCGACGGATTAATACCTTTCCCAAGGGTACCAGTGCGTAAGTGAATGCAGAGTGTTCGACTGAAATTGGAACTCGGCTCAACGATTTCCCTTTCCAAGCCGAGATCCACCGCACCACAACGCACATCCGTCAATAAACGCTTACAGCATCTGGTATTTACAAACGGTCACCCATCTAAGTACTGACCAGGCTCAATGTTGCTTAACTTGGTGATCAAGCGGGAACCAGTGTATTCAACGTGATATGACCGTATTACGGGTTCCCATATTGTATTCGTTTCTATCCTTGGTAGGCTTAGGAGATTTTTTATGATGTAATGGGTAATATGGAATAAATAAATAAAAAATAAAAAAATAAGATGCATAAAAAAAAGAAGAGAGAAAGAGAAGAATGAAATAAAAAGCACAAATAAATAAATAAAGGACTTCCAATTTCGGATATTTCGGGAGAAATCTACATTTTCCTCGAAGATTCCAGACGGTTCTGGAAGCATCTCACACCGGAAACGGAAGTGTCACCCTACAAAAAATCAAACAAACAAAAAAAAACAAAAAAATCATGATTTTTGTATTGAATTGTAGCTATCAAAAAAGCAAGTAAACGGAAGAGAGTTCTACAGGTGGAAAGTGTGAGAAAAGAAACTATTCGAGTAGAAGCGTCGATTACGTTTAACTGTTGCAACAGTAAAAAGAGTGATTTAGACGTCAGGCTAGAAGCACGCTTGCATTCATGTGGTCGGGGCACCAGAGGAAAAAAAAAAAGAAGCTTGCCCGAACAGTTGCCATTGAATTATTCGTAGAAAAGACAGAGGGAAGCCACTTCACGTAAGTGAGAAAGTGAGTGAAAATCGAGATGTCAACGCAGGGCTAATTATATTACAGGTTCTTCGTTTTGATTTCGAGAGATATCGGACTGTAATTTCTGTTTTATCCAACGGCTGTATCAGATTTGTTTTCGGACAAGGGCGTGTCCCACTTTTTCTGCGACAAGACGGGCTATCCTTGAATTGACAGCAAATTGACAGCAAATTGACAGCAAATTGCAGCCAAGCCTGCAAGAATTAGACGTAAGTCACTGCATTTATCATCATCATTTATCCATCACATCCAGATGTGCATAGGGCAGCAACTTTTTGTTGCTGTAACAAATTGTTTTTTTTACGGGACCATTCTTGGTCCTTACGTTTACAGCACCTGGTATTCCCAAATGGTTACCCATTAAGTACTAGACAAGGCTTGATGTTGCTTAATTTCGGTGATAGGACGGGGACCGGTGTATTCAACATGATATAGCCGTAGACTATAAGTCACTGAATTGGTGTAGGATTATTAGATTGTTATTCGTGCCATCTATAAAAATAATATAAATACTACCTCACCTCAGATGTATAGACAAACGTAGCCTCCTTGGTTGTTTTACTATAACTATTTTGAGGGCAATTTTTTGGATAAGCTCTTTGCTGCGGTACCGAGCCTTTATGAATAAAAGCGCAGTACTGGATAAGCAATTAGGTCTCATCAAATTCTTTAATCCAAACGTTTTCCCTAAGTCGTGAAGAAACACAAATCATTGCAATGGTTGCTCGGTCAATGAACACCGAATGTTTCCTTACCAGGAAACATTCAATATTATCTATACCATTAGAATTTCAGATGTACCTAATATCTCGCCCACACCCAAGCGACACAAACAGCGACTGGCAACTTTATATATATTTAATTAATATTCCGAGCCTTGGGCGAATACAAACACAACTTCTATAAATTATTCCTCTACGCCTGTGTCATAAAATTTGGCGATCGGTTTCGATACGAATAATGTATCGATCTGCCAATTATTGTATTGTGGATAAATGCTGACTATCAATACCCACTACCAAAAAAAATCGTTGATTGAATATTCATGATTCGTTTGGTTTTCAGCAAGCTGAAAGACAACCTGTGCGCATGCGTTCACATCTTTTCTAAAGGCAGACATGTATACGCATTCTAAAATAAATGTGTCGTCATTTGCATGAAAAAGGGGAAAAAGTTTATTCTTTTCGGCCAATACTTTTGCGATTAATGCTCAAAGGCGTACCAATACTCACTCATCCGCAACCATGAGTTACGCTTTTCTCCATCGGTCTGAGATCAAAGTGTTGTCTCTGTTTCCTTCACCTGTAATCATAACAGAATTATTAGCTGTTTAACCCTTTAGGGCCATTCGTATCATATTTGATACAGAATTTCCCTATAAGGAAACATTTGGTATTCATTGACTAAGCAGTCAGTATTGCTTTCATTTGAAATTTATAAAATATTTCTCTTAAAAAATTTTTCAGGAAAATATTTCTTTCAAGGCTTGTTTTCATACTGCATCAAATATGATACGAATGGCCCTAGAGGGTTAATCTCAGTTTGTTTATCTATCTATCTATCTATCTATCTATCTATCTATCTATCTATCTATCTATCTATCTATCTATTAACCCTCTAGGGCCATTCGTATCATATTTGATACAGTATTTCCCTATAAGGAAACATTTGGTATTTCCCTATAAGGAAACATTTGGTATTCATTGACTGAGCAGTCAGTACTGCTTTCATTTGAAATTTATAAAATATTTCTCTTAAAAAATTTTTCAGGAAAATATTTCTTTCAAGGCTAGTTTTCATACTGTATCAAATATGATACGAATGGCCCTAGAGGGTTAATAATATTATATGATTAAGGCTTCTACTTGTCATAAAGTGGGGGATCAGTTCTATATTGTTATGAAGTAATAAACAAATCCCCCACAAATTACTACTTAAACCTCTAGGGCCATTCGTATCATATTTGATACAGTATTTCCCTATAAGGAAACATTTGGTATTTCCCTATAAGGAAACATTTGGTATTCATTGACACAGCAGTCAGTACTGCTTTCATTTGAAATTTATAAAATATTTCTCTTAAAAAATTTTTCAGGAAAATATTTCTTTCAAGGCTTGTTTTCATACTGCATCAAATATGATACGAATGGCCCTAGAGGGTTAACTATATGGAGACAGTCTGCATTCATTGCCTGAGCGGTGCTTGATCGAGTTATTCTTAATTTTATTTTTCCTGGTCATCACGCTAGGATTATAGCAAAACTGGTGTAGATAGATCTATCTATCGCCCAGTTCACACTCCACCCACGTCTATTGAACAGGTTAAGAGGCTCATCCCTTGCTCCCTGTTTAGGATATGGTTTCCGGCTTTCTCTTTTCCAATCTTCTCACTTTTTTTTTCTATTGGAGTAGATAGATCTATCTATCGCCCGGTTCACACTCCACCCACATCTATTGAGCAGGTTAAGAGTATCATCCTTTATTCCCTGTTTAAGATATGGTCTCCGGCTTTCTCTTTTCCACTCTTCTCACTTTATTTTTTTTTTAATTGGAGTAGATAGATCTATCTATCGCCCGGTTCACACTCCACCCACGTCTATTGAACAGGTTAAGAGGCTCATCCCTTGTTCCCTGTTTAGGATGTGGTTTCTGGCTTTCTCTTTTCAAATCTTCTCACTTTTTTCAATTGGAGTAGATAGATCTATCTATCGCCCGGTTCACACTCCACCCACGTCTATTGAACAGGTTAAGAGGCTCATCCCTTGTTCCCTGTTTAGGATGTAGTTCCAGGCTTTATCTTTCCCAATCTTTTCACTATTACATAGCCTCCTGCACATCAGTGGCGTTACTGCCTTGCTCGGGGTGATAGGATTAAAAGAAAAACATAACTTCCTCTCAAATAGCTATTTCAAACAGCTGTTTCCTAATGAAGAAAATATTTGATATTCTTTGACCGAGTATCCAGTGCTTAATCGGGGTATGTTACTGTCACTCCCTAGTAATTCATTTTGGATCACAGTGTATTGTTAGTATTTCTCATCTTTAAAATCAGTGATAATACTACCCGTTACCTTATAAAGAAATATGCAACTTTCATTTCCCAAGCAGCCTGTGTTTATTTCATCGACTGGGTTCAAAGTGAAATAACAGTTCTCTCTATCGCCATTAGTAATTGTAATATAACTATCACCATTTTCGCTATAGCATAACATAGGTTTGTCACGCTGCCTTTTATTTCATGCCTACTTATAGTTGGTATTATTGTAGTCCCGTGATCGATGTTTGAATTTGATCGCACCAGTTTTGCTACAGTTTTAACATGTGCACTTCGCTAACAATGTGCATCAAGAATTAAAAAAGTGCAGTGATCCGAATCAGCAGAGAACATGATACCTCATTGACAATTACTCGCTGGTTCGTCATTTTTATCCCACGAGCTGGCTGAATCTTGTCATTGGTGAAAGATGACGTGTCCTGCTACATCTTTGTGTGTCAGCTTTGTCCGATCACCTTTTAAACCTCTAAATTAACTCATATACACTTCTACGTGCCGTATTGTTTTTAAGAGATTCCTATGAGTTTCAGTCCCTGACACACTTTCAAACCAGAGAATTCCAATCTGTCTCTTTTGCTCCTCCTTGGTACACACTATTAGCAGAGCGGCCTTATTTACGAATGAAAATTTTGATCTCATGACAACAATAGTACCAACTGTAAGTACACATAAGCAGCAGACAGGATTCTTCTTCTTCATGTTACTTGTCCCTTCAAGACGTAGGCGATCATAGACTTCCACTTGGCTCTGTCTCTTGTCGCTCTCAGTAATATTTCTTCTTTTTCATGTGCCATGTCCCTTCAAGACGTAGAGGCGATCATAGACTTCCACTTGGCTCTGTCTCTTGTCGCTCTCAGTAATTTTTCTTCTTTTTCATGTGCCATGTCCCTTCAAGACGTAGAGGCAATCATGGACTTCCACTTGGCTCTGTCTCTTGTCGCTCTCAGTAATATTTCTTCTTTTTCATGTGCCATGTCCCTTCAAGACGTAGAGGCAATCATAGACTTCCACTTGGCTCTGTCTCTTGTCGCTCTCAGTAATTTTTCTTCTTTTTCATGTGCCATGTCCCTTCAAGACGTAGAGGCGATCATAGACTTCCACTTGGCTCTGTCTCTTGTCGCTCTCAGTAATATTTCTTCTTTTTCATGTGCCATGTCCCTTCAAGACGTAGAGGCAATCATGGACTTCTACTTGGCTCTGTCTCTTGTCGCTCTCAGTAATATTTCTTCTTTTTCATGTGCCATGTCCCTTCAAGACGTAGAGGCGATCATAGACTTCCACTTGGCTCTGTCTCTTGTCGCTCTCAGTAATTTTTCTCTTGGTATCTTTTCCATGCCCGCTCCGTCAACCTGACAACCTCGCACTGCTCTCTCTAGTCTCTGTTTCCATTTATCCGACCTGTGAGTATCAAGTTCCCCAGGCCCTCCTTCCTCAACAAACCCAAAATACAGATGATGGACAAAATAATTGCAACACTTGAAATTTCAGGCAAATTTATTTCAATATAGGATAGGACAGCCTTTGGTAGTAAATGCAGCATGAATTGGCTGGTTTGGTACGATATAAAGGGTAGCAGCAAAAGATAAAATATACTTATGATGTACTGAAGGCTGTTTTAAAACAAGATGGAATAATCGCATGTCCACATTCAAACTAGAAAAGTTGAAAAATAACATCAAACTCGCTATGTATAGAAGTTAAAAGAAAATAATGGCAGAAACACCCACATGACGTAGGAAATATTAAAAAAAACAAATTATGCAACGGTGGTCATCCCTTCCGATTGTGTAAAGAAAAAAAGTTGTCTACAGTATTATTTCCAGAACGACAAAAGCTATTAAATCAAAGGTGCGAAAAAATGTCCGGATGTAGACACATAAGAAAATATTTTCTAGGTTCGTACAAACTCTGATTCCCAATAACAAACCACTCTCTTAATTAGAACTTCCGGTTATGAACATACAAAAGTGATAAGCGCCAAATCATCCGTCAAAATAAATCGCCCGATGAAAACAAAAGGGTCAAAACCATGATCGTGTTACTGGCTGATTTTCCCGACCTTAATATCTAAACGCTCTTCATCTTCCTTCAAACATGTAGTGAGCACTTCCTAATAAAACAGTTTACTACCCTATAAGTGTTCAGTAGGTAGATAGATAGTAGGTAGATAGATAGATAGATAGATAGATAGATAGATAGATAGATAGATAGATAAGTTCCGATTGAGATAGATAGATAGATAGATAGATAGATAAGTTCCGATTGAGATAGATAGATAGATAGATAGATAGATAGATAGATAGATAGATAGATAGATAAGTTCCGATTGAGATAGATAGATAGATAGATAGATAGATAGATAGATAGATAGATAGATAGATAGATAAGTTCCGATTGAGATAGATAGATAAATAGATAGATAGATAGATAGATAGATAGATAGATAGATAGATAGATAGATTTGAAAAGACTGGTATAGATAGATAGATAGATAGATAGATAGATATGAACAGACCGAGATAGATAGATAGATAGATAGATAGATAGATAGATAGATAGATAGATTTGAAAAGACTGGTATAGATAGATAGATAGATAGATAGATAGATAGATATGAACAGATCGAGATAGATAGATAGATAGATAGATAGATAGATAGATAGATATGAACAGACCGAGATAGATAGATAGATAGATAGAGACAGAGAGAGAGAGAGAGAGAGAGAAAGAGAGAGTCTATATACATATTTGTGTTTTTAGGCAGCAAATTCTCTTTTAAGCAATTTAGATTTTATAAATTTCAAACATTACGTCTGCTTACTTTTGACAAACTCCGTTTGTCTATAGTGGATAATTTTCACATTCGCATGAACGCTAAGCACTCTGTCATTTGAAGCAAAAACAAAAATTTCCAGTAATTTTTACCAACACAGTTTTGTAGTTATTTTTTGCCACCACAACTTACACCCCTTAAAATGATCTGGGAAGGAGCCTGAATGTACTCCGCAAAATAGAGAAATGCATAATAAAATTAACTGTAATAGTTACAGCGCATTCCTTCCATCTTTCAATTATAATTCGCGAACGATTATCCATGAGAGTGAACGGATTTTATTAAAAATAAACAGACATAATGTTTGATATATATATATATTACAATAGGATTAATTCAATGATGTTGGATGATCATTTCGATATGAAAATCCCCACGGGGGATAACACATCACCTCAGCAACAGAAAAATCCTTTCAGAAACTGGAGAAAAATGATTTTTCTGTTGCTGAGGTGATGTGTTATTCCCCGTGGGGATTTTCATATCGAAATGATCATCCAACATCATTGAATTAATCCTATTTTAATTTATATTTGCTCTGTAATATTTTATTACATGGAGCTCTCTTCCTGTATCATTTTTTAATATTAAAATAAAATTGTTAATATTAATTAGGATCGGGATTTTTGGAATTTACCTTCCTGCTTTTTCCGCTTGGATTAAAGTATCTGAATATATATATATATATATAGTTTTCACTTTTGTGATATATGCATTATATATAGTTTTCACTTCTGCGATATATGCATGACTCAATTAATTGAGTTCTTTCAATGACTGGCGTGTGTATACACTGCTTATATATCATCATCATCATCATCATCATTTATCTATCACACCCAGTTGGTGCATAGGGCAGCAACTTTTTGTTGTTGTTTCTGTAACAAATTGTTTTTTACGGGGCAGGGTGGTTAGCCCTGCACCCAACCCCCAGCTGGTGGACCATTTTTGGCCTTACGCTTACAGCACCTGGTATTCCCAAATGGTCACCCATTTAAGTACTGACCAGGCTCGATGTTGCTTAACTTCGGTGATCGGACTAGAACCGGTGTATTCAACACGATATAGACCTGCTTATATATAACACGCTAAAATTTCCATTCTATGATTCCATACACCGATGGTTTAGGGGGTAGCGACTCCGACTGACATCAGATCGATCGATCGAGTTTCGATTCTGGCCAGAAGCAATGGATGTGTCTAGCCACACTGATGAGCTGTGATACAGAGAAACGGGCTTTTATGTAGATGATATACACACACACACACATATATATATAGATAGAGAGAGATCATTAATTTATGTTTTTAACCAGTGTTTCGCATTTTATATAATATATCTTTCTGGATTAGAACTAGAAAGATCTACCCTGATGAACGAAATAATGGGTTCTTTTAAAAGATTCAGTCACCTGAAGAAGACCGGAGCGTACTATAACAGAGACGTCGTGAACATGGTATTAAAAATAAAGACAATGTAAACAACCTACAATTACGTTTAGCAGCTTCTAAAATCTATACTGTGAATTGATCATTCGGTATAAAAGGCAGTTTCACTTATCCAATGCTGGACGAAATACCTGCTGCCGGCGAGGCTAAGCTCGCATCTATTGAAAATTAGTTTTGCATATACTGGTGTCGCAATGTAACCTTAACAGCAGCACTTAAGAGAATCAATGGGTTTGGACCGACAAGAGAGAAAAAGCATTGTCCAATACACACACACACACACACACACACACACACACACACACACACACACACACTCACTCTCTCTCTCTCTCTCTCTCTCTCTCTCTCTCTCTCTCTCTCTCTCTGTAACCGACCTTTACTATATACAGTATTGGAAAGCGATATATATATATATATATATATATATGAAATGTCATTGTGGGTCTATTTTAACGCAATATTTCTTTAAGCAAATGCTTTCATTGTGAAACAAATAGTCAGTAGACATTTCCGTTGTGTTAAGTTAATTTTTGCAGTGAACGTTATGGGAGCCCGGACGAGTAAAAAAGAACAATGAGATTTTGTAGAGTGTAAAGAAAAAAAAATAATAATAACGAAATGAAGATAGTTTAGCAAAGGAAATCAGGTAATTTATGGTCTGCTAGGTTTTGTCTTAGAACGATGTGTGTTTATGACAGCTACAAATGACGAGATGTTTTGTTTGGTTGGTTCTCCACAGAAAGATTATGTCTACCTGTCAAGGGAAGACGACCAAAGCCTGAAACAAAGCTAAAAAAAGGAAAAACAAA
The DNA here is from genome assembly GCA_037127315.1 of Ascarosepion bandense. NCBI lineage: Eukaryota > Metazoa > Mollusca > Cephalopoda > Sepiida > Sepiidae > Ascarosepion > Ascarosepion bandense. The sequence goes on from JBBBDQ010001140.1 coordinate 1,749,537, forward strand.
ACCAAAAAAAAAAAATGACTAGCATATCAAATATAGTTTAGTTAAAAATGAGTGAACATATACAAAAATATGTTTCTTGAAAAAGTAATGACCTTTTGGTTGCTTTATATCTCGAGTATGCATTTAGGGAAATTAATTCACGATGTCGTTCTAGACAATTTTTCTTGCCAGATTTTACATATATATAGGTTTACCTCTCGTCCTTGCTTTCAATATTATTGCTGCATACTGTCTGGTGCTTTGGATATATATTTCGAGATTCTTGATAAAATGTAAAGAAAAATCTGCAATATCAACGGTCTTGACCAGACATTTCGGCTGTAGTCACTTTTACACCGCCTTTAATTTTATTTTTAAATCTTCCATTCGCCTTTGCTTTGAGTATCATTGCTTCCTATGGACTTGTGCTCCTGCTATGTATTTAAAGATTCATGAGAAAACGTAAAGAAAAATCTGCAATATCAATGGTCCTGACTAGACATATCGGCTATAGTACCAATTACACCACGTTCAATTTTTTTTTTAATCTACCATTTGTCTTGCTTCGAATATTGCTACCTTATATGGCCTGGTGCTCCTGCGATGTATTTAAATATTCTTAATAAAATTTAAAGAAAAATCTGCAATATCAACGGTCTTGACCTGACATTTCGGCTTTAGTCACTTTTACCAATTTAACCAAGTTCATTTTTTTTAAAATCTACTATTCGTCCTTGCTCTGAATATCACTGCTACCTATGGCCTGGTGCTCTTGCGATGTATTTAAAGATTCTTGATAAAACAAAGAAAAATCTACATTATCAACGGTCCTGCCTCGGCTTTAGTCACTTTTACACTGATTTTAATTTTATTTTTAAATCTACCATTTGACCTTGCTTTGAATATTGCTGCCTTATATGGCCTGGTGCTCCTGCTATGTATTTAGAGATTCTTGATAAAATCTAAAGAAAAGTCTGCAATATGAACGGTCTTGACCAGACATCATGGCTTTGGTCAGTTTTACACCACCTTTATTTATATTTTAAAATCTTCCATTCGTCTTTCCTTTGAATATCACTGCTTGCTATGGCCTGGTGCTCCTACTATGTATTTAGAGATTCTTAATAAAATCTAAAGAAAAATCTGCAATATCATCGGTTTTGTCCTGGCATCTCAGCTTTCGTACTTTTCCAACGCTCTAAAGTAGCTTCTCTGTGTTTCATCTATCTATACTTTCATAGTAGCTGTTCTGAATGAACTTTCTACTTTAGTACATAGTCATGATGATTTCAATCACAGTACTAGTTTGGCTGATAGGTCTCATCATTTTAGAGTTGAAAAGAATTAATTCATCCTTAATTCCTATGCTCGTTTGTAGAACTCTCTTCCGTCTTCTTGCTTGTAAAATATTATCGTCTGCATTCTTCATTCCTGTTCTTTATTGTTACCTCTCATTAATGTTTTCATTTTTCTTAGAATCCCTGGTCCTCGACATGACGGTAAACTGCATCGGCAGGAAGGCATCTGATTGGGATGTTGTGAGAAACATGGAACTACCTCTTAATTGCTGTTGATTCCAGGTCTACCCTGACCCGGAGTGGTAGCACCTGTTAGGTTTCCAGTTATGGCCAAATAGTTAATCCCAAACTGTGTTCAAAACACTATGAAAGTTTTAAAATGCATTTTTATAGAAATATATATATATATATATATATATAAAGAGATTTCTATAGAAAAATATACATTTTTGAAGAAAAACATTATTACCATAACACATTTTTGAAGGAAAATATTCCCAGCAAAACATTTTTTAATACAAAACTAGAAAACATTTTCAGTTTTCTAAAATAAAAAAGAATAAAAACAAATAAAATGTCATTAAAATTTGGCAAAATCAACCTTCTCACTATAACTAAACATTTTTTAAAAATACCTTAACACTCCGCCTTTTTGGCATTAAATAACCAACAGAGGTTGATATGCCATTAAACAAAACTCAAACAAACTCTTATATTCATTTGTGTCTTAGTTACTTTATTTCCTTACTTGGGATGAAACCATTTTAAAAATTATGCGTGCAAGAGCTTTCATTTAGGATTAGTGCGTGTCAAACCAAACTGTTCGCCATTTTGTAGGATTTAGAACATACATTTGCAAATGGCATCTAAATGCTATGGTGAATGCATTGCTGAAATATATTATAAAACCACTAAAATTCTCATGATTTCATCTGCAATGCGAAGATGAAGGATTAATTTACAAAATACAACTATTAAAAAATAATGTCATTAACAACAATAACAACAATATCAACAATGACGATGAACTAAATAAAAACAAAATATACACTGCACGCTGAAAGTTAGTGTTTACCGCATGGTGGTCTTTCAAAGGGGTTATTCGCTATTCATTTCTGCATGAAGGAATAACACTAATAACAACATAGTATTGTGGAGAACTTGGGTGCATGCATGTAAAACTGCAAAAAGAAACATCCTAGACTAGTGAATATGGATGGTCCAATTTTGCAGCTCGACAACGCACGGTCAAACGCTGCTCAGTCAATTGTCCAAAAGTTCCATAACCTGAATTATAAAATTTTGCCTCATCCTCCTTATTCATTTGATGTCTCTCCTACTGATTATCATTTATTTAAATATTTTGAGCTTTTTATACGCATTAAAACATTCTCCAATAAAACAGAGGTAATCGAAATATTTGATCTGTTTATCACATTAAAAGATGAGAATTTTCTTAAAATTGGGATCAAGAATTTCGAAGTACGTTAGAAAAAAGACATTCATCAATATAAATTAGTTATTTAACATTTCAAAAGCGTTTTATTAATTTCCTATAACGTGCATCAAGCCATGCGTGCTATCACTTTGCATTCTAGATAGTTTTTACTTAACTTTCGAGTAAACATTTGTGAATGTTCTTAAATTTACCATATTTGAAAATCTAGCGATATTTTTTTTTTTGCTTTTTGTTGTAAAATAAAATCCTGAATGAAAGTCTAATGTCAATTTCGTGTATCTGGCTTTAATCACCCCTTTACGATTTCGCGCTGATATCTGTCGACCTGACGCCTTAGAGACAAAGGTTGTTGATTTTGTACATTCACATGCAAGTCTTAATTATAAATCTTCTCATCACGTGGGTGGTCCTTTTCGAAGTCGGCAGCTAATTCAACCTCGGTCAATTCTTAGAGCTTTTCTGAGGAGAAAGGGAGAGAAAATAAAATAAAACAAGAACGAAAGAGATAGAGTTCTCTTTACTTGGCGAGGCGAACTCCCACCTATTTCGGGAGTGTCTTGTGTCGCGCCTCTCTCTCTGCCATCCACCCACCCCCACCGAGGACCTATTCCTCTCCTTTTCTCTTGGCTCTTCCCCCCCCAAAAAAAGAAAAATGTATACACGCTGACATATTTTTCAACGATCTATTCCAGGGTTCGAATCCATGGTTCGTCGATACGATTTTAACATGGGTGCATAAAAAAATTACAGTGTTACATTCTTATTGAAACAAACAGTGACAACAGAATACAGTTTTGAACATTCAAGCAAATTTCACAATTAATATAATGTTTTCAGATATTTCATATCATTTATTTAATCGTACACACACACACACACACACACACACACACACACACACACACACACACACACACACACCGATGCACACACAGAAGTACACGCACACACAAAGATATATATATATTAATATATATCCAGTTGAAGATAACAGTTTTAGAATTCCGAGTTCTTCGGCATATATCTTTTTTTCAATAGAACAAATATTGTAGAGCATAATATAATTAATATTTTTATATATTTTTGGATGTCGTGGTGCAATGGATATCGACTCGAAACGAGAAATCGGGGAACCGAGTTCGAATTCCAGCTGAATTCATTGCTTTCACTTACGCGCAAATACCCTTGGGAAAGGTATTAATCCATCTCTTCCCTCCAGTTATGGGTTAAATAACAGGACATATTGGGTTCTATAGCCTTGGTTGACAACCAGTCTACAGCAGAAAGCAATGGCAACCTACTGCGGGATAATCTTCTGCCCAGTCAGACATGCCTCTTTCGAGACATGATCGCCTAAGCCTGTATCATGTGTGGCACTTAACTGAGTGAATATAATAGTTGGGAACATGATTAAGGCTTCTACTGAGCATAAAGTGGGTGATCGGTTTTCTATTGTTATGAAGTAATAAACTGATCCTCCACAAATTACCACTTAATAATATAATACATCTCTTCCTCCTTTAGCTATGAGTCAAGTAACAAGACAGATTGGGTTCTATAGCCTTGGCTGGCAACCAGTCTACAGCAGAAAGTAATGGCAACCTACTGCGGGATCATCTTCTGCCCAGTCAGTCAAGCCTCTTTTGAGACATGATCGTCCAAAAGCGCTTATCACATATGGCATTAGCTGACTGGCTGATCGTTTATATTGCTAGACGGAAATTTTTACCTTTCTAGAGTTTACCTCATCATCAGGCAATGTTAGCTTATTGTTGCGAACAATGAGCTAACATTGCCTGATGAAAATATAACAAATCTCGAAACATAGAAATTTCCGTGTAGCAATATAAAATATCAGTCAGTTAAGTGTCGTGCGTGATACCCACTTTGGGCGATCATGTCTCGAAAGGGACATGGCTGACTGGGCAGAAAAGTAACACGACGAAACACCCACCGAAACCTTGTCAGTTATGAACTGATACTTTCTCCCAAGTCATGATGATTTTAAATAAATAGGACAGCGTCTGGGTACGTAGACTGCTGGTTCTTTAAAACGTCTGGTTTTTCTAGCAATCACACGTTTAATGACATTACTAGAGAAACCGTTACCTTCGAAAATATTTTGCAAATAAGCGAGTTCTCCATACAACCACCCAGAGGAACAAATCATAAGCGCACGGAGAATCAGGGTCTCAATTACAAATTTTTTGCGGGACTTTGGAACAAACCAGCTCCAACTAGTATATAAATCAGTGAATATTGGTTTACGAATGATACTAGTTACGAAAAACCAGGTCCCTACTCTTTGTATACAAAGGCATTTCAAATTCTAAGGGCATCTATAACTGACAAGGTTTCGTCGTTTGTTTCGTCGTGTTATTTTTCAGTTAAGTTGCTTATTGTGTTTCAGACTCGAACTGTGTTTTCTTCTTTCACTAAAAATAGATTGTCCTGTTTTCGCAAAAATTCTGTTGTTTACAAATTCAAATGCCGATGTGAAGTGGTATACATAGGACGGACCAATCTGAGGTTAGAAACACAAGTAGTGCAGCACGTCCCCGCAAATGTACGTTCAGGTTGTCCATGACGGTCTTTAAGAACAAGTCAGGCTGTTCATGATTCGACAACACTTACTTGACAATTACGACTGTGCCTCTTGGTATAAGGACACATGGTTTTCTGTCCTGCACAGGGCCCGCTCGACCTATCATTTACGTGTTTTAGAGTCTGTTTACCTGAAAATCTACCAGCCTAGTCAGTGCATACAGAAAAAACACTTTATTCACTTCTTACGGTTGTTGAAGGTTTTATGAGTTGTGATTTTTTTTCATTTTATTGCGCTTGTGTAACTTTACGTTTACACCCCCCCTTATATATATATATATATATATATATATATATATATATATTTAATAACTGGCGAATTTTCGTCGTGTTATTTTTCAGTTCAGTTGCAGTTGCGTACTGTGTTTCAGACTCGAACTGTGTTTCCTTCTTTTATTAAAGATAGGCTGTCCTATATTCGTTCAAATACCTATGCCATTCGGTATACATAGGATTTACCAATCTGAGGTTAGAACCACAAGTAGCGCAGCATGTCCCCGCAAATTTACGTTCAGATAGACCTAGACGGTCTTTAAGAACAACTCAGGCCGTTCATGATTCGGCCATTGAACAACACTTGCTTGATAATCAAGACTGTGCTTCTTGTTATGAGGCCACATGGTTTTCTGTTTTATACGCTCAGCCCATCATTTACGTGTTTAAAGGCCGTTTACCTGAAAATCCACCATCCTCGTCTGTTCAGACAGAAAGAGCATTTCATTTGCTCCTTGCGATTGTTGGAAGGATTGAGTTTTTCTTTTTCCATTTTATTGATCTTGTGGACTATGTGTTTAGGCTCATCCCTTGTTCCCTGTTCAGGATGGGATTTCTGGCTTTCTCTTTTCCAATCTTTTCACTTTTCTTTTTTTTTTTTTCTTTTTCATTTTTTTTTTTTCAATTGGAGTAGACAGACTAAACTATCGCCCGGTTCACACTCCACCCACGTCAATTGTACAGGTGTAGAGGCTCATCCCTTGTTCCCTGTTCAGGATGGGATTTCTGGCTTTCTCTTTTCCAATCTTTTCACTTTTCTTTTTTTTTTTCTTTTTCATTTTTTTTTTCAATTGGAGTAGATAGACTAAACTATCGCCCGGTTCACACTCCACCCACGTCAATTGTACAGGTGTAGAGGCTCATCCCTTGTTCCCTGTTCAGGATGGGATTTCTGGCTTTCTCTTTTCCAATCTTTTCACTTTTCTTTTTTTTTTCTTTTTCATTTTTTTTTTTCAATTGGAGTAGATAGACTAAACTATCGCCCGGTTCACACTCCACCCACGTCACTTGTACAGGTGTAGAGGCTCATCCCTTGTTCCCTGTTCAGGATGGGATTTCTGCCTTTCTCTGTTCCAATCTTTTCACTTCTCTTTTTTTTTTCTTTTTTTTTTTTCAATTGGAGTAGATAGACTAAACTATCGCCCGGTTCACACTCCACCCACGTCAATTGTACAGGTGTAGAGGCTCATCCCTTGTTCCCTGTTCAGGATGGGATTTCTGGCTTTCTCTTTTCCAATCTTTTCACTTCTCTTTTTTTTTTCTTTTTTTTTTTCAATTGGAGTAGATAGACTAAACTATCACCCGGTTCACACTCCACCCACGTCAATTGTACAGGTGTAGAGGCTCATCCCTTGTTCCCTGTTCAGGATGGGATTTCTGGCTTTCTTTTTTCCAATCTGTTCACTCTCACATAGCCCCCTGCACATCAGTGGCGTTACTGCCTTGCTCGGGGTGATATGATTAAAAAAAAAACTCCTTTATATTTTAGTTATATATTGATTAAAATTATGCTTTTAAACGAGTTTCAACTTTCCTTTCTATTAGTAATTTTCATGTCCTGTCTATGATTAACAATACCGTCAACGAGCACCTTTGATAATGTGTTGACTGAAAGGATCCTAAGGTCTTACATAATGCCGTCAACTTATATATATATATAGAGAGAGGAGAGAGAGTGAGAGTGAGAGAGAGAGAGTGAGAGAGAGAGAGAGAGAGAGAGAGAGAGAGAGAGAGAGGAAAGCTGCATCATATCGCTGAGAAATTGACTGAAGGCGGGCTTTCAAGTCAGGGTCGATTACAATGCAAATTCTTCTTTGTTCAATGTTAGTTGCTTGCTTTTGATATAGAGTGTCTCAAGAATTTGAAGATTTTGTTTATTATTATACTTATTTTCTTGTCAACAATTATTTTCCGGTATTGTGCAGGTAGACAGGAAATATTGTCCTCATCTTTATTGTCCGGTCCTTGTATATTCCGAACTTCTTCAGGTGAATCAATATTTTCCTACGATAGACCGTTTCATGCTTCAGCTCACTCGTCTAGCCTGAGGACTGCGTTTAAACTTGAAAAAAAAACTGTCATTTTTGGGTGTAGATCCCAATGTCCATTTTCATTTTTACGTACGCTCTATCCCTGATATTGAGTACTTTACCCCATAAACATAGCATACATTAAAACTGTATTTTACATTATATATATATATATATATATATATATATATATACACTACCAACCATGAGTTTGGGACCACCCAAATTTTTTTCACAAAGTTTATAAAATTTCATTTTTAGCAGAATCAGATTTTGTATTTTTTTGTTATTCTTATGCAGATGTCAATTAAAAAAAAGTATTCTTTTCAACTTTAAAGTAATCCTTTACTCAGTTTGCTACTTGACTCCTCTTATTGTGATCACGTTTTTGCAGAAAATTCAGATTTATTCAGATATTATAATTACGGTATAATTAATTTTTGTAAACCATATTACTACGGCATACATCGCAAGGAAGAAACAGATTAACATTGAAAAAAGAGCTCAGGTTGAAATTCTTTTGAAAGAAGAATATTCTGAACGTGTTATAGCTAAAAAAATTAACCCTATCAAAAAATGGCGTGCATCATTGCCTTCAACGACTTTGTGAAACTGAGTTAGATATTGACAGAAAAAGATCTGGTAGGCCCAGAGTAACATCTATTGTAGAGGATAGGCACTTGATCATGTCTGGCAAGAGGAATAGAAGAAAAAACCGCTCCGGAATTATCAATTGAAATGAATCCTACTCGGCAACATCCAGTATCTGTTACTACTGCTAAGAGATGACTTCATTCTGCTGGGCTTAAAGGTTGTGTAGCAGTTAAGAAACCACTATTAAAGAAGGAGAATATGGAATGAAAATGATCGTACAGTTCGAAATGAACTTCCTAAAAATGAACAAATGTTGTTTAAATGCTTGCAGGATGCTTGGAAATCACTTTCACCAACTTATTTTTATAAGTTATTAGAAAGAATGCCAAGGATTTGCTCTGCAGTAATAAAGGCTCGTGGTGGTTTCTTTGTTGAAAAAAAAATGAATTAACTTTAATGAAATTTGAAATTACTCTGTGTTAATTTTAGTTTTAATTATTGTACAATTGTGAGCAGCAATGAAATATATCTATATTTATTCTTCTAAGACATAAAATCTGTTATTTCTTTCTCTTAGAGAATAAATCTAAGTGGTCTCAAACTTATGGTCGGTAGTGTATATATATATCATTAAAATGTAATTATAAATTATGCTGTATTTATGAACAAAATGTCCAGTATCTGGGATACAGCGTATGTAAATATCAATGTCAACTCAATTCTCCACAAGGTGTAAGTAAAATCGATCAACGAGGTCAACACCAAACGGCGACAGGATAATAGAATAGACCATGCTTCCCATAATACACCATCGGATAATATATATATAAATAGACGAACCAGAACCAAATTCACATAGCCAGAATATTGTGTTCATTGATGAAACAGACTATCGCTGATCGATTGTGACCTCAGTTTCTTCTCACTGTCAAACTCCATTCATCAATAATTTATGTTGCTTTACTGTGAGAAGCAGGCCGTTTTATTACTGATTGATTATTTTACGGCTTAGAGAGATGGAGTCATACCTTCCCATTGAAATATTATAATAAATAAGTAATGAGGAATGAGGGCCTGGAGAATTTTATACTCACAGAACGGATAGACGGAAAAAGAGATAAGACATACTTGATGAGCTTGAGCAAATGAATGGCGGAGCAGAGTTTGGGAGAAATAACAAGAGGAAAAATATTAAGAGCGACAAGAGACAGAGGCAAGGGGAAATTTATGATTGCCTACTTCCTGAAAAGTTTGATTTGTTTAACAGCATATCAACCTCTGTTGGTTATTTAATGTCAAAAAGGTGGGGTCTTAAGATTTGTTTATTTGTTTATTGTTTATTTTAATGTTCGATTAGAGTGAGAAGGTTGATTTCGTCAGATTTTAATGATTCTTTTTGTTTTTATTCGTTTTTTTATTTTCGAAAACTGAAAATGTCTTCTTTTGTATTCAAAAATGTTTTGGTGGGAATAATGTTTTTCCTTCAAAAATGTGTTATATGAATAATTGTTTCTTTAAAAATGTATTGTTGGTAATATTTTCCTTCAAAAATGTATATTTTTCGCTAAAAGTCTATTTTTATGTTTATATATATATCTTTCAAAGTGTATTTTTATATTTTATAATATTTAGACTCCATTGCTGGGGCACTAGCAGATGCTTACTTTTGTATTATATATTTATATATATATATATATATATATATATATATATATATATATATATATATCGGTAGTTGCTTACTTTTGTATTATATATATATATATATCGGAAGTTGCTTACTTTTGTATTATATATATATATATATATATATATATATATATCGGAAGTTGCTTACTTTTGTATTATATATATATATATATATATATATCGGAAGTTGCTTACTTTTGTATTATATATATATATATATATATATATATATATCGGAAGTTGCTTACTTTTGTTATATATATATATATATATATATATATATATATATATCGGAAGTTGCTTACTTTTGTTATATATATATATATATATATATATATATTTGTACTATATATATATATATATATATATATAATACAAAAGTAAGCAACTTGTACTATATATATATATATATATATATATATATATATAATACAAAAGTAAGCAACTTCCGAAGAATTAAATAAAGATGGTACACCAGAAATAAGGTACTCAAACCCAAAATTTGTAGATAATTTATATTCTTTTTCTTCGTGTGCTTCTTTGGGAAATAGTCCTGGGCATGACGGTAAACTGCATCCGGCAACAAGGCCTCTGATTGGGAGGTTGTGAGGAGCATGGAACTACCTGAAAGTTGATTACTTTTGTATTATATATATATATATATAAAATAAAGTTGTAAGTTATGCTATATTGACGTCAGTCAGTATTTTAGATTGTAAGAATGTATTTCTTTGGAGGAATAATAATGTTTGTATTGATGCGAGCGTTACTAATTAATGCATAGATGGGAAGAAGAGTTGAATGCATACCTTTCTCAGTGGTATTTGCTCGTAAGTGAAAATATCAAATGACTCAGCAATCTAATTTTTACTAACGAGATATTATCCATTGTATCACCTGCATATCCGGACTTACAGCACCTGATACATCCAAGTGGTCACCAATCTAGGCAGTGACCGAAGCCTATCTGGGGTTGATGCTCAGTAACTAGACTATAGATATGTAGTTCTGGATATTGTCATGACGTCCAGATGTTATGAGATCATCTGCCATTAGCTTTATGTAATTGTATGCCATGTCTTTTGGCACGGTACGGTGTATTTTTTTTTTTTTTTTTTTTTGTGAAACACAAAGAAATTGAAACATGCGATCAGTTGGTGGTAAGAAGAGTCCATGGGAAGATATTTGAACTTTAAAATTTGACATTCAATGAACAATTCCTCAATTAATCCGCATCGCACTTAAACACGCGTACAAACCTGCAACCACACACACACACACACACACACACAGAGAGAGAGAGAGAGAGAGAGAAACAATCCTTCCTTTAACCTGGTTGTACTTTGGGGCCTTGTGGTGCAATGGATATCAGCATGGAATAAGAAAGTTCCAGTCCCAGTGAGAATTCGTTGCATTCATTTATGTGCATATACCCTTAGAAAGGTATATTTATTTTCTCGTTCCAGTCATGGATCAAATAGTAAAATTGAATTCAACCCAGACTACCGCAGAAAGAAATCCTGCAGTAAATTCTTCTACCTAGTCAGTCATGGTTCGAAAGAGACATGATCGCCCAACCGTGTATCACGTATCTTATTTGACTGATCTAGATAAAAGGATTAAATAACAGGATAAATTGGGTTTTTTAGCCTGGGTTGACAACCAGCCTACCGCAGAAAAAATGGCAGCATACTGCGGAAAAATCATTTGTCTTATCAGTCATGGATCGAAAGAGACATGATCGCCCAACCGTGTATCACGTGTGGCAATTAACTCACTAAAAGTATTGAATAGCAAAATAAATTGGTTTCTTTAGTTTTGGTTGGTAGTCAGTCTACCGCAAAAAGAAATGGCAATCTATTGCGGGAAAATCTTCTCCCTAGTCAGTCATGTTTCGAAAAAAGACATGATCGCTCAGTCGTGTATCACGGATGATACTTAACTGACATCTGGCTAAAAGTATTGAATAATAGGATAGATTGGGTTCTGTAGCCTTGGTTGGCAACTAGACTTCCGCAGAAAGTAATGGCAACCTACTGCGGGAAAATCTTCTCCCTCGTCAATCATATGTATGTATGTATGTATGTATGTATGTATGTATGGGTAGATTAACTATTATATTAGGAAAAAATAAGAATAAGTAATATTAAATTTAATTAAATAGCTAATTAGCTAAAATAATTATATAACTCGCATTTTTTTGTCTCGTTCCCTGGAGCCGTTTACGCATTACGTCATAGCAGAGAATTTCCACCTTCCTAAAAAAATACCAGGCTCCATTTAAGGGAAGCCTAACTACCACAGCTCGGCGTGGTGTAATGGTTAACAAACTTCTCTTTCTAGAACTAATTACAATTGAGTAGTGAGTTCGATCCTCACCGGGTGCCCCATATTTTCGGCCTTGTGCTACATTTAAGCTGCGCTTAGAAAATCACCATAGAGTTGTTTTGGGTTGGGCACCTCGATATGGTATAATGGTTAGCAAACTTGTCTCACTAGAATCATTACAATTGAGTAGTGAGTTCGATCCTCACCGGGTGCTCCATATTTTCGGCCTTTTGCCACATCTAAGCTGCGCTTAGGAAATCACCAGAGAGTTGTTTTGGGTTGGGCACCTCGATGTGGTATAATGGTTAGCAAACTTGTCTCACTAGAATCATTACAATTGAGTAGTGAGTTCGATCCTCACCGGGTGCCCCATACTTTCAGCCTTGCGCCAAATCTAAGCAGCGTTTAGAAAATCAACGAGCACAAAGACGTTTCCTCAGCACTCGATAATGACTTTGAAAGTCGAAAGTACACCAGGACAAACATAAAAAATTATGAACTTTGGACAGGGTTAGCCACAATTTTGAACGCCATACTCAACACCTTATCAGAAAATTGAAGCAGAATAAAAAAAATTAAACAGACAGACATTGTAGGTTTCCTTCTTTTTTTTCAATGACGTTAGTTTTATTCTTTCTTTTGGCTAAATTATTCTTATTCACTTTTTCTTTCATTCTTTCTTTCTCTCAGTCACATTAATCTTATTCTTTTTGTCTCTCTTTCTCTTTCTTTCTTTCATTGATTTTCTTTCATTTATGTTCTTTCTTTCTTTCTTTCATTCATTTTAGTTTTATTCTTTACTTTTGTATTTTATGCTTTTATCTTTTCTTTCTTTTTCTATTCTTTCTTTCTTTCTTTCTTTCTTTCTTTGAATCACCTTAGTTTTTATATTTGTTTATTTATTTTAGTCACTATACAATTCTTTTTTCTTTCTCTCAGTTACCATAATTACATTCTTTCTTTCTTTCTTTCTTTCTTTCTTTCTTTCTCTCACCTTAGTCTTTTTTTAATTCTACATTTCAGTCAATCCGGCTTATTCCTTGTTTATTTGTTTCTTTCTTTCTTGTTTTCTTTCAGTCAAATGTTTCTCATTCTTTCTTTCTTTCTTTCTTTCTTTCTTTTTTCTTTCACCATAGTCTTTTTCTTGATTCTTTATTTCAGTCAATTCGACTTATTCCTTATTTGTTTGTTGGTTTCTTTCTTTCTTTCAGTCGAATTTGTCGCATTCTTTCTTTCTTTCTTTCTTTCTTTCTTTCTAAAATTCCTTTCAATAGGAACATAAGCTATTTTTATTCTTTCTTTATTTCTCTCTCATTTTCTCTCTTTCTGAAACTTCGCTTCGAAACAGGTTTATTTATTTATTTTCTTTTCCCTTCTGATTTTCACCTTTCTTTTTCTCATTTTTGTTATTCTGATTCAATTCAGCTTGTTACCTTCCAACTTTTTTTTCCCTTTATTTCCTCTGCTAATGTTTCTTTCATTTTTCTTTATTTATTCATTCATCTCACCTTCTTCTTTTTCCCGTTTAAAACCACTTCTCTTTTCACCGACCCCTCCTTCAACATCTTTCAGATCCTTCCTATCATCTCACCTCCTTTTCCCCCTTTCGCATAAACTATAATATCAATTATATATATATATATATATATATATATATATATATATATATATATATGAAATACCTTGAAGCAGTTTCATTTGTCTATTCTTAACAGATTCACGCGTGCCTCGGAGGAAATTGTAGCAAGAGTAAAAGTGAAAATTCATTCTTTATTTATATACACCTTAAATCAATTATTCATTGATGCAAATATTTATACCCACACGAGTATCTGGATTTGCAAAGATGTCAAGGTCTTAGAATTTGCAGAACATTTCTGTTAACTTTATAAACGAACACTTCTTAAATACTATTTTGGCAAATATGGACTTTCATGCCCACAAAAAAAAAAAATCCTAAAATCTTAATGGAATAAGCGGGAGCGAATAAAAATCAAGAAAGAGACGGAAAATAAAGAAAGAAATAGAAAAATAAAAACAGTAAAATAAAGAATGATTTTAAAAAATGGTCAGCTGTTCGAGAGTTTTGGTGATAGATCGCCTTGTTTCAAATTAGAAGTTCTGCCAGGATTTATCATTTGTGGTCACAATCAAAACAATATAAGGCACGCTGATGACATAGTGCTGATAGCAAACACGGGAAAGAAAATTAACCACCTCCTACGGAAGCTAACTAAAATAAAGCGAAAAGAAAGGAGTATATATATAAACTACAAGAAAACTGAATGCATAGTCATCAGTAAAAAGAGGAGCCTAAAAAGATAACTCTAAGCCCAGGATACCAAAATGAGGCTCACCGAATTTTAGCAACGTTGAGCCTGGTCAGTACTTAGATGGGTGACTGCTTGGGAATACCAGCTGCTGTAAGCGTCTAGTGACGGATGTGCGTTGTGGTGCAGTGGATATCAGCTCGGAAAGAGAAATTGGTGAGCTGAGTTCGAATTCCCTGCATTCACTTAAGCGCTGGTACCCTTGGAAAAGGTATTAATAAGGCTCTTCTCTCCAGTTATGGGTTAAATAACAAGGGTAGGACTTGGAGAACCTGCCCTTAAAAACAAATCCCAATGAATCTTGATACTCGAAAAGAAAAATGTATTACTAGACACAAAAATTATATTAAAAAAAGCAACTATAAATTGTTGAAAAAATATTACCAGCAATAAATAAATAAAATTTAGTTGGCAATAAATGACCCGCCGAGGTGTTGATATGCCATAAAAACAAAACAACCAATCAACCAATCAACCAAAATGAAGTAGGTTCAGAAATTTAAATATCTGGGAAGTTTTCTAACAGGGAGTGGAAAGTTCGACACTGAAATTCAAAGGCGTATTCGCACGTCCATGGATCTATTCCCAAATTTGAGTAGACTATTCAAGATGTGCGTTGTGGTGCATTAGATATCGTCTCGGAACAACAAATCAGGGAGCCGAGTTCGAATTCCAGTCGAATTCCTGAATCCATCCTGCATATATACAAGTCAACCATCCGTCCGTGCATGGAGTACTGCTGCCATTTATGGTCAGGTGCCCCTGCCGTTCTCCTCAGTGTTCTTGACAAGCTCCAAAGGAGAGTCTGTAATGTGATAGGTACCGATCTGGCGACTCGACTGCAGCCACTTTCCCATCGTCGAAATGTGGCCTCCCTCTGTCTCTTCTATAAATACTTTCATGGCTTCTGCTCGGATGAGCTTAAGTCACTGATGCCTCCTCAACAGGTGTTTACCCGTGCAACCAGACTGGCAACTGGGTCCCACCCATTCACAGTCAGGTTAGCCAAATGCAGACGACAATTCTACTCCTGCAGTTTCCTCTCTCGCACTTCCCGCCTGTGAAACTCACTCCCGTATTCTTGCTTTCCTGACGGCTACGACCTCCAGAAATTTAAATGCAAAGTTAATACTCATCTACTAACCACTGGACTCTAGCTCTCTCCCCTCCCCTGTATAATCTTCACTTTCTCTCCGCCCATGTATCTGTCATTACACCTGCTTTCTCAGCGTTCTATTGTTCCTTTCTAACTAGCTTGTACTCCTCACTCTTTTCTAATTAATCTTTTTACATTTATGTAACCCCCTGCACATCAGTGGCGTTTCTGCCTTGCTCGGGGTGAAATGATTAAAAAAAAAAATTCACTGGGGAAATTTCGTTGCATTCACTTGGAAAATTCCAGTTGAATTCTTTGCATTCACTTGGGAAAGATATTAATCCGTCTCTTTCCTCCAGTTATGGGTTAAATAATAGAACAATTTGGATTCTATAGCCTTGGCTGGCAACTCGTCTACCGGAGAAAGCAATGGCAATCTACTGCGGGATTCTAATTGAATTCCTTGCATTCATTTACGCGCAAATACCTTTGGGAAAGTATTAATACGTCCCTCCCTCCAGTTCTAGGTAAAATAACAAGACAGATTGGTTTATATAGCCTTGGCAGAAAGTAATGGCAACCTACTGCGGGATAATCTTCTCCTCAGGCAGTCATGTCTCTTTTGAGACATGATCGCCCAAGTGCGTATCACGTATGGGAATTAACTGACTGATTCAGAGACAGGAAAATCTCGCTGGAAACGAAGAAGAGAGTGCGGAATTGTTATGTGACGTATGACCTTCAATATGGCAACGAATGTTAGACTTCATATTGAAGGAAAGACTTGGAGCAACCAAAATGCGGTTCTACAGAAGGCTGCTGAGGATACCATAGACGGAACATGTGAAGGTACCATAGACCGTACATGTGAGGTTGGAAACTTAAAGGAAACTAATACTTAACATTAGAAAACGACAGCTGAAGTTCCTGGGAAGTGTAAAAAGGAAGGAGAGCTCAGAGAATATAATGCTCAGTGGTCAGATAGTGAAAAAAAAGAGACAGAGGAAAGCAACGGATAACATACTTGATGGACTTGAGCAAATGGATCTCAGGGCGGAGTTTGAAAAAGGTAACAGGAAAAGCGTGTTAAGAGCTACATTGATTGGGAGATGTGTAAAGCTATGATCGCCTACGTCCTGAAGGGACATGGCACATAGATAATAAGAAGAAGTAGATGTCAGCAATGTCTTTTCATAGACCATTTGTGTAGATTGGGTTGCCCGATCCGCATGTATTTCTAATTGGTCTAATTTGTATGGTCACTGTAATATGCCAGCTATCTACATATCAGGCTGGGTATGGTCATCACTAACAAGAGGAGCCTAAAACGCCAAACGCAAGTCGGTGATACTGAAATCAATCAAGTTAAGAAATTTAAATACCTGGGAAGTGTTCTAACAGAGGACACAAAGTGCAACACGGAGATTCGAAGGCATATTGCCGGAGCCGATCATGCATCCCAGTAGAGTATTGAGAGGCAAGTAGATAGAAGCGAAAGACCAGAAACGAAGAAAAGTCTACTGAATTGTTATGTGATGTGTGTCTTTCAATATAACAGCGGATACAGGACAATCTCCACAAAGATGAGTTAGAGACCATTCTACAGAACTATTCCGAAGGTACCTGTTATGTCGCCAAGTATAAATGAATAACTCAACAACAGAATCAGAATATAAGTTGTATTCCGCGGAAAGACGGTTAGTATGTACAGAAGTGATTAGTAATATTTACAATAGAAAAGATACAAGAGTCCAATCCGTCGTAAGACGTGTGTATACGTGATTACCTCCGGTACGCCACCGGAAGTGTGACTAACTCTTCACTGACTCTCAAGTGACTCTGTACGACTCTCCGTACGACTCATTATTTAGTCGTCCCTCCCAGTAAGGGCAACATATGACACATAGTCAGTTTATATCTGGGATTTCCGGGCTATATGGCCCGGCCAAAAAATGTCTGTCTATTTTTGCCCAGTCGTGCTTCTACCCTTCGACGAGGTTTTAGAGAGAATGGCACTAAAAAGGAAATTTCTACTTAACATCAGAAAGAGACAGTTGAAGTTTCTTGGAATGTGAAAAGAGAGCTTGGTGGATCTAATACTCACAAGGCGGATAAAAACAGTAAAAAACAGTGCATGACATACTTGATAAGCCTAAGCAAATGAATGGCAGACCAGTTTAGGGAGCGACAATAAAATAAAATATATTAAGAACTAAAAGGGACGGGAAGATCTGGAGTGTTATGATCGCCTATTGAAAATTTTCAAGAACAAAACAAAATGCATAAATAAACTTTCATCATATCATTACATTTTATTCTAATTCTAATCATTGTTTTCAAAGCAATAAACATTGCCGAGGAGTGGAGGGAGCTAAATAAAAGTGGTGCCAAAGGAAAAACCGTCATTTTTGATAATCCCTTTTTTTCATTTTTTGATTTTGTTTTTTTTGTTGTTGTTTGGTTATATGACATGCACCAGGATCAAGGTATGCCCAACTTTAATCAGTGAAAAAGGTTAATGTGTTCGTATGCCGTATTGTAAAATATATTTCTTTGCCTTCCAAAACTTAAATAAAGTATTAAGAAACAGGAAAAATACACCAGAAGCAACGAAACAACGAAAAGACTACAGAACGGTTACGTACTTTCAGTCTTTCCTATAGGGCAGTGAATGCTGGACAATCTCCTCACAGATGAAGAAGAGACTTGAAGCAATAGAAAGAAAAAAAGTGTACTGAACTATTATATAATATCAGTCCTCTTATATGGCAGAGAATACTGGACAATCTCCTCACAGATAAAGAAGAGACGTGAAGCAACAGAAACAAAGAAAAGAGTACTGAACTGTAATGCAATATCAGTCCTTCTATATGGCAGTGAATGCTGGACAATCTCTTCAGAGATGAAAAAGTGATTGAAGCAACAGAAACAAAGAAAAGATTACTGAACGTTTATGTAATATCTATTCTCCTATATAGCAGTAAATGCTGGACAATCTCTTCACAGATGAAGAAGAAACTTCAAGCAAAAAAACAAAGAAAAAAGTACAGAACTGTATGTAATATCAGCACCCCCTATATGGCAGTGAAAGCTGGATAATCTCCCTCAAAGATGAAAAAGAGACTTGAAGCAATAAAAACAAATAAAAGGTTATTGAACTGTTATGTATTTTCAATCGTCCTTTATGGCAGTGAATGTTGGAGAATTTTTCACACATGAAGAAGTGATTTGAAGCAACAGAAATAAAGAAAAGATGACTGAACTGTTATGCAATATCAGTCCTCTTATATGGCAGTAAATGCTGGATAATCTCCTCAAAGATGAAGCAGAGACTTGAAGCAAGCAACAGAAACAAAGAAAACGTTACTGAACTGTTATGTATCTTCAATCCTCATTTATGGCAGTGAATGTTGGACAAAATTTTCACAGATAAAGAAGAGACTTGAAGCAACAGAAACAAAGAAAGGAGTACTGAACTGTTGTATATTTTCAATTTTCCTTTATGATAGTGAATGTTGGACAATCATTTCACGGATGAAGAAGAGACTTGAAGCAACAGAAACAAAGAAAATGGTACTGAACTGTTCCGTAATAACAGTCCTCCTACATGACAGTGAATACAGGACAATCTTTTCAAAGAGAAAGAAGAGACTTGAAGCAACTGAATCGAAGAAAATAGTACAGAACTGTTATGTAATATCAGTCCTCGTATATGACAGTTTATGCTGGATAATCTCCTCAAAGATGAAGAAGAGACTCGAAGCAATAGAAACAAATAAAAGAGAAATGAACTGTTATGTAATATCAGTCCTCCTATATGGCAGCGAATGTTGGACAATCTCCCCATAGACGAAGAAATGATAAGAAGAACAAAAACAAAGAAAAGAGTACTGGACTCTTACGTAATATAATTCCTCCTATATGGCAGTGAATGCTGGATAATCTCTTCACAGATGAAGAAGTGGTTTGAAGCAACAGAAACAGAAAAGATTACTGATTTTTATGTAATATCAGTTCTCACATATGGCAATGAATGCTGGACAATATTTCACCGATGAAGAAGTGATTTGAAGCAAAAGAGTATTGAACTGTTATATAATATGAGTCCTCCTATATGGCAGTGAATGCTGGATAATCTCCTCAAAGATGAAGCAGAGACTTGAAGCAATAGAAACAAAGAAAAGAGAACTGAACTGTTATGTATTTTCAAGCCTCCTTTATCGCAGTGAATGTTGGATAATCTTTTCACAGATGAAGAATAAACTTGAAGCAACAGAAACAAAGAAAAGAGTACTGAACTGTTATGAAATATCAGTCCTCCTATATGGAAATGAATACTGGAAAATCTCTTCACAGATAAAGAAGAGACTTGAAACAACAGAAAAAAAGAAAATTGTACAGAACTGTTATGTAATATCAGTCCCCCCTATATGGCAGTGAATGCTGGATAATCTCCTCAAAGATGAAGAAGAGACTTGAAGCAATAGAAAGAAAAAAGTGTACTGATCTGTTATGTATTTTCTGTCCTCTTTTATGGCAATGAATGTTGGACAATCTTTTCAAAGATAAAGAAGAGACATTGAGCAACAGAAACAAAGAAAATGGTACTGAAATGTTGTATATTTTCAATCTTCCTTTATGGCTGTGAATGTTGGACAATCTTTTGACAGATGAAGAATAAATTTGACGCAACAGAAACAAAGAAAAGGTAATGAGCTGTTATGTAATATCAGTCCCCCTATATGGCAGCAAATGCTGGACAATCTCTTCACAGATGAATAAGAGACTTGAAGCAACAGAAACAAAGAAAAGAGTACTGAACTGTAATGCAATATCAGTCCTTCTATATGGCAGTGAATGCTGGATAATCTCCTCAAAGATGAAGAAGAGACTTGAAGCAACCGAAACAAAGAAATGGGTACTGAACTGTTACGTAATAAGAGTCCCCTATATGGCAGTGAATACTGGATAATCTCTTTACAGATGAAGAAGTGACTTGAAGCAACAGAAACAAAGAAAAGAGTACTGAACTGTCAAGCACTTCTCCTATATGGCAGCAAATACTGTACAATCTCCCCATAGACGAAGAAGTGATTTGAAGCAACAGAA
Source organism: Ascarosepion bandense (assembly GCA_037127315.1). Classification (NCBI taxonomy): domain Eukaryota; kingdom Metazoa; phylum Mollusca; class Cephalopoda; order Sepiida; family Sepiidae; genus Ascarosepion; species Ascarosepion bandense. Next base: position 1,770,326 of record JBBBDQ010001140.1, read on the forward strand.
ACAAAGAAAAGATTACTGAACTGTTATGTAATGTCAGTCCTCCGATATGAAAGTGAATGCCGGACAATCTCTTCACAGAGAAAGAAGAGATTTGAAGCAGCAGAAACAAAGAAATGGGTCCTGAACTGTTACGTAATAACAGTCCCCTATATGGCAGTGAATACTGTATAATCTTTTTACAAATGAAGAAGTGACTTGAAGCAACAGAAACAAAGAAATGGGTACTGAACTGTTACGTAATAAGAGTCCCCTCTCTGGCAGTGAATACTGTATAATCTCTTTACAAATGAAGAAGTGACTTGAAGCAACAGAAACAAAGAAATGGGTACTGAACTGTTACGTAATAAGAGTCCCTTATATGGCAGTGAATACTGGATAATCTCTTTACAAATGAAGAAGTGACTTGAAGCAACAGAAACAAAGAAATGGGTACTGAACTGTTACGTAATAAGAGTCCCCTATATGGCAGTGAATACTGGATAATCTCTTTACAAATGAAGAAGTGACTTGAAGCAACAGAAACAAAGAAATGGGAACTGAACTGTTACGTAATAAGAGTCCCCTATATGGCAGTGAATACTGGATAATCTCTTTACAAATGAAGAAGTGACTTGAAGCAACAGAAACAAAGAAAAGAGTACTGAACTGTCAAGCACTTCTCCTATATGGCAGCAAATGCTGTACAATCTCCCCATAGACGAAGAAGTGATTTGAAGCAACAGAAACAAAGAAAAGATTACTGAACAGTTATGTAATATCAGTCCTCCTATATGACAGTGAATGCTGGACAATCTCTTCACAGAGAAAGAAGAGATTTGAAGCAACAGAAACAAAGAAAAGAATACTGAACTGTTATGTAATATCTGTCCTCCTATATGACAGTGAATGCTGGACAATCTCTTCACAGAGAAAGAAGAGATTTGAAGCAACAGAAACAAAGAAAAGAATACTGAACTGTTATGTAATATCTGTCCTCCTATATGACAGTGAATGCTGGATAACCTTTTCAAATATGAAAATTGATTTGAAGCAACAGAAACAAAGAAAAGTTTACTGAAATGTTATGTGATATCAGTACGTCTATATAGTTCTGAATCCTGGACAATCTCTTCACTGATGAAGAAGAGACATGAAATGAAGAAAATAGTACAGAACTGTTATGTAATATCAGTCCTCGTATATGACAGTGTATGCTGGATTATCTCCTCAAAGATGAAGAAGAGACTCGAAGCAACAGAAACAAATAAAAGAGAAATGAACTGTTATGTAATATCAGTCCTCCTATATGGCAGCGAATGTTGGACAATCTCCCCATAGATGAAGAAATGATAAGAAGAACAGAAACAAAGAAAAGAGTATTGAACTGTTATGCAATATAAGTCCTCCTATATGGCAGTAAATGCTGGACAATCTTTTCACAGATGAAGAATAAACTTGAAGCAACAGAAACAAAGAAAATGGGACTGTACTGTTATGTAACATCAGTAATCCTATATGGCAGTGAATTCTGGACAATATCCTTACAGGTGAAAAAGAGACTTGAAGCAACAGAAACAAAGAAAAGTGTACTGAACTGTTATGTTATATCAGTCCTCCTATATGTCAGTGAATGTTTATACAATCTCTTCATAGATAAAGAAGAGACTTGTAGCACCAGAAACAATGAAAGATGTCCTAAACTGTAATGCAATATCACCCATCCTATATGGCAGCGAATACTGGACAATTTCCCCACAGACAAAGAAGTGATTTGATGAACAGAAACAAAGAAATGTGTACTGAACTGTTATGTCATATCAGAACGCCTATATGGCTGTGAATGCTGGACAATCTCAGAACAGATGAGGAAGTGACTTGAAGCAACAGAAACGAAGGAAATAGTACAGAACTATTATGTAATATCAGTCCTCCTATATGGCAGTGATTGCTGGATAATATCCTCAAAGATGAAGCAGAGACTTGAAGCAATAGAAACAAAGAAAAGAGAACTGAACTGTTATGTAATTTCAAGCCTCCTTTATCGCAGTGAATGTTGGACAATCTTTTCACAGATGAAGAATAAACTTGAAGCAACAGAAACAAAGAAAAGAATACTGAACTGTTATGTAATATCAGTCCTCCTATATGGCAGTGAATGCTGGATAATCTCTTCAAAGATGAAGAAGAGTCTTGAAGCAATTGAAATAAATGAAAGTGTACTGAACTGTCATGTATATTCAGTCCTCCTTTATGGCAGTGAATGTTGGACAATATTTTCACAGATAAAGAAGAGACTTGAAGCAACAGAAACAATGAAAAAAGTACTGTAATATAATGCAATATCAGTCCTCCAATATGGCAGCGAATGTTGGACAATCTCCCTATAGACGAGGAAATAATAAGAAGAACAAAAACAAAGAAAAGAGTACTGGACTGTTACGTAATATAATTCCTCCTATATGGCAGTAAATGCTGGACAATCTCTTCACAGATGAAGAAGTTGCTTGAAGAAACAGAAACAAAGAAAAGATTACTGAATTTTTATGTAATATCAGTTCTCACATATGGCAATGAATGCTGGACAATTTTTCACCGATGAAGAAGTGATTTGAAGCAAAAGAGTATTGAACTGTTATATAATATGAGTCCTCCTATATGGCAGTGAATGCTAGATAATCTCCTCAAAGATGAAGCAGAGATTTGAAGCAATAAAAACAAAGAAAAGAGAACTGAACTGTTATGTATTTTCAATCCTCCTTTATCGCAGTGAATGTTGGACAATCTTTTCACAGATGAAGAATAAACCTGAAGCAACAGAAACAAAGAAAAGAATACTGAACTGTTATGAAATATCAGTCCTCCTATATGGAAATGAATACTGGAAAATCTCTTCACAGATAAAGAAGAGACTTGAAACAACAGAAAAAAAGAAAATTGTACAGAACTGTTATGTAATATCAGTCCCCCCTATATGGCAGTGAATGCTGGATAATCTCCTCAAAGATGAAGAAGAGACTTGAAGCAATAGAAAGAACAAAGTGTACTGATCTGTTATGTATTTTCTGTCCTCTTTTATGGCAATGAATGTTGGACAATCTTTTCAAAGATAAAGAAGAGACATTGAGCAACAGAAACAAAGAAAATGGTACTGAAATGTTGTATATTTTCAATCTTCCTTTATGGCTGTGAATGTTGGACAATCTTTTGACAGATGAAGAATAAATTTGACGCAACAGAAACAAAGAAAAGGTAATGAGCTGTTATGTAATATCAGTCCCCCGATATAGCAGCAAATGCTGGACAATCTCTTCACAGATGAATAAGAGACTTGAAGCAACAGAAACAAAGAAAAGAGTACTGCTGTAATGCAATATCAGTCCTTCTATATGGCAGTGAATGCTGGATAATCTCCTCAAAGATGAAGAAGAGACTTGAAGCAATTGAAACAAATAAACGTGTACTGAAATGTTATGTATTTTCAGTCCTCCTTTATGACAGGGAATGTTGAACAATCTTTTCTCAGATGAATAAGAGACTTGAAGCAACCGAAACAAAGAAATGGGTACTGAACTGTTACGTAATATCAGTCCTCCTATATGGCAGTGAATACTGGATAATCTCTTTACAGATGAAGAAGTGACTTGAAGCAACAGAAACAAAGAAAAGAGTACTGAACTGTCAAGCACTTCTCCTATATGGCAGCAAATGCTGTACAATCTCCCCATAGACGAAGAAGTGATTTGAAGCAACAGAAACAAAGAAAAGAATACTGAACTGTTATGTAATGTCAGTCCTCCGATATGACAGTGAATGCTGGACAATCTCTTCACAGAGAAAGAAGAGATTTGAAGCAACAGAAACAAAGAAAAGAATACTGAACTGTTATGTAATATCTGTCCTCCTATATGACTGAATGCTGGACAATCTCTTCACAGAGAAAGACGAGATTTCAAGCAACAGAAACAAAGAAAAGAATACTGAACTGTTATGTAATATCTGTCCTCCTATATGACAGTGAATGCTGGACAATCTCTTCACAGAGAAAGAAAAGATTTGAAGCAACAGAAACAAAGAAAAGAATACTGAACTGTTATGTAATATCTGTCCTCCTATATGACAGTGAATGCTGGATAACCTTTTCAAATATGAAAATTGATTTGAAGCAACAGAAACAAAGAAAAGTTTACTGAAATGTTATGTGATATCACTACGTCTATATAGCTCTGAATCCTGGACAATCTCTTCACTGATGAAGAAGAGACTTGAAACGAAGAAAATAGTACAGAACTGTTATGTAATATCAGTCCTCGTATATGACAGTGTATGCTGGATTATCTCCTCAAAGGTGAAGAAGAGACGCGAAGCAATAGAAACAAATAAAGAGAAATGGACTGTTATGTAATATCAGTCCTCTTATATGGCAGAGAATACTGGAGAATCTATTCACAGATAAAGAAGAGATCTGAAGCACCAGAAACAATGAAACATGTACTGAAATGTAATGCAATATCAGTTCTCCTAGATGGCAGTGAATGTTGGACATTTTCCCCATAGACGAAGAAGTGATAAGAAGAACAGAAACAAAGAAAAGAGTACTGAACTGTTATTTAATATCATTTCCCCTATATGGCAGTAAATGCAGGACAATCTTTTCACATATGAAGAAGTGATTTGAAGCAACAGAAACAAAGAAAAGATTACTGAACTGTTATGCAATATCTGTACTCTTATATGGCAGTGTATGCTGGACAATCTCCTCAAAGATGAAGCAGAGACTTGAAGCAATAGAAACAAAGAAAAGAGTACTGAACTGTTATGTATTTTCAATCCTCATTTATGGCAGTGAATGTTGGACAAACTTTTCGCAGATGAAGAAGAGACTTGAAGCAACAGAAAGAAAGTAAATGGTACTGAACTGTTACGTAATAACAGTCCTCCTACATGACAGTGAATACTGTACAATCTCTTCACAGAGAAAGAAGAGACTTGAAGCAACAGAAACAAAGAAAAGGGTACTGAACTGTTATGTAATATCAGTCCTCCTACATGACAGTGAATACTGTACAATCTCTTCACAGAGAAAGAAGAGACTTGAAGCAACAGAAACAAAGAAAAGAATACTGAACTGTTATGTAATATCAGCTCTCCTATATGACAGTGAATGCTGGATAATCTTTTCAAATATGAAAATTGATTTGAAGCAACAGAAGCAAAGAAAAGATTACAGATAACGTTTATGTAATATCTGTCGTCCTATATAGCAGTAAATGCTGGACAATCTTTTCACAGATGAAGGAGTGTCTTAAAGTAACTTAAATAAAGAAAAGTTTACTGAACTGCTATATAATATCGATCCTATATTTTAAGAACTACAATGGACCGTCTACGTTCTGAAGGGACACGGCACAAAGAAGTGTTTTTTTTAAATTTCCCTCCATATATATTTGTCACTTTATTCCAATAAAGACCTCCTACCGAAACTAAGAAAGAAAGTACTCCATATAAAATAGAAGAAAACTAAGTGCATGGTAATCTCTGAAAAGAGAAGCCCAAAATACCAACTCCAAGTTGGGCTTACTAAAATCAAGCAGGTACAGAAATTTGAATACCTGAGAAGTGTTTTAACACAGAATGGAAATTTCGACACTGAGATCCGAAAGTTAATTGACATGGTGAAAGATGTATTTTCTAATAACCAAAAACATTTTTTCTTTATAGTTACTTTCGTTCAAATAAATTTGGTCCTGGTTAAGACGGTAAACTGCATCAGGCAGCAAGGTTTCTAAATGAGAAATTGTAAGAACCATGGAACCACCTCTTAATTGATGTTGTTCCCTGGTTACTAAACTGGGGTGGTAGTAACTTTTAGGGTCCCAGCTATGGGCAAATAGTTAACTCCCGAACTGGGGTCAAAATACTATGAAAGTATAAAAATAGACTTTTATAGAAAAGTACATTTTTTACGGAAAAATTCTATTAACAATTCATTTTTGAAGAAGAAACATTATTACCATGACCCATTTTTGAAGGGGAAAATAAATTATTGCCCTAATACACTTTTGAAGGAAAACAATTACCAGCAACAGACTTTTAAATACAAATATAGAAGACATCTTCAGCTTTTTAGAATAAATAAAAATAAAAAATAAATAAGTTTTTCATCAAAATGTGATTAAATCAACCTTCTCACTATGACCAAACATTAAAAAATACCTTAAAATCTTAATAAAAAGTAATGCCAAAATCGTTATGTTATTACAAATTAAGTATTTTTTCTATTATTACAAAGTAATATTTTCGGTTGCGTTTATCTGTTTATTAATTTTTTTTCTCTGTTTGTCTGACTGTCTGTCCGTCTGTCTGTGGTCAAGATATCTCAAGAAACACTCAATGGATTCGGTTGCAACTTCCAGGGATGATTGGCCTCATAACCGGCATGAAGTGATTAGATTTTTTGTTCAGGATAATGTTTCTAGTTTATTTTTCCAATATTTTTACAATTGTTTGTACGTTTCACATGCCAAATACTGAATTACCTCCCCTAGATTGATTTACGTCATTACATTTTCTGATGAAAAATATATTTTCAACAAAAAATATTGTTATTTATTTTTTCACCCTCCCCCCATCATAAAAAAACAGTCAAGTTCATTGCAGTTATTCAAATTTTAATAATCATCTCTAAGATCATAATAATCGTTAAGATTATGTCAGTCTTGCCTAGGGGAGGTTTGGACTTTTTCATTGCTGTTGTTTAATTGCATTTTATCCGTCAACGAGTAGACTGTAGATTGGCATATCAAGTTTTAGTGTATTTTTTCAGAAAAAAACTTATTGATTTGGAAAATCTTGCAAAAATCGAATAATTGTCATATTTTAATGATACTTTTAGGAATTATTCACAACTCAATTAAATTAATTTAAAAGTTATTGATTTTAGAAAATCTTGCTAACATATTTTTGCATCTGTCGGCCTCCCCACCATTTAAATTTATGAAAATTGGAGACATTCAGTGGTATAATGCTTAATGCTTACAATCAGGAGTCCTTGGAGAATTTAAGTCAATTTATTTTCTCAAACAGTACACCGACTTCGTGGAAATTTGCCCGGAATAATTAAGTAAAAATGTAATAAAACTAAGACATAATTTAATTAGAAATGATTTTAATGAATACGATATATTAATAACACTGAGATGAGGTATAATTTACATTATTTAAATTGTTCGAATTGTTGTCCATATCTCTATTGCCATATTCACGATGTTTCGGTCATTGTACACTCCACTTTAGAACCATTTATTTTAATCACAAGGGTATATCATTCTCATTCCGTTTGACATGTAACTTTCGGATGCAATGTAGTTATCTCCCTTTAATCTCAAATCTCTGCTGTAGTCAGGTATTGAACTCACATCTTTTTGGGTCAAATCACTGGGTATAAGACGGTCAAGAATAGAAATCAACACAATATGAGAACGAGTGATACTTTTTGCCAGTGGAAAAGATTTCACTACGAGCTCTGGTTACTATGACATTAGGTTTATAACTTCCAAAAATGAATCCACTGAACACATGGCTCAGTGGATATAGTTGTTGATTAGATCAGTGACTTGACCCAAAATGTTGTGTATTCAGTATCTTGTTACAACAGTGGTGAACAAATGAAATATAGACCTGAGTTGAACAGAGATAACTAAATGCAATCTGGAAGTAGCATGACTCTTGGAACGAGAACAATTTGTCCCACTGATCGAAATAAAGGGTTCTATTTGAAATTCCAATCAGCTGAACAAGACAATAAAGATGAGGACAACCGTTCGAACAATGTAAATGTTAATAATGAAAAAAACCAGCAGTAAACATATTCACAATTTAACATTATATATTTAACTACAAGAATTATGATAGAAATATCATGTTTAATGATTTTTTGTATAGCGAATCCATCCTGTTTATAATTATTATACATATGTTGATGTTTGGTTGTCTGGTATTATATATATATATATATATATATATATATATATATATATATATATTAGTAGATAGATAGATAGATAGATAGATAGATAGATAGATAGATAGATATTGCATAACTCATGAAATCCCGAGCCGAGCCATAGACGTAGATATATATATATATATATATATATATATATATATATATATATATATATAATACAGCTCTGTTTATACATTGAGGACTGTTTTATTAACACCTGGGTAATAATACTATACATATATACACCCTCCTTATAGGTATATTTAATAATTTACGTTACTATATATATATATATATATATATATATATATATTATAATATATATTAGAAGTAGTACAACCTAATCGGCTGATAGTCCACTGTTGTAGTGATTTACTTTATTAATAGTCCTCGATACATAGTAGACCATTATGTATGGTAAGAATTATATTATAAGTTTATAATAAGTACATAGTTTACAGCAACACAAGAACCGTTGGGTTTCGGTACTCTCTTTTTTTGCACAAAGTCAGGCAGTGAAATATATATATTTTTTAATATTAGGCATTATTATATATAGAAGTTCGTATATATAACAATTCCTAACAGCAAACAAATACTTGGATATACTACTACATGTTCGACAAGAAGACTCACGTTACATCTCTCTGATCATAACTCTATTATAACTCATTTAAATACACATAGAGACCTACCAATCTCTACCGGTAACATACTCGTCAATAATAACATCATTTTTCCATGCAAACAGGCTTAAAAATAATGGAGGCATTATTAATAAAAAGAAATAGCCAACCCTTTATAATACCAAATATGAACACAGTCACAATGTGATGACTGTTTTTAAAAAAAGAAAACACTTCAACAAATCTAGATCCATACATAAAACAATCAATATATTCAATTTAATGTAAAATAAAATTCATATTTTATAATCGCTAAATTTATTAAACTACATATTTCAGCTGTAATTCAGTCAGTTAAGTGCCATACGTGATACACGCTTGGGCGATCATGTTTCGAAAGAGATATGACTGAATGGGCAGAAGATTATCCCGCAGTAGGTTGCCATTGCTTTCTGTGGTAGACTGGTTTCCAGCCAAGGCTACAGAACCCAATCTGTCCTGTTATTTAACCCATAACTGGAGGGAAGAGATGGATTAATACCTTTTCCAAGGGTATTTGCGCATAAGTGAATGCATTGAATTCAACTGGAATTCGAACTCGGCTCCCCGATTTCCCGTTCCGAGCCGATATCCAATGCACCACAACGCACATCCCAATCAGCTGTAAATACTTAGAGAAAATGGAAGACAGCAAATCTTCTTTTTAATAAGAACCCTATCAAATCTAGACTAGCGATGTGTTTCTTGTCATAAATCAATTACATATATTGACCATACTACTACTTCCCTAAGTAGACACCTTACACGCCACATATCTAATAATAATAAAGAAAAAAACATTTATTAACATACAACTTACAAAAACCCTTAACAAAAATGTTAGTCTAAAATACAAAAATACTATTTAAATCACAATATTAAAGACATCTCGCTATAAGAGAGGCACTATATATCAAACAATTTTCTCCTACAATCAACCTAAAATTATTTAACAGTGGAAATGGAGTTTTGAAAGATTTTTAAAAATAGGCAGACGCTCACACGATGCCCAGTCGCGCGCATCACGTGACAGCTTTAAAGAACTCTTCTTTTCAAAAAACACAAAAATTATATTGCAGTCAAACATGAGGACATAACAACAACTGAAAGCGCTTGGAAAGTTATAGAACATTTTTACATTCCTTATCTCTTGTAAAAATGAAACATGTAAGAATACTGGGAAAATTAAATAAAAAAAGTAATAAAATCTTCCTTGTTGGTCGTTTTTAACGAAGCATGTTATATCTAAACTTATTTATAAATGGAACTGTGTGTGTGTGTGTGTGTGTGTGTGTGTCTGTGTGTGTGTGTGTGTATCCGTTACCTATAGAATCCGAAACGGCTAAACCAAATTTCTTGAAAATTTACACAGCTGTACTATAAGCGTCTGCGATTGTCCTTAGCTAAGTTTTGTGTCGAGGTACCCTCGATAAATATCGAAAATCGATAATCGAAAAAATCAGGCTATAGAAGGAGTGGTCCGATTTTTATCAAATTTGATACACTCATAGACAAACACATAAGAAACTGTATTCAGACGTACCAATTTTGCAGTTCTTACAATAGTGCAGAAAATCGATTATATATATATATATATATATATATATATATATAAGGTAAGATGTTTGTGTGTGTGTCTGTTTATCTGTCTGTATGTCCTTTATACAGATCCACAATTTTTATCCGATTCTCACCAAACTTCACACAAATATTCTTTAGGCTGAGTCTGAGCTCCAGGACCATGGATCAATTTTAAAGCTTTCATTACACCCGAGCAACGCCGGGCTATACTGATAGTATATATATAGTTCAATTTATAAATTTATTTGTATGTGCGATACACACGGACTTTGTGGATACCCTGTATATATATATATATATATATATATATATATATATATATATTCATGTGTGTGCGTGTGTGTGTATGTGTGTGTGCAATCGCAAAGAAATCTTACTATTTTGATCTGTTCTTAACAACTGAAAAAGGCAATTAATATAAATCCGAAACCCCTTCCAAAATCGCTACATTTTGCTCCCATTAATATTCCAGTTGTAAAGGGGTGTCTTTCGTAGGCCTTTCCTATACCTAATGCACAATCAGATGCCCCTAATTGGCCTGGCACTGAAAATGGCCTGCCCGGACTTGTCAGGGTCATGTCAATGATTGTACATCTACTGCCCCCAAGCCGCTATCAACTTACTCTCGCCTAGAGAGTCGGTTCCTGGAAACCTTGTCATTTTATTTCCCTGCGGGGATCAGCTAACGACATGCAGTATGGTCATTAAGCACGGGGATATTTAACGCTGGACGCGAGGTGTGCGACTGAATTACCTCTTATAAGACCTAACGCCAATTTATCAAGAACACAGGGGTTGCTTGCAAGCAATAAACTCGGGGGCAGAGAGCTAAAACCATCCACTGGATAGGAGAGTAGCTTGCACGTACCATTTCCTGAACAATTCAGACCAGAAGGTTAAACCTTATAGACTTTTTCTCTTGCATAATGTACACACAAAAAAGGCTCAGGAGCCACTCAGGGTAGTATGCTATTGAATGAGGTTGTTTCAAGGGCGTAGCAGGAGAAATCGTGCATATTGCGAGATTGAGTTAACTGTATTAATAAACTTAGAGGAAGAATAGTTTAGATTATGAGGATAGGTGGGACATACAACGACTGACCCTTGATATGAAGGGGTTAAGGTTGTAATAATTCCGGGTGAGAAAATTGTGTAGATTATGGGAATATGTTTTCTTTTTTTTTTATAATCATCTCATTCCAAGCACAAGGGACTTCCACAGGCGGGAAGTGCAAGAAAAGAAACTAACAAAGTAGAAGTGAGGGTTACATTTAGCATTTTTATATATAACCATTTCACTCTATGCAAGACAGTGCCGCCACTGATGTTTAAGAATTTACAATGGAATAAAAAACAAGGTACATGGGATTTTGAAGAAATAATAAGAGAAGGCTGATAATCAAGTAGAAGAAGATGGCAATTGACTTTGCATTTAATTTTTTGAGATTGTAGATTGACATTGTAGATTTTTTGAGATTGAAGATGACAATTGACGTTGCATTTAAACTTTTTTAGATTGTAGCTATCAGGGAAAAGAAAAGACTGGGTACAGAGGATATTGAAGAAATGATACAAGATGAACGGGTTTCAATAAAATTGAAGATGACAATTGACGTTGCATTTAAACTTTTTTAGATTGTAGCTCCTACTGAAATGAAATGACTGGGTACAGAGTATATTGAAGAAATGATACAAGATGAACGGGTTTCAATAAGTTTGAAGATGACAATTGACGTTGCATTTAAACTTTTTTAGATTGTAGCTCTTAGGGAAATGAAATGACTGGGTACAGAGTATATTGAAGAAATGATACAAGATGAACGGGGTTCAATAAGTTTGAAGATGACAATTGACGTTGCATTTAAACTTTTTGAGATTGTAGCTATCGGGGAAAAGAAAAGCCTGGGTACAGAGGATATTGAAGACAGCTTAAAAGATGAACGGGATTTAAGAAGATAGAAGATGGCAGTTGACCTTTATTGAACAGGTTAAGAGGCTCATCCCTGGTTCCCTGTTTAGGATGTGGTTTCCGGCTTTTCTCTTTTCCAATCTTCTCACTTGGTTTCTTTTTTTTTTTCAATTGGAGTAGATAGATCTATCTATCGCCCGGTTCACACTCCACACTCCACACACGTCTATTGAACAGGTTAAGAGGCTCATCCCTTGTTCCCTGTTTAGGATGTGGTTTCCGGCTTTCTCTTTTCCAATCTTCTCACATTGGTTTCTTTTTTTTTTTTCAATTGGAGTAGATAGATCTATCTATCTCCCGGTTCACACTCCACACACGTCTATTGAACAGGTTAAGAGGCTCATCCCTTGTTCCCTGTTTAGGATGTGGTTTCCGGCTTTCTCTTTTCCAATCTTTTCACTATTACGTATCTCCATGCACATCAGTGGCGTTACCGCCTTGCTCAGGGTGATACGATTAAAAAAAATGTATCTATCAGGGAAGAGAAAAGACTGGGTACAGAGTGTATTGAAAAAACGATAAAAGATTAACGAGATTTAAGAAGATAGAAGATGACAGTTGACGTTGCATTTAAACTTTTCGAGGATGTATCTATCAGGGAAGAGAAAAGACTGGGTACAGTGTGTATTGAAGAAAGGATAAAAGATGATCGGGTTTCAAGAAGATTGAAGACGGCAATTGACTATGCATTTAAACTTTTAGATATCGTAGCTATCAAGGAGGCAAGTAAACAGAAGAGATTTTCACGAAGTGAAAGTGCGGGAAAAGAAACTGTTAGAGTAGAAGACTTAGAATTTCAACGTAGGGCTATAAATTATAATATAGACACCTATGGGTACATATAAATTAATATAGAGTTTAAAAAATCAACAATAATCTATATGTGATTTCGAAGAAATGATAAGAGAAGGCTGTTAATCAAGTTGATAGAAGCTAGCAGTTGAAGTTGCAGTTAAACTTTTGGAGATTGTAGCTATCAGGTATAGAGAAAAGAATTCCACAAACGAATGTGGATAAAAACTAAAATGTATAAATCCACTAGTATTTGTCTAATATTTCAGAGATGAGTAAGTATTTACAGTATTTACATTATTCAAATTGGCCATATCTTTTTTGCATCTTGTACGACGTTTTGGCCGTTGTACGCTCCGGCTTAGTTCAGGTGCTATGAATTTCGAACCGAACCCTTTATTACAATCACTGGGGTATATAATCTCCGTTCCTAGCGTAGAGCCTCTTCTGGTATTCATAAGTTATCTCCCTCTAACCCTTTCAGTTACTTATTCACCACTGCTCTAGCCTGGTATTGAACTCAGAACTCTTTATGTCAAGTCACAGGAACTAACCAACATCTATATCCACTGGGCCATGTGTCCTTAATGTTCGAATTTTCTAGCACCTGAAGAAGGCCGGAGCGTACAACGGCCGAAACGTCGTACAAATTGCAATAAAGATGGGGACAATAGTCCGAATAATGTACATACTGTATAAATCTATATATCATTGTGTCTGGGATTTATTCCAATTCAGATCATCATTTTCGAAAGAATAGACATCGCGAGGAAGAACGGTAGTTAAAAAATGGGGTTCATGTGAAAAAGTCGTCAAACTCAATGTCGTTTTGCGAGCACATTATTCCATGTTTGACGAGTAACGTTTAAAGTCTTGTTAATATCAGCAGTTCGAGGTATCTGCTCGAAAACTCGGAACCCTCTACCCCCCACCACCACCTACGATAGAAATACAATTTTCAATTCATCCATCTCTGTTCTGGACACATTTCACGTTTGGTTTTAGAAATACTATTAAAAGAAAGACATTTGAATTCAGAGCATGTCTATTCGAGATTTCTGACTCGACTGGACGAGACATGCAAACATCCCATATATAACTGTTCTATGGCAACCTAGCGTCAATTGGGCATGGGCTTTTAGGAAAAGTTGGAAAGAGGTTAAGTTCAAGAGCAAAAGAATCACATTATTTCTGGAAGGGGAGTCACTGGTCTGATATGAAAATCACAGATATAACTAGCAAGAAATTAGCAGATTGTAGATCTGAAGGCGAAGAGGCATGACAAACGACGCGTTCCAGAAGGTTACCTCCACTTTTTCGGCAGAAACTTTCGATACCCAAGGTTTATATATTTAATATATTTTCTAAAATGAAAAGTCATTCTTGAAAATTTCATTTTAGATATAATTAAAAGATAAATGAGTAAATTTATTATTTCCATTAAGTAAAAATTATGGTGTATTTCAAATACAAATTATATAGGTTTGAATGTCACATTTATTTTCAATTTCTTAAATTTTTTTTTAAAGCGGCCATTTTCTTAATTTTAAGAAATTTGTAAACAAAAAAATCATCGATTTGAAAAATATTTCAAAAGATTTCTGACACTTTATTTTTGTAAAATTAGAAAATTAAGAGTTAACTTAATCTGATTTGAAAGAAATATTACTTACTTATAACATAAAAAAGTAATATATAATCAATTATTAACGATTGGTTGTGTTCATCTAATCGAACGTTTGATGTAATGTTGAATGACGAAGCAATGACAGCTACTGTAGATGACCGTAAATGACAATTTTCATAGATTTATGTGAAGGGACAAAACTCTTAGATTACGTAACCTTTTCATAATAATGGTAATTTCGGTCTACCATACATGAAAAGAAGGAACGTATTAAGTAAAAAAGTACAAAATAAAAAATTATTTAAAAAATAGAATAGCTCAACTACAGTTATTAATCTTTGCAATTTTGGACTCGTAAATTTTGTTTCTAGTTCATTACTATATCACGTCAAATAAATAGCCCAATACAGACTTTTACACAATTTTAAACTATTATAAATTATTTTAATTAAAATGTAAAAATAAAACGGAAAACTTCTTGTAAAAATTCATTATTCATCAGAAAAACTTTATTTCTTCAGACAAATATCCTTAATGTTACTTATTTACAAAAGTAATTAAAAGCTTTTTTAATTAAGTAATATCGTAGTTTTATTGAATTCATAATGTTTTAATTCAGAGCAAATTTTCAGTTAAATAGTACAAATCTGAAAAAATAGAAGGTGATTTACAATCTCCAATGACTCCTAATTTTAACAAAAAAAAAAAAATTCAATAAATAGGAAGTTTCTATGCAAAATTTCATGAAATTAAGTAAGTGGGGGATAACATATTTAAAAAATATATTTTTTAGCTAATTTTTTCCAAAAACAGAAGACAAAAATTATATCATTCATTTGTGAATAAGTCCTGAAAATTTGATTAAAATCTGGTGTTTATTTGATTTTTACAATAATTTCAAAATAAATGTTTTTCAACGGAAAACAAGCGCAAAAAAGTCAATGTTAAAAGTTAGCCACGGCGATGGCGTAAACAAAACAAGATTTTAGCCAACATTTTGAACGTGTTAGAAAGGATTAAAACATTTAAAAAATAATTAAAAATACTTAATAATAACATCAACATTTTGGCAATAAAACTTTATTTTCGTTATGTTTGTGGCCATTTTTATTACGCTATGCTGTTTTCCCGCGAAAAGTGACGGTACCTAGTATTAAGAGACTAGAGAATTTCGCTAGATACAAAAAAGAAAGTACTGGATTGCTCTGTAATGTCACTTCTTCAATATAGCAATGAAATCTGGACAATATCATGAAAGATGAATGAAAAACTTGAAGCAACTGAAATGTGGTTCTACAGAAGGATGCGGCAGATATCATGGATCGAGCATGTGAGCAATGATGAAGTTTTGGAAAAGATGGAAACGAAAAGGAAATTAATACTGAGCATAAGGAAAAGACAGCTAAAGTTCCTGGGGCATGAAATGAGGAAGAAGGGCTTGGAGAACTTGATACTAACAGGCCAGATAGAGGGAAAAAGAGACAGGGGAAAGCAGCGGATAACATATTTTAAGGTCTTAAGCAGGTGGATGACAGAATGGCGTTTGCCTGATGCAACAGGAGAAAAAGTGCTAAGAGCCACCAGGTTTATGGGAAACGTGGAAGGACATGATCGCTTAGGTCCTGAAAGGACAAGGCACATAGAAGATGAATATATTATGGAATAATTGAGGAATTAAAATATTCACAGATAAGATAAGAGCATTAATAATAACTGAAGAAATACAAATGGTAAGAAAAGTCATTTCATATGGGATCTATCAAGTTATAGATGGGAAGTAAAATAGAAATGTAAAAACATTGCTTTGAAAATTCTACAATGAAAATGAATTGGGAAATGAATGGTTTTAATATAAAAATACATTGGGAAATGATGTCATTATAAAAAGTCTTTGGGAAATTATTTTTCGATAAAAATGCATTAAGAGATGATTTTCCGATAAAATTGCATTGGGAAATTATTTTTTAAAAGGAATGCATTGGGAAGTGACTTTACTATAAAAATGCTTTGCAAAATGATTTTATTATAAAAATGCATTGGGAAATGAATTTAAGATGAAAATACATAATGTTTTTAATATAAACACCTATTGGGAAATGATTTTAATAAAACATGCATTCGGATATGATTTTCGAATAAAAATTCTTTGGAAAATGATATCGATAAATATAAATTAAGGATTGATTTTCTGATGCGTTAGCAAATGAATTTGCAATAAAAATGCATTGGGGAAATTATTTTAATATGAAAGTGCATTGGAAAATTACCTAATTATAAAAATGCATCCTGAATTTATTTTATTATAAAAATGCATAGGGAAATTATTTTAATACACAAATGCACAGTAAATGATTTTAATATAAAATTTTATTGGCAAATGATTTTAATATAAATAGTTACACATTGGCATATAATTTTGCTATAAAAATACATTAATAAATTATTTTAATATAAAAATGCATCGAAATATGACCTGATTTTGAAAATGCATTGGGTAATGATTTTATAAATGAATTGGAAAAGATTTTACTATAAACATATATTACGAAATCTTTTTTATATAAAAATGATTTGAAAAATGATTTTAATATAAAAGGCATTCAGCACTTATTGTAATATAAAATGCATTGGGAATTGCGTTTATTAAAATATGCATGAGAAATGATTTACTATAAAAATTGCATTGGAAAATTATTTTACAACAAAAATTAAATTAGGAATAGGTTTTACTATAAAAATGTATTATGAAACTAATTTATTATAAAAATGCATTAGAAAACGATTTTATTAAAAAATGCATGGGAAATGATTTACTATAAAAATTGCATCGGAAAATGATTTTACAACAAAAATTGAATTGGGAATAGATTTTGCTATAAAATATATAGTGAAACTAATTTATTATAAAATTGAATTGGGAAATTATTTTAATATAAAATGCATTGGCAAATTTTTTTAATATAAAAATGCATTGGGAAATGATTTTAATATAAAAATTCATTAAGAAATGATTTTAATATAAAAATGCATTGGGAAATGATTTCATTTTAAAAATGCACTGGGAAATGGTTTTAATATAAAAATGCATTAGGAATTGATTTTAATGTAAAAATGCATTGGGAAATGATTTCATTTTAAAAATGCGAGGGGAAATAATTTTAACAGAAAAATGTATTTGGAAACGATTTATGCATTGCAAAATGATTTCATTATAAAATGCATTGGGAAATGATTGTAATGTAAAAATGCATTGGGAAATTATTTTCATATTAAAATGCATTGGAAAATGATTTATGAATTGCCAAATGATTTCCTCATGAAAATGCATTGGGAAATTATTTTAATATTAAAATGCATTGGAAAATGATTTATGAATTGCCAAATGATTTCCTCATGAAAATGCATTGGGAAATTATTTTAATATAAAAATGCATTGGGAATTATTTTAATATAAAAATGCATTGGGAATTTATTTTAATATAAAATGCATTGATAAATAATTTCATTATAAAATGCATTGTGAAATGATTTATGCATTGTGAAATGATTTCATTATAAAAATGCATTGGGAAATTATTTTAATATAAAAATGCATTGATAAATAATTTCATTATAAAATGCATTGTGAAATGATTTATGCATTGTGAAATGATTTCATTATAAAAATGCATTGGGAAATTATTTTAATATAAAAATGCATTGATAAATAATTTCATTATAAAATGCATTGGGAAATGATTTATGCATTGTGAAATGATTTCATTATAAAAATGCATTGGGAAATGATTCTATTGTAAAAACGCATTATGAAATAAATTTTAATATAAATATGCATTTGTAAATATTTTTAATATAAAAATACTTTGGGAAATGATTTTAATATAAGAATATATTAGGAAATGTTGTATTTTTTTATTATCTTCCTGAGTTTTGTCTACTTTGAGGTTACTTGCTGGTGATGATTAGTTTTGTATCGTCTCAAATGACAGCTAAAAACGGAATTTTCCGTGTCTCTTATTCCCAAGTTCAGTTCTCACAAATTTCACGCGTGATGGCAAGTCTTTTTCATCTCTCCGGATATTTCACCTACCGCTATAAAAAAATGTTTATTTTTTACAAATGATCTGGTTACAAGCATACTTATAGCTCGTAGTACGTTCTTTTGTATATATATGATTTGATTCCCTTGAAATTTGCTTCAATTTTAGGGCTTCTTATGTCGCATTTTCAAGATTTTATACGGTAATCGTGTGTTTTGCTGCTGAAGTATCGTCAGATGTGTCTGTGTTTGGATTTTCCCTACATACGGCAACAGATTTATGAGGTGTTTTCCCTCCGACGTAATCTTTAGGGCTCTTTTTAAATGAACTCTTCCACCTTCATAAATACTAACCTGCGAGACTTCCTAAAGAAGGCAGTCGAGATGCAGTGTAACTTGACAGTTCGAACGGACATTTCTATCTGCTGAATAATAACACTCTTATTTAGTATATATGTTCTGTTATTCCAATACAATGGTACAATCTACCTTCTTTTTGTGTCTGGCTTACGGCCATATCACATTGAATACGCCGGTTCTCGCTAGATCACCGAAATTAAGCAACGTTGAGCATGGTCAGTACTTAGATGGGTGACCGCTTGGGAATACCAGATGCAGTAAGCGTATAGTGACGGATGGGCGTTGTGGTGCAGTGGAAATCGGCTCGGAAAGAGAAATCGGTGAGCCGAGTTCGAATTCCAGTTGAATACCCTGCATTCACTTATGCACTTGAGAAAGGTATTAATTCGTCCCTTCCCTCCAGTTATGGGTTAAATAACAAGGTTAGGACTTGCGGACCCTGCCCTTAAAATAGCAAATCCCAATAAATCTTGATACTCGAAAAAAAAGTATAACTAGACAAAAAAAAACTTATATAAATACAACAATAAATTGTTGAAAGAAAAAGGTATTACCAACAATATATAAATAAAAATTTAGTTGGCAATAAATGACACGTCGAGGTTGATATGCCATAAAAAAATCAACCGAACAACTAATCCTTTTGTGTCTTTCTTCCTGGACTTAACAGGCCACAACATACCTACAAGATTTTCTGCACAACATTTGATGTGAATTGGCACGGAGGTGTTGCTACGTGATCAATAATCTGTTCTTTGCAAAATTCCTTTAATTCAGAAGCAGTAATCAGTGGACCATTCTCTGTTACTATATTGTCCAGAATTCAAAATCTTCCAAAAAGTTCTCGTCATATTTTAATGGCTGTCATTCTTCCAAATGTTACTATAACTGGCTCTTAGAAAAACAACCTACTATTATTAAGCTGTTACCACAATTCATTGATCCTGCATAATCCATATCTAATCTGGACAATGTTTTTTTTTTCTTTTTGTTAATTTTGGGCCAATATTCAATCAGTTAAGTGCAATACGTGATACACGCTTTGGCCGATCATGTCTCGAAAGAGACATGACTGACTGGGCAGAAGATTATCCCGCAGTAGATTGTATTTCTGCTGTAGACTGGTTGCCAGCCAAGGCTTTAGAACCCAATCTGTACTATTATTTAACCCATAACTCGAAGGAAGAGAAGAATTAATACATTTCCTAAGGGTATTTGTGCGTAATAAGTGAATGCGAGGAATTAAAAATTACTTTTCTTACCACCAAATATTTTTATTTCATTTGTTTTTCCAGTTTTTGTAACTCCTTAGTTATTCGCCTATTTTTATAATAATGTCGTCTTTCTTGGATTCACTCTTAATATCGTCTTTCGTAATTGATACCGCTCTTAGTTCTTCGCATAAAGAATATTATTTCTTCCTCAGCTTTTATCGAGGCAATGACGGTATTCTCATGCAAACCCCAACACTTAGTAGGTATTAACCCGAGAACACTAACCATCAATTAAAGTTATACCGCTACGAACCTTGAGTAATCATACCCGATTTTGAAAATATAAAAAATAATTATATATAAATCTTTATTTGAAATATTTTACTTGCAGGCACTTTAGACCTTTACTTCGATTTAGAATTAATATGAACTAAAAAAACATTGCTTAGGTAAGAAAATCAGTTATTGAAAATGGTTATTAAAAATAGAAAATATGCACTTGGTTTATATAGGTATAGTGTTCTGGAGTTAATCTCGACAGACTATCTTCATGCACGATATCTTCACATGGCAAATATTCATTAAAGAAATTCTAACTCGGTGGCCCATCATTGTAGGTAGTTTTGCCGAACGTATGGAATGCAATTTTTTTCGAATCTAATATTTCCAAAAGTAGTTTATGATCAATTTGTCGTACAAACTTTCTATGTATAACATTCTGTATGTTTTTTCATTGTAAAACTTATTGCCAATGCTTTTTTTTTCAGTTTGACTATAATTTATTTCCGCCGATAACAGAATTCTTGATACACGAGAAAAAGCAGTTTTTACCCGTTTTCTATGTAGTAATACAAGCTGACAGTGAAGACAAATATAGCAGTGTACAACTCCTGTGTCATCAATATATTACTCTACGGCATTGAGTCATGGACCACGTACGCCAGGCAAGAGAGGCGTCTAATCACCTTCCACGTTAAAAGTATACGACGTATACCAGAATCTCATAGCAAGACAAGGTTCCCAAAACTGAGGTCCTGTCTTGCGCGGGTCTGCCTACCATATTCACACTCCTTAAACAGCGCAGACTTCGCTGGCTAGGTTATGTCCACCGCATGCCAGACGGTCGGACACCAAAAGACCTCCTGTATGGAAAGCTGGCCTCTGGAAGAAAACACACTGGGCGGCCACAGCTGCGGTATCGTGACATCATAAAACGCAATATGAAAACTGTGAGCAACACGGAGTCATGAAAGAGCGCAGCAGTCAACCGGACCAAATAGAGAGGAACCCTGACCCAGGAACTGAAAATCAAAGGAAGATCAATTGAAACAAGTCGCCATGGAGAGACGGGTCCGTTGAAAGCAAACTGTCTGCTATCACAGACCAGAAACAAAACATAAATTCAGCCTGTGCAACAAAGACTATCAATCCAGCATCAGTTTCTACAGTCACAAATGCCAATGCTCCAGCCAAGCAGACAATAGGATGCTACCCATGGTCAACCCTGACCGACGGAGGTCTAATATTACTGCTCCAATACAGTATTTATTGGTATCAACAGCGGCTATTATTTCCAATGAAGTGTCAAATTGGGCTAACGAAAACTCAGAACTTAGTATTTGTTAATGTTTTTTCAAATGCCTTCCGCGCGGTATATGCTGAACATAAAAATTCACCATTGCTAAATATTATTGTAGAAATGCTTGAAGGAGCCAAAATATGATTAATGGTCCGAATTTTTTCAGGATCAGGTGTTCGACCATTTTAATCGATAATTTGGCCTTAAATATTTAAGTTATGAAAAATAATTTGCTTTTGACTTTTGTCTCAATTAACCATCATCGACAATCTCACCTACCTCCCATTAGCATGGACCAGGCTAGCCTCCCAGAGA
Source organism: Ascarosepion bandense (assembly GCA_037127315.1). Taxonomy (NCBI): domain Eukaryota; kingdom Metazoa; phylum Mollusca; class Cephalopoda; order Sepiida; family Sepiidae; genus Ascarosepion; species Ascarosepion bandense. The sequence continues at coordinate 1,792,451 of JBBBDQ010001140.1, forward strand.
GTAAAACACTACGCCTCCTTGGTCTCACACTTTCAGCGGATCTCAAATGAAATGACTATATCAAATCCATTGCTAAATCCGCTGCTATGAAAGTTGGTTCTCTGTGTAGGGCCCGGAAGTTTTTTCCATCTAAATCTATCCTGCACATTTATAAATCTACCATCCACCCGTGCATTGAATACTGCTACCATATCTGCTCGGGTGCCCCTGCTGTTCTCCTCGGGCTTCTCGATAAGATTCAGAGGAGGGTCTGTAATGTGATAGATACCGACTTGGCAGACCGCCTGCAGTCTCTCTCCCACCGGCGCGACGTGGCTTCCCTGTGTCTCTTCTATAAATACTTCCACGGCTTCTGCTCCGATGAACTTAGATCACTAGTGCCCTCTAAATACGAATTTGAACGAGATACTAGATTAGCAACTAGTGAAACCGATAAAATGCAGCCGTAACTTCTACTCTAACAGTTTCTTTCCTCGCACTTCCCGACTGTAGAATTCTCTTCCAAATGATTGCTTCCCCGACGGCTACAATCTCCAGGAGTTTAAATGTAAGGTCAATAGACACCTCCTAACACACTAACCTGCTCCCATTCTATCAAACACTCTTCCCATCTGCCCAACCCTCATCCTCGCTATCCTTACTCATCTGTCACCTTCCTCCTGACATTCCCTATGTTTAACCTCCTTCTCTTTACCTTCCCCTATGTAGCCCCATGCGCAATAGTGGCAGTGGAATGCCTTGCTTGGGGTGAGATGATTAAAAAAAAAAGACAGTTTAAAACCAAATTCTCTTATTCGCTAGAATACACTTGTGGCATGGCTTTTGTGGTTCGTTTTCCGTTTTGCTTCGAATATTCAAATATTTAACTGAAAAATCGAGTCAAGCCAGAATAGTAACCATAATTTGCTGGAAAATTTGCTGGAAAATTTGCTGATCGCCTTTTTACACAAACGGTAGTATAATAAACAGAAATAAACCTTTATGGATATTAATGTTAAGAAATTCCTTACTTCGTCCATTTCAACTTGAAGTATATATATATATATATATATATATATATATATATATATATATCCGACAAATTTATTCTGGAGAATATAGCTTTTCTGTTTAATATTGCAAATACTTCTTCGGCCGTTAGTAACGGATAATTATGACCTTGTAGAGCGTTTATCAGCCCTGTTGAAAAATCTGGCCAGGAAGTTTTTTTTCCGCCTAAATCCATCTTGCACATATACAAATCAACCATTCGACTGTGCATAGAATACTGCTATCAAGCACCTCTGTTGTTCATCTCAGGATTCTCAAAAGAGAATCTGTAATGTGATCGGTCCAGACCTGGCAACTCGGCTCCAGCCACTTTCTCACACGCGAGACGTTGCTTTCCTCTGTCTCTTCTACAAATATTTTCATAGCTTCGGCTCCGACCAACTTAGGTTACTGGTGCCCCATCCACAAAAATTTACCCGTGCAACCAGACATGAAACAACGTTCCACCCTTTTACAGTTAAATCAACCAAATGCAGCCGGCGGCTTCTTTTCTCGCATTTCCTGCCTGTTGAACTCCCTTCCATATACTTGCTCTCCTGACGGCTACAATCTCCAGGAATTTAAATACAATGTCAATACCCATCTCATATCTACTTGATTCCATTCCTTTCTACATCACTCTGTATATCTTGTCATTTTCCTTTCTCTCTACCTTCGCAACTGTCTTCACACCTGTGTTCCCATCCTTCTCTTGCCCTTTCTCTGACACCCTTTGTAAGTGGTTCGTCTTTCTCTTCACTCTCCTCCTGCATAAACTTTTACTCTCTAATGTAGCTCCCTGCACATCAGTGGCGGTTCTGCCTTGCATGGGATGTTTTCCTTTTGTCACTTATGGTACTGCATTAGCTTTTTTGTTTCTGAACAATACTTCAAAATTCAATTCAACTAGTATTTTAGCTTTTCTACCGATGTACTACACGCTTTGAGGAACCTTTTCAATTCCGGTACATCTCTTTTTTTCTAAATCTCTTCGAAAATTATAGTAGTATCAGAGCCCGTATCTAATTATAGGGCCAAGTATTCGTTGTTCATGGAGACTGGAATAATTATCTATTCAAAGTGTTTTTCTTCTTTAGACTTGTTTTCATAAAATCTATTCCTTTTTCACGGTTTTATTATTTCTTTTTTTATTTTCTCAGGCGCCTTGTAGCTATCTGTGAAGTTCCTTCTCTTTTTTGGCTGACAGCACATGATGAAAAAGGAGAATCAATTAATGCAGCGCGAAACAGATGGTGAGAGAGTAAGAAAATACAAATCTTCTTGACTTGGCGTCTGGTAGACGACTGGTGAGTCTCTGGAAAGAAAAGAAAAAATCACGCGTATTTATCCATTTTTGGAGAAGAGACCCGGATCAACATTTAATCATTTTTCATATCTTCTGATTGGTTAATAATTAAGAGATAATGTCCATTTCTATACGAGGTTTGCACATGAAAAAAACCTCCTTCCCCTTCTTTTGAACAGAACTACAAGCTCATCCATTGTTCCCTGTTTAGGAAGAGGTTTCTGGTTTTCTTTCATCTTATCAGGTTCAAATAGTGGTGCTGTCGCATGTTTTTTTTTATCTGTATGGCCGGTGGCAACGATTCTTCATACGGAGAGTACCAAGTTGGCAGCTTCTTGGTTGCGACTTACGACTGGTAGTTAGGAACGCGAATTCTTGCGTAACATCCATGAGTGGCCGCTCTGATCAACAGCTAAATTATGTCGGGATTTTTGTACAGCCATATTGCGCATGAATGGATGTCTCAGCAAGTGCCTCCGCTTGGCAACACTCATGCCGCTATGCTGTAATTTGCGCTAGTTTCCTTCCCAAACATATGCATTTAATGACCAACGGATACTATACTCTAGTGCTTTGCAAAAGAATTATCAGCACAACACACAATTCAAGAAATAAAACTAAACCAGGTAAACAAAAATACTTATACCCCTTGTTATCACTTTCACGAACATCCACGTTATCCGTACCAACACGAAAACTCCCCTGATGTCTGAGCTCTCTGTGAAACTAAACATTCCTTCCTGTGATTTCTATATCCTTAGTTACATTCCCCTATTTAGGAAGGACGCCAATGTTCATATTCATGGAATTGGCGTTTATATCAACGAACATCTCCTTCTAGTTAGGGTGATTTCTTTCAGACCATTCCTATATGTGTCCCCGTCATTCTATTAAGCTCTGTTAGCTACCTTGTCTTTCTCTACCCCTCGCTTCTTCTCTTGATTCTTTAGTACTAAACAGCATCTCGAACAATATGAACAAATCCATTTCCTCTCACCTGCTTGTTAGTATATTTATGTTCGTTGACTTTAATGCCTACCACGCCAAATAGCTAGAAAACTCTATCACAAGTTTTGCTGGTGTCTTTACCATGAATATTTCTGCTCCGATGAACTTAGCTCACTGGTGCCCCCTATATATGAATTCACTCGTGCCACAAGATTAGCAACTAGGTTCGACCCTTTTACTGTGAAACCAATAAAATTTAGCCTCAGCTTCTACTCCAACAGCTTCTTTTCTCGCACTTCCCGCCTGTGGAATTCATTTCCGTTTACTTGCTTCCCCGACAGCTACAATCCCCAAGAATTCAAATGTAAAGTTAGTAGTCATCTCCTATCTCACTAACCTGCATCCTCTCTCTCTCTCTCTCTCTCATGCTCCTATCTCCGTCCGCTCCTCTCTCATCAGTATTCTCATCTTTCTCTTGACAAATTCCGGACACCTGTTATAACCTGTCACTCATTCTCATAACTTTCCTCTTATGTAACCCCCTGCAAAACACTGTCAGTAAAATGCATTGTTTGGGGCGATATGATTATAAAAAAAATCACTCAATCTATTACGCGATGAATGCAAGCGAGTCCTAAATGATGCTTAGCTGTTGTTTTCTAATAGAATGAAGCAGCTTATATCATCCCGCAAGTTTGGCTCAAAGAACAAACTGGCGGCTCTGCGAAAGTGTGCTAAAGAAAAACAAACTTTCGATCCCTTCATTAGTCAATAATTTTGAGACTTTTACATCTATAGTAGACAAAGTTGGGTTCTTTGCTCGCATATTCTCTTACAATTCTACTTCTTGATTCATCTAAAGTACCCACACTCGACTTCCCTCCCAGAATTGAGACCCAGCTGAATAATAAGTACATAGAACTTTCTCTTGTCTCCAACGATATTTCTAAGTTTGACTCCCATAAAGCAAATTGATGTTATTGTACTCCAGTCATCGTCCTTAGGAAATGTGCTTCTGAACGCTCTCTTCTCCTCTCCAAATTCCATAATTATTTGTTATGTCGTGAGTAAGAATAAATAACTCAACAACAGGAATAGGTTAATTGTTGTATTCCGTGAAAATAGTATTTACAAAGGTTATTAGTATCCAATACAAGAATAAAGGTTAATCGTCTCAAACGTCGTAAGACGTAGTATGAGCAATGGGTACTTCCGGGTCGTCACCGGAAGTCTACGACTGACTTGTCGATCGGCTGCTCGTCACACTCTCTCACGTAGATGCAACCATTACTTTACATAGTAATGGAATAGTCCATTATAGCCGAATAGGTGCGGGCGTCCCAACATTATTGCATTGCTTCAACTTACTTCCCTACTTGTTCAAAGTTTTTTTCTGTAATTTCATCCAGGCTTGTTTTCTAGCAAACAGTATGACTTCCGCTTTGCCAGGTCTACTGCTGATGTACTAATAACCATCACTTAGTACATATATAATGCGCTTAATAAGAACGGCGAAACCTGGGTTGTTGCCCTGGATATTTCGAAAGCGTTTGATAGGGTTTGACATACTGGCATTCTGCGTATGCTCCAGGGATATGGTGTAACTGGGCGATTGTTCGATTTAATCCAATGATTCTTGTAAAAGTGTAAAGAGATGGTCGTTTTGAATGGGTATATTTCCAAACCTTTTTATGTGAACGTGGATGTCCCTCAAGGCTCTATCCTAGATCCTATCCTATCAATGATCTTCCAGATGTAGTCAGTTCTCAAGTTGGCGTATACTCAGATGACTCCATCATCTACTCTTGTTTCAATAAGAAATCTGCCTTGTCTGACAAAGTAGACCTAACCTCTGCTCTTGGAAAGGACCTCCAATCTGTGATGGAGTGGAGTAAGAAATTGCTTGTAAGTTTGAATACATTCAAAACAAAGCTGTTCTAATTTAACCACCATAGGGAAGATTTCCCTCCTTCCATTAATATGGATCACACTCGTCTCCTCAAAAGCAACGCACAGCGCTTCCTCGGTCTCACTCTCTCATCCGATCTCAAGTGGAATAAATACATTGAACAGTCACTGCATCTACTGCTAAGAAGATCGGATCGCTATGCCGAGCCAGGAAGTTTTTTCCCGTCGTTCATCTTGCAGATTTATAAATCTCCCATTCGTCCGTACATTGAAAACTGTTGCCATATTTGGTTGGGTCCTCCTGCTGTTCATCTTGGGGTTCTCGACAAGATCCAAAAGAGAGTCTGCAATATAATTGGTTCCGATTACGCTGCTCGCCTTCGGCCACTTTTTCACCTACGGAATGTGGATTTCCTCTGTCTTTTATACCAGTATTTTCACGCCTTCCGCTTTGACCAGCTTCATTTGGTGGGGGGCGCCCTAATCAATTCAACAGTTCAACTATATGGTCAAATATGTCTCACCATTTCACTGTCAAAATAGGCAAATATATCCGCCAAATTCTAATCTAGCATTCTTTTTTCCAGAACTTCCCGCTTGTTTCCCTGATAGCTACAATATCCAAAAGTTTAAATGAATCATCTTTTGCCATATTCAATCTCCGTGACTCCGACCTCCCTCTCACCCTTTCTACAACATTACCTCTCTTCTTTTCTGTCGTCTGTCTTCTCACATTCTAACTTTTTGCGTCCCAGTGGTTTATTGCCTTGCAGAGGGTGAAACAATTATTAAATAGGTTTTCTTATTGGTGAATGAATAAATCTACACGTTTTTTATTCGCTCATGAAAAAGTATAGGGTGTGTAAGTTCAGATCTTCCTTGCAATCAAATCTTCCGAAATCCGACTAATATGAGTAGTTTTTCTTTTTTTTTTTTAATTTTTTTAAAATTTTTTTGCTAAAACTGTCGATTTTCTAAAATATATTAATGAAATAAGTTTACTAAAATCAACAGTCAGAAATAATTAAAAATTTTAATGATTTCTGACTGTTGATTTTAGTAAACTTCATCCTATGGTTCAGGAACTGTTTCCAGAGGGATATGCTCTCTTTCAGGAACATAATGCGCCCATTCATACTGCTAAAGTTGTAGCTGAATGGCACGCGAAAGATTCTAGTGAAGTAGAACATCTTATTTGGCAAACACAATCCCCAGATCTAAACATCACTAAACATTAATGGGTCAATTTAGAAAGATAAGTAAGGAGTTATTCCACCATTTTTATTGAAAGAAATGAAGAGAGTTTTAGTTGAAGAAGGTTAAAAATTCATCTGGAACAAAACAAAATGTGTACGAGTTGATCCCACGTGGTATTCAAAGTAGATTCTACACCATATTGATATAAATCTGCTTGGAATCTCAAGGGGTTTCCGTTATTTTCTCTACACCTGTAAATATATGTAGAGGAGATTTTAAATGAATCCATGCCTGTATAATTCGAACTATTTTAGATATAGAAAATCTCTTTCCACTGAGATACCGGCTGGGACAAGTGGCAAAAAGAACAACCAGTGGAAGATATTGCTCAGTGAAGTGATTGGGCACACGCGAATTGTACATCGATTTCCCTGTTTTGTCAGAGAATCGATCATTGCGAAGGATCTCGTCTTGAGAATTCGCACGCCGATCCGAGCCTGCTAATCAACAATTATCTGAAGACACGCAAACTCAGTTCAGCGGGAAACACCGTACAAGAAGGGTTTTCGGAAGAGCAACATCAGGTGACAATTGAAACAATGACGGCCAAAAACGAATGAAACGTTGAAAACAATGAAATGAAAGTTCATGAAATGTACAAAGAAAGAGTATAGAATAAATGAATGAAATTAAAAATAATTCCAAAAATCTGCTTGACATTCATTCCATTTTATATTCATGGCAGAAATCAGTGATAAATAGATTGAATAATTCGTAAATAAATATCTATCTATCTATCTATCTATCTATCTATCTATCTATCTATCTATCTATCTATCTATCTCGGTCTGTTCATATCATATCTATCTATCTATCTATCTATCTATCTATCTATCTATCTATCTATCTATCTCGGTCTGTTCATATCTATCTATCTATCTATCTATCTATCTATCTATCTATCTATCTCGGTCTGTTCATATCTATCTATCTATCTATCTATCTATCCCATTTTATATCTATCTATCTAGCTGTCTATCTATCTATGGATGTCAGTCTATTTTTATCTATCTATCTATCTATCTATCTATCTATCTATATATATATATATATATATATATATATATATATATATATATATATATATATTTATCTATCTATCTAACCCATTTTATATCTATCTATCTATCTATCTATCTATCTATATATATATATATATATATATATATATATATATATATATAAGTCCGCTTACATTTATCTATCACACTTTGTTCCTAGCTATTTTTATCACTTATCTCTAAACAAGGCAATAAAGCTACTAAGATGCAAGTGGTCAATGACTGTGAGTGTGAGAATATGGTAATACACTATTAAAGAGAGAAAACCATAAAACAACTTGAATTAAGAAAACAGAATATAATAATTGACATTACATTTATGTTTTTATGATTAAAGTTGACTGGAAAGCAAGAAGCCAGAAGAGTGTTCCACATGCGAGAGAAGAAACTCTTAGCCTAGGACTTATAATAATATGAGAAGAAGAAAACATAATTAAGGATAAAGAAAAATAAAAGAAGATGAATCAAGAAGACAGGAAATAACAATTGACATTGCATTTAAATTTTTGAAGATCAAAATTAACTGGAAAGCAAGGAGCTCAAAGAGAGTTCCACAGGTGAATGAATAAAGTATTAGCATAGAACTTATAATAATATAATAAGATGAAAACATAATTAAGCAGAAACAACAATAAAAGAGGACGAATCAAGAAGACTGCAGATAACGTTTGACATTGCGTTTACTTTTGTGATGATCAAAGTTGAACGAAAAGACATGACTTAACAGAAGACAGACAGGGAAACAAGAAGGTAAGTTCAAACAGTGTATTAGAATAGCAGAACATCTCTAAACTTATTTAGAAATGGAACTTTGTCTCTGTGTGTGTCTATGTGTATGTGTGTGTGTGTCCGTTACCTATAGACTCCGAAACGGCTGAACCGATTTTCTTGAAAATTTACACAGTTGTACTATAAGCCTCTGCGAGTGTTCTTAGCTAAGTTTTGTGTCGAGGTACCCCCGATAAATATCGAAAATCGATAATCGAAAAAATCAGGTTATAGAAGAAGTGGTCCGATTTTAATCAAATTTGATACACTCATAGACAAAGACATAAGAAACGATATTCAGAAGTTTCAAGGTTGCAGTTCATATAATAGTGTGGAAAATCGATAATATATAATATAAAAGGCAAGATGTTTGTGTGTGTGTCTGTTTATCTGTATATTTTCTTCTCTAGAAAGCTCAATCGTAATGAGAGCGTAATGATATATATATATATATTCATCCGCAAACAGATCTGTTTTGCTGTACCACAGCTCATCAGTACGGTTAGGCATACGATTCATTTTTTTTTTTTGCCTAGGATTGAAACCCGACCGAATTGGCGTCAATCGGCGATTCTAGCTCAGAGCTATGAGGCAAACTTTTAGCATGTGATATATAATGTATCCATACGCCAGTGTTTGTATTTTCTTCAGCCCTTTTATTTTAGTTTTTGCTTCGGGTTTGACTCTAAGTAGGTATAATTATAGTTCTTAGTCTCAGGCATGATATAATTTACTCAGAGGTGTTATTTAATCTTCAAAATTCAGTTTCCGACGAAAAAACCTATTTGATATCGATACCAGGAAATCAAAATTTGACTAACATCCATTCATTTTTCTTTCAGTCTATGGTTTCGTTTTAAATGGAAATAATTATTGCTTTTTAGTTTTTCGTGCCAACGCCCAAAGAGTCCAGGACCATGGATTCTTTTTAAAGCTTTCATTACACCCGAGCAACGCCGGGTTATACAGTTAGCCACCTAAAAACCGAACTTGAGGTCACATCCTGCCCTCACTAACGAACTCAGGAAAAATGCCTAGTATACTGTTCGAATTTTAAGCTCTCAGACAAGATCTCTGTCTTCGAAACTGTGTACGCGCTCGGAAACTCCACTTTAAAAACTGACCTTGTGACGCACCACCCCTTATTATCGAGTACTTTTGTAAATACCCAGAATTCCACGAGGGTTCAAAATTTTCAATCAGTCTTCATGTCTTCGACTAGAGAATGACTCAGTTGGCATTTTGTCTACAGAAAAGAAATTGGCTGAAAAACATATTGATAAGCACAGTGCTTGATACCACGATTCAGCTGCCTTCTTGCCCTCCGTTCCTAGTGTCCTATCCCGTCTTAGTGAGGAGACTTTTGTTAAATATTCAGAATTATAGTAAATTGTTTTTTAGAGAACCGTTGGAGTCAGTCGGGACATAATATTATAACCTTTAGTAGTGAATTAAAACAATATATATATATATATATGTATATATATATATATATATATATATATATATAAGCTCTGCATGAAAGAAATGCTTCGGTATATCTGATAATACGTTTTCCCCAACGCAGATATGAAATTCTCTAAACAAATAAAAGTCTTTTATCTCTTTGTAATGATCGACTTGAAATAATCAAGGAAGCTTGAAGGCGCGGCCGCGTTGTACTGAGTGAACCTTGATAAAATGAAAATGAAACTGAGATGTGCGAAAATTAATCATTTGCAGCTAAGTCATAAAATTACTAAAAACAAAAACTGAAATAAAGCAGCGATTGGAGTTTTTTGTGGATATCTTTGCGTATTCGTTTTGGTTTGTCTTTCCTTTTTAATTCAAAAGAAAAAAAAACGCCCGGTTTTAGAAAGAATTATCTATAAGGCTGATCTTTGTAACTAAATAAATGCATGCACTAGCGATACACACACACACACACACACACACACACACATATATATATATATATATATATACAATTACCGTTAGGGACTATTAACACTCTCACACACTGGAAGATCGGTAGACTTTAAAAAAACAGTAGCTACTCGAGCATCTACTCATCGTTAATTCAGTAATGAATGGGAACACTCCCGCCACTGGCGTATGGATACATTATATATTACATGCTAAATGTCTGCCTCATATCTCTGAGCTAGAATCGCCGATTGACGCCAATTCTGTCGGGTTTTAATCCTGGGTAAAAAAAAAAAATTAATCGTATGCCTAACCGTACTGATGAGCTCTCATTACGATTGAGCTCTCTAGAGAAGAACATTTTAAAAAATAGTTTCTAATTCTGTGATATATGCATTATCTTTCAGGAATAAATTGAGTTTTTTCAATGACTGGCGTGTGTATACACTGCTTATAAACAAGACGTCAAAATTTCAATTCCCTGAATATATGCGCCTATGGTTTAAGTGTTAGCGACTCACCAAATAGATCGAGTTTCAGTCCCGGCAAGAAGCAAGTGGATATGTCTAGCACACTGATGAGATGTGATACAACGAAGCAAGCTTGTATGCGGATGATAATATATTTTGTATATTTGGGCACCAATCTCTCTTTTATGCAGGTTTCATTAAAAATGACAGACAAGGGGTGATGGTGAATTTTTTATATAATTTTTCATGTAATTTTGTGATTTTTTTTTTTTTTTGAGGAAATAAATTATATAAAAATTGTCCACATATTTTGTTTATCATACCGCTTTCAGCTATATTTTTAGCCATTTTCGAGGAAGAATGTTATTTTACGTGTAACAGAATCTAAGTGGTGTTATGTATAATGTGAAGTAGCGGTATGTATTAAGTACCAAACACGGTAAGCATGTTCTTAGCCTGTTCGTCGTTGATATTATTGAGTGTTGTGTTTTTCGTTTTTATTAATAAGGCCTCCATGATTTTCGGCTTTTATTGCATGTGAATAATGCTAGGATATTTGTTCTGTCGGCAAGTATGTTCCAAATAGGGTTCAGTATGTCTCCGTGTTTGCTTAAATGAGATCGAATTGAACTCGGGTTATCGTATTGAGCTCCGTAGTTGTATAGCTGATTTAATTATTTACGAAATTAGGATTTAAAACGTAGCTCTTCAAGGGATATGTGATTTCGTAAATAATATTGGTTCGTTGTAATTTGGATCTACCAGGTGAATTGTCGTTTTTGATGATGTGGTTAACCGTTTTAAATTTAACATAACAGATGATTAATTTAATTTTTTGTTTAAGTCGATGGGAGTTGCATATTTTCGAATAATGTTTTGGAGTGAAGATTTGTTTTGTTTATAATTGCTATGAATTTGGTTTTTGTAGGAGATATTAATGTTATTATTATAATCATTGTGCGTGTACAAGATCACGTGAGAAATTAGATAAAAATCTTAACCATCACAAATTGTTTGTCATTTTAATGAAAAATGCATATATATATATATATATATATATATATATATATATATATATATATATATATATAAAGATTGAAAATATACAAATATATTTATTATAAGTTATAGCTCAGAACATAGACAAATTATAATTTCTATAAAATATGCATTTTGTTTCGAGAATGAAAAAAAAAACATTGTCTCCTCAGGTAGTTAATAATGATGGTACTAAACGTTATTTTTGAAAAACAAGATTAAAAATCTCACTTCCCCTTTATTTATTCACTTATATACATATATATATATATATATATATATATATATATATATATGTATATATATATATATTTATTTATTCACTATATATATATATATATATATATATATATATGTATATAAGTGAATAAATAAAGGGGAAGTGAGATTTTTAAGCCTTGTCCTGACGATCCGGTGATTGAAACCGCGGTCGGCTTTTGGCTCACTTTTAGATTTAGTTTGTATATATATATATATATATATATATATATATATATGGGCAGGAATCTTTTTTTAAACATGTTTCCTTAAAAACAACCGACATCAAAGATTATATTCATATTTTATTTAATTTTTCCAGTATTCCTACATGTTTCCTTTTTGCTGGAGATAAGAAATGTAAAACTCGTCCATAAATTTTAACCGCTTTCAACCATTTAACTGGCCATTTTCAAGGGTGTTATTTTTCCGATGGTCTTATTTTATTCTCATGTTTTCACTGTAACGGAATTTGTTTTGTGTTTTTGAAATCGAGCTATCTTTAAAACTATCACGTGACGCACGCAAAAGGAAATCACGTGAGCGTCATTCTTATTTTAAAAAAACTTCCAAAACTCCATTTCTACTGTTAAATAATGAAAGGTTGAAGGTAGGAGAAAATTGTTTGATATATAGTGCTTCTCTTATTGCGAGGTACCTTTAATATTGTGATTTTGTTGGAGAGGAACATCCTATCCTACCCCGGAATGGACATGGTCTAGTCTATAAAAGACTGTTACTAGGGGCATACGTCAGCATACGTCACTCGCCTGACGACGCTATGACACTGTCAGCTCTCTGCCTTCGGGCAGTGAGCACAAACCCAGTCGTGGTTCCGCCGAAGGGTAGATCCACGACTGGGGAAAAATAGACAGACATTTTTTGGCCCGGCTATATGGCCGGGAATACCCACTATAAAATGACCATGTGTCACATCCGGCCTTGCGTGGGAAGGCTAGTAAATACAGCATACGTCACTCGGCTGACGACGCTATGACACTGTCAGCTTTCTGCCTTCGGGTAGAGGGCGCTCTCTGCTTCCGAGCCGAGAGCACAAACCCAGTCGTGGTTCCGCCGAAGGGTAGAACCACGACTCGGTAAAAATAGACAGACATATTTTTGGCCCGGCTATATGGCCGGGAATACCCACAATAAAATGACCATGTGTCACATCCGGCCTTGCGTGGGAAGGCTAGTAAATACAGCATTCGTCACTCGCCTGACGACGCTATGACACTGTCAGAATTCTGCCTTCGGGTAGAGGGCGCTCTCTGCTTCCGAGCCGAGAGCACAAACCCAGTCGTGGTTCCGCCGAAGGGTAGAACCACGACTCGGCAAAAATAGACAGACATTTTTTGGCCCGGCTATATGGCCGGGAATACCCACTATAAAATGACCATGTATCACATCTGGCCTTGCGTGGGATGTCTAGTAAATACCATACGTCACTAGACGGACGCATACGTCATAGGCGGAGAGATTTTCTACTTGATCGTTATTCCGGTCACTATTCGTTTATTGTTCTTGTACGTCTATTGGTTTATTGTCCTGTTGTATAATAAATCTCTTCTAACTTATTTTCATTGTTAAGTATTATTCTTACACTATTCTTTTACCTGATATTCCTTCCCGGGAAATATTGGATTTAAACACTATTTTTGTATTTTTAACCAACATTTTAAATTAGGGTTTTTGTAAATTGTGTGTTTATAAATGTCCTTATTGCACTGTTGCTACAAAGGTAGCATACAAGGCGTCCAATCAAAGATGTGGTTGTACAGCCAATAAAAGTAAGGGATTTATAACAAGAAACAGTCTTGTACAGAGCTTTGAAATTCCTACACTATATTAGACAAGGCTAGTTTAGATTTTATGGGTTTGTTTTGATTAAATATAACAAAGTTTACAGATTTCAATTTTCTGAAATATATTATAAACATTACATGTTTTTGAGGAATTATGGCAGAAATATAGTCTTTAATAACTTTCGGATAATTGTAAAGTTTGTAATATACACCTGATGATTGCATAACGCATGAAACTCCGAGTCGTGACCTCGACGTATGAAATAAAATATATTTACTAACATATATTCAGGCTACACTGAACACTGTCTTATTAAAACCTGAATAATATTATTATGCATGTGCTTACCCCATGTGTATATTTAGTAACTCACACACACACACACACACAAACACATACACACACACGTATATATATATATATATATATATATATATATATAAGGAAAAACAAGTTGAAAGTTTAATTACAGTAACTTTATACTATTTAAATTATTTGGAATATTTTCCTCATGTTGTCTGCCCTCCTTTCTTCCCTCTGCATTTTCTTACTTTTTTCCTCTTTGTTAAGCCCAGACACCATGTAATCGATATCTGTATGTCTCTACAATTTAATTCCTGCCTAAATTTATAATTTCTCTCGCTTAGCCGTTTCCATTGTCTCTTTCCTCTCAGTTCTTTCTCTCTTGTTTTCCTTTGCGATTATTTGTTTCCTCTTTGTCTTTCTTTTTCCTCTCTCTCTTTTCCATTTCTTGATTTCTCTTTTTGTTTTCTCATCTTTTCTGCCTTCTTTGTTTACCCCTCTTTTTTAATATCCTCTTACCTCGTACAAAAAGATTTCTAAAAATAAAAGGAAGTTTTTTTTATTTTCTTAAAAACGTTTATTACCATCATTATTAACTACCTGACGAGACATTTTTTTCAGTGTCGAAACAATATGTACAATTTTGTAGTAGCTTGTACATGTTCTAAAGTGTAGTTCATAATATATATATATATATATATATATATATATATATATATATATATGGCACATAGAAGAAAAAGGGCGTAGGCGATCATGGCCTTTGACGTATCCCTATACCTGGTAGCTCTTAGCATGCTTTCTCTTGTTACTCCACCCAAACCCCGCTCTGCCATCCACCTCCTCAGGTCCTTCAAATATATTATCCGCTGCTTCCTCCTCTCTCTCTATTTCCGTTATCTGACCTGTGAGTATTTGATCCTCTAAGCCTTCCTTCCACAACACATGTCCCAAGAACATCAGCTGTCTCTTCCTTAATTTCCTTTTCGTTACCATCCTTTCTAAAACCTCATCATTGCTCCTCTGTTTGCTGATGATCAATATTTTTCTTAATTTTTTTATTTAATTATTATATATATATATATATATATATATATATATATATATATATATTACATGTAATCTAACCGAATTCATTTATATTGTTTTAATTTTGCTTTCCATCACATTTTTTGTTAGATATTTCAGACTGTAATAACAGAGGATCTGTCAGAAATGGTGAAAAGTAGGCAATCATGGCCTTCCACGTCTCCCTATCCATGTTAGCTTTTAGCATGCTATTTCCTCTTAGTGGGCCAAATTTGAACCGGATGTTCTTGCAACCCTGCACTCTCTAGACATTTACATCATAACCATTTGATCAGGGTAGCATTTTTATGTAAAGTTTGTGGCCAATCTCGTTACGGTGGGCAACCAATCCATTTGACTTATGGTTTTGTAAAATGTCCTTTTTGTGTTCATAAATCTTTTATTTAGATACCTCGAGTGTTTTTCCGGTTAAGTAAATTTCTCCTCGTTTTAGATTATTGTTTTGTTTTGTAATAAGCCATTTATTGTTTTTGACGAAGTTGTGAGAAATTTTATATTCCATTTTGATAAATTGTTTTCACTTGTAAATGTGACAGAGTCAGTCGTTTAAACAATATATTTTTTTTATTCATTGTGCTTGTCTGTTCTTCTATTTTAGAATATTTTATGAGACTTTTGTTTTGCATTGAATTTAAAATAAGTAGGGTACAGGAAAAACTTGAAAGAGTTTTCAATGCATTTCTCCTTTTCATCTACATACTGATGACTGCAATTTCTAAGTGCTCTTAAGCTGAATTCGATGATTATAGGGTAATAAATTCTATTATGATGAGAACAGAATATGTGAATGAGAATATATATTTCCGTTTTTAATATATATATATATATATATATATATATATATATATATATATATATATATATATATATATATTGTAAATTCAAGAACATTAAAATTCTGAATACCTTTTTGGTGTTCTTGAATTATTAACACGGATCTACAACATGAAAGATTCAAAAACAAAAATAACCCTTCTTAGTCAATTCGAAATAAACACGATACCTAAAATTGATTTCAAATTACGTTAGCAGTTTTATATGAATTCTTTTATCAGAATTATTGTCATCAAATACCTACCTGATGACACTAGTCTTCAACTTAGTATCTGCTGATAGCACAATCATTTTCTACTGTAAGGTGGTAATTCTGGTAAGGTCGATATTAAAATGAACAACAATCTTTCGTAAACTGTGGTAAATAATGATTGCTTATTTTAACGTTTCCTAAACAAGACAGCTCTCTTTTTATGCTGGTTGATAATACTATCATCTAGATAGGTCCCTTAACTGAAGGCATTGCGCTGTTTTGGGGGTCCTTTACATAAAAATCTGTCAGACAGTATATATCTTACCTTATTCAAAAGTGAAAACGGTGTGTTGAAGGTTTTATTAAAATATGAAGAACCCAAAATAAATTCTATCCACATTCAATTCGCGAAGTATAAACGATGCTAGTCTGTAAACATCACAAAAACCGCATCCAAAAAGACCGACATGAAAAATAAATTAACAACACATAATACAACTCTTCAGAGTTGTTAAAGATGTGGCCGAAAGCGCTCGGGACAATAGAAAGTACTGTCTCTAAACTCCATAACTCCGATCAAACAGACAAATTGTAAGAATATAAGAAAATCAAAATAAATTTAATCAATTTTTTTTTTGTCATATTGATGGAATTATTTCCTTCTCTGAACCGAGTATCATTTTTATGTCAAAATCGGGATCAGTCCCATTCAGGTGGGCAACCACTACATTTAACATATTTTGTAAGATATCATTTTTTGTTCATATAATATTTTATTGAAATTTTTGAGGTTTCTCCTATGTATATTTTGTGACAATTATTACAAACAATTGAGCAAATTACTCCTACTGCAGGGTGCGTGTTTTTTGCGGGGTCACAATTATGTAAGGTGTTTCGGCCATGATTGGTACAAGGCCACTTCCAAACATAGCCGACAATCCCCGCATTTAAATATAACATCAGGTTGTTGAAAAAGTCAGTGGAATTTTGTTAACTGAACACTATAATATGTTTTTTTTTAATCATTTCACCCCGAGCAAGGCGGAAACACCACTGATGTGCAGGGGGTTACATAAATGTAAAAAGATTAATTAGAAAAGAGTGAGGAGTACAAACTAGTTAGAAAGGAACAATAGAAAGCTGAGAAAGCAGGTGCGATGACAGATACATAGGTGGAGAGAAAGGGAAGGTTATACAGGGGAGGGGAGAGAGCTAGAGGCCAGTGGTTAGTAGATGAGTATTGACTTTGCATTTAAATTTCTGGCTGGAGGTTGTAGCCGCCAGGAAAGCAAGAATACACAGTGAGTTCCACAGGCGGGAAGTGCGAGAGAGGAAACTGCAGGAGTAGAATTGTCGTCTGCATTTGGCTAACCTGACTGTGAATGGGTGGGACCCAGTTGCCAGTCTGGTTGCACGAGTAAACACCTGTTGAGGAGGCATCAGTGACTTAAGCTCATCCGAGCAGAAGCCATGAAAGTATTTATAGAACAGACAAAGGGAGGCCACATTTCGACGATGGGGAAGTGGCTGCAGTCGAGTCGCCAGATCAGTACCTATCAAATTACAGACTCTCCTTTGGAGCTTGTCAAGAACACTGAGGAGAACGGCAGGGGCACCTGACCATAAATGGCAGCAGTACTCCATGCACGGACGAATGGTTGACTTGTATATATGCAGGATGGATTCAGGTGGAAAAAACATCCTGGATCGACATAGTGACCCAACCTTCTTAGCAGTAGAATATATTTGTGAGAAGAAAATGTTCAAAGAGAAAACGTAGATGTTCCACAAAAATTCAGAGTTCATAGGTAATAGTAGCAGAATGTATGTATGTAAAAAGATTTAAAAAGTTACAAATAAAAGTTTATGTTCCTTAACGTTTTTATGGCCGGAGAAAAAGTTGAAAGGAAAATCAGGCAATAAAGGAGATTTTACTTATCGAGGTCAGTTGAAGTGTCTTGTTGTTGTTGTTTTCTTTAATGGCGTGTGAGTGAAGACAAAGAAAGAAAAATCGGAAGGAGAGGTAGAACGAATGCATGTCGACGAGACACGACAAGGGCCGGCGTCTTGAAATGTTTTCCTTACATTGTGACGAGGTCCTTTAATTCGCTCCCATGTCGGACTGATTTGACCGGTCAAGTTGTGGTTAAGTAGTCGGTTTTAGTCATGTGATCGGCTCTGAACAGCATAACCATTTTCTAGGTGTGAAAAGAAATTGACAGATGTCATAGATCAATTTGATATTTTCTATCCAATCAGAATCTAAAATCTTAACTTTCACACTGACTTGTGAAATTTACCTTAGTCTGGGTTTTTCCAAAATGTCTTTAGTCGTTTTGATCCAAATTTACGGTTGTGCAATTTTACTTTTTGCGTTTTAGTTAATTGTTAGATGATATAGGATTTGTATCCTATACTCGAAACCATATGTGCTATATTTACAATCTAATGACTGACGCCTAGTCCTCTCGGCCAAGCTGATGTGCGTTGTGGTGCAGTGGATATCGGCTCGGAACGAGACACCGGGGAGCCGACTTCAAATTCCAATTGAATCCATTGTATTCACTTACGCACAAATCCCCTTGGGAAAGGTATTAATCCGTCTCTTCCTTCCAGTTACGGGTTAAATAACAGGACAGATTGGGTTCTATAGCCTTGGTCGGCAACCAGTCTACCGCAGAAAGCAATGGCAACCTACTGTGGGATAATCTTCTGCCCAGTCAGTCATGTCTCTTTCGAGACATGATCGCCCAAGCGTGTATCACGTATGGCACTTAACTGACTGACTGAATATAATTGTTGGAAACATGATTAAGGCTTTTACTGGCCATAAAGTGGGGGATCGGTTTTCTATTGTTATGAAGTAATAAACTGATCCCCCACTAATTACTACGTAATAATATAATGCATCTCTTTCCCCTCTAGCTATGAGTCAAATAACAGGACCGATTGGGTTCTACAGCCCTGGTTGGCAACTAGTCTACCGCAGAAAGCAATGGCAACCTACTGTGGGATAATCTTCTGCCCAGTCAGTCATGTCTCTTTCGAGACATGATCGCCCAAGTGTGTATCACGTATGGCACTTAACTGACTGATCCTATACTACTGGTTATAGCTTATTGTCTTGTTTATTACTTACCAATTGTCATAGTGTTTTATATGTTGTCGTAACAAATTTTATGTTGAGTTTAGATACGTTATTTTCAATTGTAGTTGCGATAGATTTGGCTGTTTGGACAAAATATATGTTTATCCATTTGGTTTGTTTTCTTCTTCTTTTTCTATGTGTCGTTGTCCTCCAAGACGTAGACGATCATGGCTCTGCACATCTCTCTATCCCTTGTAGATCTTAACACCCCTTCTCCTGTTATCCCGCTCAATCTCCACTTCGCCATACAGTAGCTCGAGAATTATTTGATAGGCTTGGGGGATCGGGGTTTGGGAGAGATATTGAGAGGGAAAATATTAAGAGCTGCAAGAGACAAAAGCAAGGGGAAATCAATGACCCCTATGGTCTGAAAGGACACGGCACATTAAGAAGAAGAATCTCTTCTAAAGCCAAATCTGCGCCTATCAAATAGGGTGTTTATTTTAAATAAGTACCCTTTACAATAAAAATAACAGATTAAGAAAAAGATATATTAATTCTTTATTAATATATATTTTGCTGTTGTTGCTATCTCGTTTGATGCTATCAAAATAGTGGATGCTAGTCCCCTGGAGAGCAACGCACTCATCCTTGGCTTCACTTTTTCAACCAACATCAAGTGGCACGGCTACATCGAATCTATAGCAGCATCTTCTACTAGGAAGTTTGGGTCACTGTATCAGGCCATAAAGTTAAAATAGATAGACTGTAATTTTTTTATTACAATGGTTTATAAAAGGATTATATTAGGGACATCCCTGAAATCGATAAAAAAAGCATAGTATGAATACAAAAGGCCCTAAAGCTAAAAAAACGAACTATTTTCATCAAAATGTTTATATTATTATTAAGAGCAAAGAGCAAAGTAATTTTTAATTATTTTAAAAAATCCTTTAATCCTTTCTAAAATCTTCAAAATTTTGGCAGAAAATCTTGTTTTGATTTGAGTTAGCGAGTAACCAAATCGTTACGATTGTTTACGTAATGATGACATTACCGACATTTTTCGTTGACAAACAAACTAATTTTGAATTTTGGGCAAAACTCAAATAATTGTAAGATTTTAATAAAACTTTCAGTCCGCATTTACAGATGACTGAAATTATCTTTAAAATGATTATTTTTGAAAAATCTTGCTAAAAATATTTTTTTACCTCTGTTAACCCCTTCATGTAAATCCATGAAATTTTAATAAGTTTTAATTTGTTCCGGTTTATAATTTTGTTAGTTAAATGCAGGACTCATTATGAAATATAAATCATCCTTTTTTTTAAATGTTGCCTCTCTATTCGAATATCTGCTCCGAAGAGTAAAATAAAAAAACAATAAAACTCTGATATTATTTAATTTGAGAAGCTTTAATAAATAATAAAAATTGAGGACATTATAGTCTGAAGAAAAGAAAATTCGATTACGAATAAAATGTTAAAAGAATATTTTTAAAATCTTCAGAGACTTGTTTTCGGTTAGATTTTTTAGTTAAGAATTGATGATTATATTGCCTATCAAAAATTGACAAGTTTAATGAATTCGTTTTGCCTTGATATTTTTAAAATAATTTAAAATTATTTCTTGTGTGTGTAAAAATGTTCCGTGGAAGACATATTGATTTTAGAAGTTAACAAGTGTTGTGGATTATTTCCCATACATGGAAACCAAAGAAAACTGCCGTATTTTCTTATGTTTATGTTATTGGCTTATAATGAAATAAAAATAAATAACGTGTAAACATTCGTGTAAGTATTAATAAAATAAAAATTACTATAAAAAATTTAATAAATTTAACTAATAACAATCATGCGATTAATTCGTATTATTAAAGAATAAAATGAAAAATAAAAATTTAAAAAATATAAATTAATAGTAAACCAAAACATTTCATGAATTTTGATAAATTAATAATAAATAAAACGCCATAACATTTCAGAAATTACTAAGTTACCTCAGTATTTATTTAATATATCTATATATATATATATATATATATATATATATATATATATATATATATATAATTCCAAGTGAAGAGGACTCAAGTTTTTTTTTTATTTTGAGTGCTATGGCATTTATTTTATTATAAGCAGTACTCAATATAATGAGTATTATAGAGCTTAATATAATATAATATAATATAATATAATATAATTATATGGTTATGTCAATTTTACATTGCGACATGGAAATTTCTATGTTTCGAGATTTATTATCATCATCAGGCAATGTTGGTGTGGTTGTGCAGATGATTTACATTTAAATGACAAATACTTACGGTTTACTGTGAATGTATGTGGGTGTTTTTTTGTTTGTGTGTGTGTGTGTGTGTGTGTGTGTGTGTGTGTGTGTGTGTGTGTGTGTGTGTGTGTGTGTGTGTGTGTGTTGCTAATCAGAATGGAGATTTACTTTGGGATTTGACCCCGAAGAATTTTTGTGCTAACCAACTTTTTTCCTCCTCTTCTTTTCCATTTTTCATTGACCCTATTTTTTTCTTGTCTGTTTTCCCTCGCATTTATCTGATCTTATCATTTTTCCCTTCAGTTTTATTACATTTGATGTGATATTCCTTTTTAGTAGTACGAATCACCTTTCTCGTCCCCTTTAGTCTATTTGTTAAAGAAAATATTTTTTCCAAAAAAACCTCGAACTGCTATTTTTTGGCTCCATCTATCAATTTGCTGTGAAGTTTATTATCCTGATACAAAGGGGGGAATTATTAAAAAAAAAAGAAAAGAAAAAGGAAAACTAGCTTGAGGTCTATCGTCTGCTTCGTCTGTGACATTTATATGCACCACTTTATTCATCACTTTAATCAAATCACATGTGTAGCATTTCTGGCGGTTTACATTGATTCGTTCAATCTTATCCATACAGTTCACTTGCAAGGTCCGCTTGCGAGAGAGTAAAGGCGACAGGTTCAGGTAAAGGATATTACTGACTGGAAGGCTTTAGCTCGAGCTATACACATTGGCAGGCAGATGGCTGTTCTTTCACAAACCCATCAGCAATTGTGATGTCCGTGTTCGCCATCTGTGACAAAGCAGCCCTATTTAGGATTTGTATGTGCGTTGTGGTACAGTGGATATCGGCTCGGAACGAGACACCGGGGAGCCGAGTTCTAATTCCAGTTGAATCCATTGTATTCACTTACGCGCAAATACCCTTGGGAGAGGTATTAATCCGTCTCTTCCTTCCAGTTATGGGTTAAATAACAGGACAGATTGGGTTCTATAGTCTTGGTCGGCAACCAGTCTACCGCAGAAAGCAATGGCAACCTACTGTGGGATAATCTTCTGCCCAGTCAGTCATGTCTCTTTCGAGACATGATCGCCCAAGCGTGTATCACGTATGGCACTTAACTAACTGACTGACTGCTTTTCCTATGATGCGGAGGGGGCGATAAAAAGGAGCCCTAAATATTGCTTGCTCTCATAGAATCTTTGCAGCCTGCTGTAGCTGTCTGGTTATCTAATAACACAAACGAAACAGCAAGAAAAATAAAAAGAAATATAAGAAGAATTACCATTTTGTATTCTGGATTGTTCGGACTCTCCAAGACACTGATTCTGCACCAAAGCATAAAACAACTCTTGTTTACTTCGAGTTGAAGAATTCTAACATCAACATAGCGGCCATTAGTGAAACACGTCCGGCTGATAATTCTCAGCTTATGAAAGAAAAAGATCGATACATATTTTTATGTACTGTCAAACTAACAAAGAAACACTACAGTCTGGTGTTGGCTTCGCCATCAAGACATACCTTTGCTAGCTCACTGCCTTCCTTACCTAAAGGTGTATCAGATCGTATAATGGCATTAACCCTCAATCTGGAGTACAACACCCGTGTCACGATGGTTAGCTGCTACGCGCCAAACACAGGTGGTGCAGAAAAAGAAAAAGATGATTTTTGGTTGGTTGGTTCATTTAACCAACATATCAACCTTCATTAGGTCATTTAATGCTGAAAATCGTTTTGATTTGTTTTATTTAGTTTATTTGTTTTTGTTGACAAGATTCACTGGAATTTCTTTTTAAGGGCAGCGTCCCCAAGTCCTACCGTTGTTATTTAACCCATAACTGGAGGGAAGGAACGGATTAATACCTTTCTCAAGGGTACGAGTGCTTAAGTGAATGCATTGTATTCAACTGAGATTCGAACTCTGCTCACCGATTTCTCTTTCCGAGTCGATATCCACCGCACCACAACGGACATCCGTCCATAAACGCTTACAGCACCTGGTATTCCCAAGCGTTCACCCATCTAAGTATTGACCAGGCTCAACGTTGCTTAACTTCGGTGATCGAGCGAAAACCGGTGTATTCAACGTGATATGGCCGTAAGTACGCACATCCCTCACAGCACCTAGTATTCCCAAGCGGTCACCCATCTAAGTACTGACCAGGCTCAATGTTGCTTAACTTTGGTGATCGAGCGAAAACCGGTGTATTCAACGTGGTATGGCCGTAAGCCCGATGAGTTTTACAATCTCTTTTGGGATGTTATCTCCAAAGTCTGGCTGCAGCCGCTCTCTCACCGGTGTGATGTGGCTTCCCTGTGCCTCTTCTACAAATACTTTCATGGCTTCTGCTCCGATGAGCTTAGATCACTGGTGCCGCCTAAGCACGAATTTACACGAGATACTAGATTAGCAACTAGGTCCCACCCTTTTACAGTTAAACAAATAAGATGTAACCGTAAATTCTACTCCAACAGCTTCTTTTCTCGCGCTTCCCGCCTGTGGAACTCCCTTCCACAAGTCTGCTTTCCCGACAGTTACAATCTCCAGGTGTTTAAATGTAGGGTCAATAGACACCTCCTATCACACTAACTCCCAACTATTCTCAGAACACTCTCATCTACCCAACCCTCATTCGCGGTATCCTTACCCGCCTATCACCCACCCTCTGACATTTCCTATATTTAATCAGCCTTTCTCCACTCTACGTAGCCCCCTGCGCAGTAGTGGCAGTGACATGCCTTGCTCGGGGTGAAACGCTTATAAAAAACAAAAAGGGGGGATAAATTAATCTTTACAGGTGACTTCCATGCTCGTGTTGGCAATGATTACCATTCTTGGAAGGGCGCTTTAGGTCGCCATTTTATTGGTCGTGTGAATTCGAATTCGAATGGATTAAGCCTCCTCACTAACTGGCAGTAATTTGACCTTAGTGTTACTAATACTTTCTACCATCAACCCAGCTGTTGTAAAACCACGTGGATGCATCCGCGTTCGAAAGATTGGCATCTAATCGACTACGTAACTAGCAAAAGGCGGGACATATTTTAATATAACGCGTTCATCCCACACAAAATGCTTTCTGTCTGATCATGCTCTACTTCGGAGTAAAGTTACACTGCATCTGCAAAAGCCAAGAGTTAGAAAATCTACAGAGCCTAATTGACCGAAACAAAAACTGAGCTCTTTTACAAACTTGATCCTGCACTTCATACTGTAAACATTACCAATAATATGGAATCATCATGGAAGGCTCTGCAGAAAGCAACACATTCTACATCCGTAGAGGTTCTAGACCTACCACATCGTAAACATCAAGACTGGTTTAATGACAATAATACAGAAGTTCAGTTGCTTATAGAACAATTGCACTTTTCTCATAAGGCATGGATTTAAGACAGGAACTTGTCTGATACGAAAATGGCTTACAAGAAGTGCAAAAGTCAGGTTCAACGAACTCTCAGAACATTACCAATAATATGGAATCGTCATGGAAGGCTCTGCAGAAAGCAACACATTCTACATCCGTAGAGGTTCTAGACCTACCACATCGTAAACATCAAGACTGGTTTAATGACAATAATACAGAAGTTCAGTTGCTTATAGAACAATTGCACTTTTCTCATGAGGCATGGATTTAAGACAGGAACTTGTCTGATACGAAAATGGCTTACAAGAAGTACAAAAGTCAGGTTCAACGAACTCTCAGAACAATGAAAGAGCGTTGGTGGTCTGAAAAGTACCACTGAACTCTAATAAGCTTCAGATAAAAAAAGATTTAAATGCTTTCTATGCTCGCCTCAAGAGCGTTTTCGGTCCTCACAAAAGTGGTGTTGCTCCAATATCCACAGTAGACGGTGAAACATTCTTGACGAATAAGTCAGACGTTTTAGATTGCTGGAAAGAGCATTTCGAAACTTTATAAAATACCACTTCAGTTACTGATGAGAAAGCCGTCACATCAATTAAGCAAAATCTAGAAATTCCGGAGTTGTCTTTGAGCCTATATACCAAGAGGTAAGTGATTCCATCAAGAAAATTTAATCTGTAAAATCACCTACTTCTAAGGATCCTATATACACCTTGTTGACGACATCTATCCTGAATCGCAATGTGGTTTCAGTCGGGTCGTGTACCATAAACATATTTTCTCATAGTCAAGTTGAAAATATAGGTTTGTGGGAAAAACCAGAAGTTGTACATGGTGTTTGTGGACTTGACGAAGGCCTGTGAAACTGTGAATCGAAAGGCTCTTTGGCAAGTCTTGAGGAAACTCGGCATCTCAGAAAAACATGGTAAAGGTAATCATCTCTTTCATAAAGGAATGAATCAATATCGTGCCTGATGGTATGATATCAGAATCCTTTGATATCACAAATGAAACCAAACAAGAGTGTGTCATGGCCCCTGTCCTTTTTTCCCTTTTCTGCTCGGTGATGATGAAACATGCATTCGCAGACACAGAGAGCAGAGTCAAGTTTCAGTTTTGAACAACTGGTGGTCTTTTCAATCATCAGTGCTTCAAAGCCAAGACCCACCTTTGTATGCAAATTATTCGTTATTTGTTTTTTACTGATGCTGCTGCTCTTATTACGACATCCTTTGAAAAGGCCTAACTTCAAATAAATTGTTTCTCTGCTGCACGTAAACCCTAACGTCTTACAATTAGCATAAAGAAAACTGAAGGTAGTGCACCAAACTTGTCCTACTCCGAAGCAATTCTGTGGTGAGAAACAAAAACCACCAGTCTACAAATCTCTAGAGAGATCATGAAAATTTGAAGACAAAGACGTGATCATTGTAATGTCTTTCACCTTTCTTGGTAGCAAAGTCGACTAGACTGAAACTTTAGATGATGAAATCTAGCCTCGGATTGCTAAGGCTACCAATGCTTTCGGCAAACTTCGACATCGCTTGTGGAATAAGCGGTGTATTAAACTCTATATAGAGTAGTTGTCCTTGTTATCCATTTGTACGCTTCGGAGTTGTGGACTCCATATGGGTACCATATACGCTAGCTAGATGTTTTCCATAACAGTTGTCTGCGTGCAATCAGTGGATTTAACCTTCAAGATAGGACATCTAACGTAGACCCGTTTTAAAGTTGTAATATTGGAGGAATCGAATCATTTCTCATACATTCTTGGTTCAAATGGACTGGTCATGTCTTGAGAATGTCTGATGACAGGATACCCAAGATTCTAATGTACAGCCAGTTAGATCAATGCTAAAGGAATGTTGGACACCTATGGCTAAAATAGAAAGACAAGCCAAAGAGCAACTTGTCAGCTGTCAATATACCACATAACACCCATAAGCGCTTAGTCTTGAAGCGGATAGAATAGAGATTAAGTGATTTGGTGGACTCAAAAGTTTTCAATTTGCTTTTCTGAATCGACAGCCAAAAGAGAAGGCAAGATTTAAAAGGTCAACCAATATAACAGTGATCTCATTCTACAATTATCACTCTTTCTCCATAAGTGATTTTTTTGTAAATCACTAACGGGTCTTAAGTATCACTTGAGATTATCGCACTAAATTTCATAACTGCAACAATTAAACTGTCAGATCCTAAAACATCGAAATCGACGGAAGAATCCAATATATATCGATGAGGATACACTAAGAAATTTTTTTTTAATCATCTCACCCCAAGCAAGGCATTCCACTGCCACTATTGCGCATGGGGCTACATAGGGGAAAGTAAAGAGAAGGAGTGGTTAGACATAGGGAATGTCAGGAGGAAGGTGACAGATGAGTAAGGATACAGAGGATCTTAAAAAATAATGCATGTTTTTATTTAATCATCTCACCCCAAGCAAGGCATTCCACTGCCATTATTGCGCATGGGGCTACATAGGGGAAAGTAAAGAGAAGGAGTGGTTAGACATAGGGAATGTCAGGAGGAAGGTGACAGATGAGTAAGGATAGCGAGGATGAGGGTTGGGCAGATGGGAAGAGTGCTTGATAGAATGGGAGCAGGTTAGTGTGTTAGGAGGTGTTTATTGACCTTACATTTAAAACTCCTGGAGATTGTAGCCGTCGTGGAAGCAATCGTTTGGAAGAGAATTCCACAGTCGGGAAGTGCGAGGAAAGAAACTGTTGGAGTAGAAGTTACGGCTGCATTTTATCGGTTTCACTGTAAAAGGGTGGGATCTAGTTGCTAATCTAGTATCTCGTTCAAATTCGTATTTAGGGGCACTAGTGATCTAAGTTCATCGGAGCAGAAGCCGTGAAAGTATTTATAGAAGAGACACAGGGAAGCCACGTCGCGCCGGTGGGAGAGAGACTGCAGGCGGTCTGCCAAGTCGGTATCTGTCACATTACAGACCCTCCTCTGAATCTTATCGAGAAGCCCGAGGAGAACAGCAGGGGCACCCGACCAGATATGGCAGCAGTATTCAATGCACGGGCGGATGGTATCTGTCTATAAAATCATTTTACAATATAATTCTCAACCAAATAGACAAATCAAAAACGATATTAGAAAATTAAACATTATCTAGTTCAACCAACCATTTAATTTAGAGGTAAAGACCAAAATAGGAAAATATTTTTAAAACTAATAGATAGACACTTTCGAAAACAATCAGAACTAAACAAAACTTTTAACAGAAACACAATGAAACTAAGCTATAGTTGTACTAGCAATTTAGATAGTTTCATAAAAAAACAAAATGCCAGAAACTTAAATAACATCGTGCAAAATAAAACCACAAACAAAGAATGCAACTGCAGGGAAGAAAATATATGTCCACTTCAAGGACTCTTCGACACAAAAGAAATCATTTAAAAAACAAAGGTACATGACCCTAATGGCCAAAATAAAATATATTTCGGCTCAACCAAAGACACCTTTAAGACCAGGTGGTTTAATCACAGGTCTACATTCAAAATAGAAAAATTAAAAACTTGTACAAAATTGTCTAGCCACGTGTAGAAATTAAAATCAAATGATGGAAAAAACCCACACATAACGTGGCGCATTGTAAAAACAGCAAAGCGTTACAACGGTAGACAAATATGTAGACTGTTGAATGAAAGAACGGAAATTATGACTAAAGGTATAAATTACTAAGAAATACCTCTTAGATTCATACAACCATAACAAAAACCGCCATAATTCGTTTTAATTTAAAAATTGCGCGTTCGAAAATTCCCTGTCACGTGATCGTTCAAATAAAACACTATTAGCCGAGCGTTCTTAAAAAGAAAAAACGGTACAGGATAAAATCAGTTATTAAAAATCGCCTGAAGAGACCACTCATGGTAAAAATCTAGGTTGCGTAATAACTCGTTTAAAAATGGAAAATATACAAAATTTTTACAATATAATTTATTGAACACATTTTAATACAAATGAGCACTGGTCTAATCCTATTATGACCAAAACCTAAGTATTAAACTATATATATATATATATATATATATATATATATATATGTGTGTGTGTGTGTGTGTGTGTGTGTGTGTGTGTGTGTGTGTGTGTGTCAGATTAAATAAATTGTAAACAATATGTTTGCTTATTTTTAATAAAATCCGTTCATACTAAAGATGTCAGAAATGAGCTGTAATGTTGACAGCTGTTATTTTCCTTCATTTCTTAAGGTATCCAAGTACTTTTAACCTCTTTCCGGGGTCATCTTCAGGATTGTGAATCATGGTAAGAAATGTAATCGGAAAACCGTATTGCTAAAACGTCTTGTATATTTTTCTGCTTCAAATATAACTGTTGACAAATTGCTAGCGTTCGTAAGAACGTGAAAATTATTCAAAATATAATTTTTTTATACGTTGTAACGTCATGGTCATGCATGTATTAAAGCATGAAAAAACTGTTCTTTTTTACAAACATTTTAGAACATTACTAAAGTACTCATGGCTGGTTCTGTTAATTGACGACTTAAGTGTTTTAATGAATATTGCCTCCAGAATCTGTAGTTTGCTTTTGTTGTTTTCTTGGTGTAGAATATTTGTATTATTGATCATTAATTTTGTATATTGTGAGTGTAGACAGGAATGTTGTTGCAGATGTCTACAAATGGATGACTGGTAGGATAAATAACATCTGTCAACGTTACAGTTCATTTCTGACATTATTTGACTGTAATATGCGAAAGATTATCCGTGAATATGAACGGATTTTATTAAAAATAAGCAAACCTAGTGTTTACAATTTATTTAATCTGAGATATTTAAAAGAAAATTTGCTGCCTAAATACACAAATATATATTTTGACAGAGAATGGCAAGTGCGGCATAACGATCCAGTGACGCATTCAGAGCGACAGAAGAGAGAAGCAAATGGAAGGCCATGATCGCCTACGTCAAAGAAGAAGCCGAATGTCTATATGTCTGGTTTCAGATTAGCTGATGTGGATTATTTTGAAACATCCTGTGAAATTATTGTTCTTTCATATTGGATTTTGGACCGTCACTACCAAGTCCAAGAATCGAACTCATGGCCACTAGATAATACTAACACGTGTATAACCAACTACTATATCCAAAACGCCACCGTCTCGAAAGACTTTAGTTGTGCATTTTTGGAGCCTTTATATTCAGTGTCAGATGGATTTTGACAACTGGATTATATTAGTGAGTTCGTGCCACTTGTCATAATTTGTACTTCGCCAATATATGGACACCTGATGATGATCAGAGGGTACTTGATCGAAACGTTCCGTCTATTATAACACCTCTATCAAACAAGATGAGAACGAAAGTTCGAAATACTTCCAAAATTATTAAACACATTCCGTTACTTACAATTACAATCTTTGGATACCCTTAACTCCTTACCACGATTTTTCTTGGAACATTTAATTGCTACAAATTCATGTTATTCTGTTAAGAAAATTCTACTTTAAACATACGAACAAAATTCTTTTATTTTATCACATTCGATCTTCCACAAACGCATCTTATGTTGATTACGGATAAACATTAAGTTGTAGGGAGTTCGGTTATGTTTAACACAAGGCCAACTTAATAGATATTGAAGTGTCTTAATGAATATTGCCTCGAGAATCTGTAGTTGTTTTGTTGTTTTTTTTTTGTTTTCTTAATGCAGAATAGTTGTATTATCGATCATTAATTTTGTATATTGTGAATGTAGACAGGAATGTGGACTGCAAATAGGTACCATATACGCTAGCTAGATGTTTTCCATAAAAGTTGTTGGCGTGCAAATCAGTGGAGTTAACCTTTCAAGATATGACAGCTAGAATAGACCTGTTTAACAGGTGTAATATTGGAGGACTTTTCTAATACATTCTCAGTTACGATAGACTGATCATGTCTTGAGAATATCTGATGACAGGATACCAAATATCCTAATGTACAGCCAGTTACATCAGTGCTGCAGGAATGTTGGACGCCCATGGCTAAAAATTGTTCAATTTCCTTTTGATCCTATCAGTTAATTGTCATACGTCATACACGCTTTGGGCGATCATGTCTCGAAAGAGACATGACTGACTGCAGTAGTTTGCCATTGCTTTCTGCGGTAGACTGGTGACCAACCAAGGCTATAGAACCCAATCTGTTTTTTTATTTCACCCATACCTGGAGGGAAGAGACGGGTTTAATACTTTTCCCAAGGGTATTTGCGCTTAAGTGAATGCAAGGAATTCAAGTGAAATTGGAACTCGGCTCCCCAATTTCTCGTTCCGAGTCGCTAGCCACTGCACTACAAAACACATACGGTCCCTGAAATTTTGCTTTGAATGGGTGAGATGAGGAAGTAGTACTAATATTTCGTCCCATATTTCGAACTGTCGTTTTACGGTTTTTTTGTCATAATGCACCTTCATATTCTCTTGAGCTGCTTGCAAAGTCTTCTTCGTTGTTTTAATTGCTTTCATAATACTGCTTTTGGAATTTTGTCAGGTAGTCCGACAAATATTATGGATTGTGTGCATTTTGTATGCATTTTTATAATCAGAGCTGTCCTCTCACTAAATGTCCAAATATCAGTTCAAATGGGCTAAACCACAGTGATTCTAATCTTGCTTCTCGCGCTGTGAATATTAAAAATGTCAACCCGTCATCCCAATTGTTTTAGGCAGTACATTTACATCATACGAGTCCTTGAAAAATTCACCTTATTTATTGACTGACCATCGTAGAAGTTCTTATACCGAAAAATTCACCTTATTTATTGAATGACCCACGCAAAAGTCCTTATACCGAAAAATTCACCTTATTTATAGAATGACCCACGTAGAAGTCCTTATACCGAAAAATTCACCTTATTTATTGAATGACCCTCGTAGAAATCCTTATACCGAAAAATTCACCTTATTTATTGAATGACCCTCGTAGAAGTTCTTATACCGAAAAATTCACCTTATTTATTGAATGACCCTCGTAGAAGTCCTTATATCGAAAAATTCACCTTATTTATT
This sequence comes from Ascarosepion bandense, assembly GCA_037127315.1. Classification (NCBI taxonomy): domain Eukaryota; kingdom Metazoa; phylum Mollusca; class Cephalopoda; order Sepiida; family Sepiidae; genus Ascarosepion; species Ascarosepion bandense. The sequence continues at coordinate 1,824,414 of JBBBDQ010001140.1, forward strand.
GAATGACCCTCGTAGAAGTCCTTATACCGAAAAATTCACCTTATTTATTGAATGACCCTCGTAGAAGTCCTTATACCGAAAAATTCACCTTATTTATTGAATGACCCTCGTAGAAGTCCTTATACCGAAAAATTCACCTTATTTATTGAATGACCCTCGTAGAAGTCATTATACCGAAAAATTCACCTTATTTATTGAATGAGCCTCGTAGAAATCCTTATACCGAAAAATTCACCTTATTTATTGAATGACCCTCGTAGAAGTCATTATACCGAAAAATTCACCTTATTTATTGAATGACCCTCGTAGAAGCCCTTATATCGAAAAATTCACCTTGTTTATTGAATGAACCTCGTAGAAGTCCTTATACCGAAAAATTCACCTTATTTATTGAATGACTCTCGTAGAAGTCATTATACCGAAAAATTCACCTTATTTATCGAATGACCCTCGTAGAAGTCCTTATATCGAAAAATTCACCTTATTTATTGAATGACCCACGTAGAAGTCCTTATACCGAAAAATTCACCTTATTTATTGAATGACCCTCGTAGAAGTCCTTATACCGAAAAATTCACCTTATTTATTGAATGACCCTCGTAGAAGTCCTTATACCGAAAAATTCACCTTATTTATTGAATGACCCTCGTAGAAATCCTTATACCAAAAAATTCACCTTGTTTATTGAATGACCCTCGTAGAAGTCCTTATAACGAAAAATTCACCTTATTTATTGAATGACCCTCGTAGAAGTCATTATACCGAAAAATTCACCTTATTTATTGAATGACCCTCGTAGAAGCCCTTATATCGAAAAATTCACCTTGTTTATTGAATGAACCTCGTAGAAGTCCTTATACCGAAAAATTCACCTTATTTATTGAATGACCCTCGTAGAAGTCCTTATACCGAAAAATTCACCTTATTTATTGAATGACCCACGTAGAAGTCCTTATACCGAAAAATTCACCTTATTTATTGAATGACCCTCGTAGAAATCCTTATACCGAAAAATTCACCTTATTTATTGAATGACCCTCGTAGAAGTTCTTATACCGAAAAATTCACCTTATTTATTGAATGACCCTCGTAGAAGTCCTTATATCGAAAAATTCACCTTATTTATTGAATGACCCTCGTAGAAGTCCTTATACCGAAAAATTCACCTTATTTATTGAATGACCCTCGTAGAAGTCCTTATACCGAAAAATTCACCTTATTTATTGAATGACCCTCGTAGAAGTCCTTATACCGAAAAATTCACCTTATTTATTGAATGACCCTCGTAGAAGTCATTATACCGAAAAATTCACCTTATTTATTGAATGACCCTCGTAGAAATCCTTATACCGAAAAATTCACCTTATTTATTGAATGACCCTCGTAGAAATCCTTATACCAAAAAATTCACCTTGTTTATTGAATGACCCTCGTAGAAGTCCTTATAACGAAAAATTCACCTTATTTATTGAATGACCCTCGTAGAAGTCATTATACCGAAAAATTCACCTTATTTATTGAATGACCCTCGTAGAAGCCCTTATATCGAAAAATTCACCTTATTTATTGAATGAACCTCGTAGAAGTCCTTATACCGAAAAATTCACCTTATTTATCGAATGACCCTCGTAGAAGTCCTTATACCGAAAAATTCACCTTATTTATTGAATGACCCACGTAGAAGTCCTTATACCGAAAAATTCACCTTATTTATTGAATGACCCTCGTAGAAATCCTTATACCGAAAAATTCACCTTATTTATTGAATGACCCTCGTAGAAGTCCTTATACCGAAAAATTCACCTTATTTATTGAATGACCCTCGTAGAAGTACTTATACCGAAAAATTCACCTTATTTATTGAATGACCCTCGTAGAAGTCCTTATACCGAAAAATTCACCTTATTTATTGAATGACCCTCGTAGAAGTCCTTATACCGAAAAATTCACATTATTTATTGAATGACCCTCGTAGAAGTCCTTATACCGAAAAATTCACCTTATTTATTGAATGACCCTCGTAGAAGTCCTTATACCGAAAAATTCACCTTATTTATTGAATGACCCTCGTAGAAATCCTTATACCGAAAAATTCACTTTATTTATTGAATGACCCTCGTAGAAATCCTTATACCAAAAAATTCACCTTGTTTATTGAATGACCCTCGTAGAAGACCTTATAACGAAAAATTCACCTTATTTATTGAATGACCCTCGTAGAAGTCATTATACCGAAAACTTCACCTTATTTATTGAATGACCCTCGTAGAAGCCCTTATATCGAAAAATTCACCTTGTTTATTGAATGAACCTCGTAGAAGTCCTTATACCGAAAAATTCACCTTATTTATTGAATGACCCTCGTAGAAGTCCTTATACCGAAAAATTCACCTTATTTATTGAATGACCCTCGTAGAAGTCCTTATACCGAAAAATTCACCTTATTTATTGAATGACCCTCGTAGAAGTCCTTATACCGAAAAATTCACCTTATTTATTGAATGACCCTCGTAGAAGTCATTATACCGAAAAATTCACCTTATTTATTGAATGACCCTCGTAGAAATCCTTATACCGAAAAATTCAACTTATTTATTGAATGACCCTCGTAGAAATCCTTATACCAAAAAATTCACCTTGTTTATTGAATGACCCTCGTAGAAGTCCTTATACCGAAAAATTCACCTTATTTATTGAATGACCCTCGTAGAAGTCCTTATACCGAAAAATTCACCTTATTTATTGAATGACCCACGTAGAAGTCCTTATACCGAAAAATTCACCTTATTTATTGAATGACCCTTGTAGAAATCCTTATACCAAAAAATTCACCTTATTTATTGAATGACCCTCGTAGAAGTCCTTATACCGAAAAATTCACCTTATTTATTGAATGACCCACGCAGAAGTCCTTATACCGAAAAATTCACCTTATTTATTGAATGACCCTTGTAGAAATCCTTATACCAAAAAATTCACCTTATTTATTGAATGACCCTCGTAGAAGTCCTTATACCGAAAAATTCACCTTATTTATTGAATGACCCTTGTAAAAGTCCTTATACCGAAAAATTCACCTTATTTATTGAATGACCCTCGTAGAAATCCTTATACCAACAAATTCACCTTATTTATTGAATGACCCTTGTAAAAGTCCTTATACCGAAAAATTCACCTTATTTATTGAATGACCCTCGTAGAAATCCTTATACCAACAAATTCACCTTATTTATTGAATGACCCTCGAAGAAATCCTTATACCGAAAAATTCACCTTATTTATTGAATGACCCTCGTAGAAATCCTTATACCAAAAATTCACCTTATTTATTGAATGACCCTCGTAGAAATCCTTATACCAAAAAATTCACCTTATTTATTGAATGACCCTCGTAGAAATCCCTATACCAAAAAATTCACCTTATTTATTGAATGACCCTCGTAGAAATCCTTATACCAAAAAATTCACCTTATTTATTGAATGACCCTCGTAGAAATCCTTATACCGAAAAATTCACTTTATTTATTGACTGACCCTTGTTGAAATCCTTATCCCAAAAAATTCACCTTATTTATTGAATGACCCTCGTAGAAGTCCTTATACCGAAAAATTCACCTTATTTATTGAATGACCCTCGTAGTTTTGAGCATGGAATGGAAACGCTGCAAAGCTTCTATTGTTTTCGGATGATAAGCATTCGATTGAATAAATAAAATTCTTAACCCCTTTATCGCATGCTGAAACACTTTCGACTTAAAATTCGACCCTTGATTCTGAAATATCACGAAGGTGGGTGGCCTTAGGAAATCTCGACGTGCCACATAAGATGTTGCGTACATCACCTCGAGGTTGTGTAATGGTTAACAAGCTTGTCTCGTTAGAATAATTACAATTGAGTAGTGACTTCGATCCTTACAGGGTGTCCCATACTTTCGGTCTTGTGCCACATCTAAGCTGCGCTTAGAAAATTAACAAACTTATTACTCTTTTTCGCCTTAGGCAATTATCTAACACAGTCAACTATGATTCGACTAAAGGGTCCCTCCAACGTGGCTATGGGTTGCAACGGCGCCGCAGGTATTTTTATATTTGGCTTTCCTATCATTTGACATATGTGGCACGTTTTACAGAACATGATGACATCTCGTCTTAATCCCGGCCAGTAAAAGTGTCGTGATATCTTTTCAAATGTTTTAGTCCTGCTAATGGAATCTCGTATGCGGTTCTCAACACTGCACCTCGATATTTCTTGGGTAATATAATCTGTACGTGCGTTGCCCAGTCTTCTTTATCTGGAATCTCTTGAGGTTTCCATTTTCTCATAAGGATTCCTGTTTGTATGAAATATTGTAGAAATGTTTCATTTTCATCTTCTATTTCAGTTATTCTGAAATATTCTCGCATTTCGGCGTCGTTGCTTTAATTTATAATCAGGTCTTCCTTTTCGATGGAACTTTGCAATATGGCGACTCCCAATTTTTTTTTTTCCTCAATTTGCTTTCTTCCTTTTTTTCTTCCTCCTTATCCTTCTTTGTAGGATAAGGAGGAAGAAAAAAGCCCTTGTTGCTGTATTTATATTGGTGACTTCTTTTCTTAGGTATCGTCTTTGATTCGGCCATCTTACTTGCTTAGATTGCCACTTTTTTAATTTTATTTCCCGTCATTTTATTTCCTAACAACATATCTGCTCCAGACGTGGGTAGTTTGTCAATAACTCCGACTTCCACAACACCAGCAGTTATTTTTTTTTATTTTTATTTTTTTTTTATAAGCGTTTCACCCCGAGCAAGGCATGTCACTGCCACTACTGTGCAGGGGGCTACGTAGAGTGGAGAAAGGCTGATTAAATATAGGAAATGACAGAGGGGGGGTGATAGGCGGGTAAGGATACCGAGAATGAGGGTTGGGTAGATGAGAGTGTTGTGAGAATAGTTGGGAGTTAGTGTGATAGGAGGTGTCTATTGACCCTACATTTAAATACCTGGAGATTGTAACTGTCGGGAAAGCAGACTTGTGGAAGGGAGTTCCACAGGCGGGAAGCGCGAGAAAAGAAGCTGTTGGAGTAGAATATACGGTTACATCTTATTTGTTTAACTGTAAAAGGGTGGGACCTCGTTGCTAATCTAGTATCTCGTGTAAATTCGTGCTTAGGCGGCACCAGTGATCTGAGCTCATCGGAGCAGAAGCCATGAAAGTACTTGTAGAAGAGGCACAGGGAAGCCACATCACGCCGGTGTGAGAGCGGCTGCAGCCGGTCTGCCAAGTCAGTATCAACCACGTTACAGATCCTCCTTTGTATTTTGTCAAGAAGCCCAAGGAGAGCAGCAGGGGCACCCGACCAGATATGGCAGCAATATTCAATACACGGGCGGATGGTAGATTTGTATATGTGCAGAATAGATTCAGGATTACCAATTGCAACTTTATTTTGCGTATAAGAATAGTTATCGGTCGAGTCTCTATATGTCTAATGTTCACTATTTTTCTTGTCATCGAATTTCGTCCTTTTTTTAATCGTTTCACCCCAAGCAAGTCAATACTGCCACTGATGCGCAGGAGACTACATAAGAGTAAAAGTTTAGACAGGAGGAGAGTGAAGAGAAAGGCGGACCAGTTACAGGGGGTGTCAGTGAAAAGTCAAGAGAAGAATGGGAACAGGTGTGAAGACATTTGCAAAGATAGAGAGAAAAGAAAAGAACAAGATATACAGGGTGATGTAGAAAGAACTGGAGTCAAGTGGGTAAGAAATGGGAAGTGACTTTGTATTTAAATTCCTGGAGGTTGTAGCTGTCAGGAAAGCAAGTATATGGAAGGGAGTTTCACAGGCGGGAAGTCCGAGAAAAGAAGCTGGGGGAGTAGAATTGTCAGCTGAATTTGGTTCATCTAACTGTAAATGGGTGGGACATTGTTGCCAGTCTGGTTGCACTAGTAAATTCTTGTGGCGAGGGCACCAGTGACTTAAGTTCGTCGTAGAAGAAACCATGAAAAAGAGTAAACAGAGGGAAGCCACATCTCGCCGGTGAGAATGTGACTGGAGTCGAGCCGCCAAATCGGGACCTATCACATTACAGATTCTACTTTGAAGCCTGTCGAGAGCATTGAGATGAACAGCAGGGGCGCCTGACCATATTTGAAAGCAGTATTCTATGCACGGACGGATGGTTGATTTGTATATGTGCAAGATGGATTCAGGTAGAATGAAACCTCCTGGCCCGACACAGTGACCCAACCTTGCTAGCAGTGGATTTACCGCTGGTAAACATATTGTTGTTAGGCATGATTGCGAAGCTCCCTTATCTCTTAGAATTACCCTGTATTATTTATTGTCTACGTGTATCAACCTTCCTCTCGATCTCGATATGAACGGTTTACATTCATTTGTCACTTGCTTTTTAGAAACTTTCCCTTGTGTTTTATTAGCCGACATGGTACGGACTTCATTATATTGCTTCTCCTTGCAATTAATAACTATGTGTCCAGTTTTGTGACATCGGTAGAATTTGATATCGTTAATAACTTGCTCATGCTATGGAAGATAGGTTTTTGACCGTCCAATTGAGGCTTACGGCTATATCACGTTGAATACACCGGTTCTCGCTCGATTCACCGATGTTAAGCAACATTGAGCCTGGTCAATACTTAGATGGGTGATCACTTGGGAATACCAGGTGCTGTAAGCGTATCGTGACGGATGTACGTTGTGGTGCAGTGGATATCGGTTCGGAAAGAGAAATCGGTGAGTCGAGTTCGAATTCCAGTTGAATACCCTGCATTCACTTAAGTACTGGTACCCTTGGGAAAGGTATTAATCCGTCCCTTCCCTCCAGTTATGGGTTAAATAACAGGGTAGGACTTGGGGACCCTGCCCTTAAAAACAAATCCCAATGAATCTTGATACTCAAAATAAAACCTATATAAAAAAGCAACAATAAATTGTTGAAAGAAAAAGGTATTACTAGCAATAAATAAATAAATAAAATTTAGTTGGTAATAAATGACCCGCCGAAGTTGATATGCCATAAAAACAGCCAACCGTCTAATTGCGATTTGGTTATTTTTTCTTCTATTTGTATAAATTTTTGTGTTTTCTGTTTTGTTCCAGTAGTTCGTTTTCAGTCGCATCTTTTCGTGAGTAAGCGTGCATTCGTCTGCTAACGTTGCTAATTCGTAGGCGCTAATTTCAGCTCTTCCGATAATCCGTTTTTTAATTCTTTTATTAGCATCATCTGCTTCAACTTATCGATATCTTTTCTTATCTCCTTTGCTTGGCTCCATTGTTCGAAGTATGCTTCTTTTTATTTTAAATAGTCGGTATAAGTTCGTGAATCTTTTTTTTTTAAATTTTCTAAATTTCTGTTTGTATGCCTCCGGTACCAGTTCATAATTTTTCAATATTGCCGTCTTTACTACTTCGTAATCAGTTGTGGTGGAGTGAATATCGGTTCGAGGAGCTGAGTTCGAATTCCAGTTGATTTCCTTGCATTCACCTACGCGCAATAATCCTTGGAAAAGGGATCAATCCCTCTCTTCTCTCCAGTTATGGGTTAAATAACAGGACAGATTGGGATTTATGGCCTTGGCTGCAACCAGTCTACCACAGAAAGAAATGGCAACCTACTGCGGGATAATCTTCTGCCCAGTCAGTCAATGTCTCTTTCGAGACATGATTGCCTAAGCGTGTATCACGTATGACACTTAACTGACTGACAGAATCTGTGTATTCTTCCATTGACAGATTAGCGTAGGCTTTTTTATCTTTCCTGCTTAAAATACAGACCATGCATCTCGGCCATTTTTAAAATGATAGCAGTCTTCTCAAAATGTGAAAAGTAGTCGTCCATTTTTTCCATTTCTGAATCTCGGTACCAAGTTTGTTCTTTTATGTACCATGTCCTTTCAGGACGTAATCGACCATGACTTTCCATATCTCCCTGTCCCTGGTGGCTCTTAGCACGATTTCTCCTGTTGCACCATGCAACTCTCGTTCCGTCATCCACCTGATCAGGTCCTTCAAATATGTTATCAACAGCTTTCCCCTGTCTCCTTTACCCTCTATCTGACCTGTTAGAATCAGAATCTCCAAGCCTTCCTTCCTCAGTGCATATCCCAGGAACTTTAGTTGTCTCTTCCTGATGCTCAGTATTAATTTCCTTTTCGTTTCCATCCTTTCCAAAACTTCGTTATTGCTCACATGCTCGGTCCATGATATCCGCAGCATCCTTCTGTAAAACCACATTTCAACTGTTTTTCCTTCATCTTCAAAGATATTGTCTAACATTCACTGCCATATTGAAGAACCGACATCACATAGCAATCCAGTACTCTCCTGATTGTTTCTTGTGAAATTGTCCTGTTTCTTAATACTTTACTCAACTTCTGGAATGCTTCTTTCGCCATGACAATTCGCCTTTGGATTTCAGTTTCGCACTTTCCGTCTTCTGTTAGAACACTTCCTAGGTATTTAAATTTCTGTATCTTCTTGATTTTAGAGCCCCTCACCTGTAACTGGCATTTAAGGCTACCCTCGCAGTCTTCTCAAAATGTGAGATGTAGTCGTCTATTTCCCCATCTCTGAATCTTGGTACCAAGTTTACTTAATAGATATTTCTAATAATTCGTGCCTTGCTATTTCTTCGTGTGTACTCGTCATAACATGTCCCATTCTGAATTCTATTTCCAATCAGGCCTTTTTTATTTCTGTTTGAGCTCTAAGTCTTGGCTTTTCTTTCTCCAGCTGTGTTTGTGTTAATTCACACGTATCCGCGCCCAATTCGACAAACACATTATTGTCGACCGTGTGCTCTGCTATTTCTCGGATTATTACTGCCTTCCTATAGCGAAAGTGTCATCTTTTTCAACCGTATGAGTTTTATCTCTGTCGGTTCTCTTGCAAATTCCTCAACCTCACTAAGCTTATTTCTTCATTATATATATTTTTCTATTTCTATTTCTCCTCTTTGCGAGTCAGTATTCCTCATTCGTCTATCCCCTGCCGTTCGATTCCGGACACGAGCCCCAATTTCGTTACGAATCTTTGGCCACCTTTTGACTATATATTAAAGTAGCAAACTTCAACGGCCTGAAATTTTGTTGCAAAATATGTGTCATTCTGCAGGATTCGAACATGAGACCCCTAGCAAAATAAGAGAATGTGAGTATTTGTGTCTTCTCAGAGTGTAGTTCGTAGACGAATTAATAACCACTCCGCCAGCTGCTACTCGTAGAACCCGGAACACTGCTTCACCAGGGACTCCGTTTCCTGCGCACCGTAAGCAAAACGCTGTCTCCCAAACACCGGTGTAGCCTTCTCGAGTCGTAAATAGCAAAAAGTGACCTGAAACAGAAGTAGGCTCTTTTTATGTGTTTTTTGGTCTCGTAATTTCCCACTCTCCGAGAGCCTCACTTTCACCAATGACGCATGCGCCGTGTCATTCGAAAAACTGCCTCGCATGAGCTCGCCTCGCGGTTCCATTACGTCTACGAACGCACGTGCAAACAAACCGCCTTCTTTTGCTTCGGCGAGGTAAGTCTCCACCACAGAGAATCCATCAATTGATCTAATGAGTGTTAGACCGCTCAAACACAAATTATTTCAAAGTCTAAATGAAGCCAAATCAAGCTTTAGAATCGTTGGAGATTAGTACCTGGAATATCGTCGCTAAATCCAAATTTCACAACGGAAAAGAAGACAGATATAACTCATGACATCTAGAAAATGTTGTCATATTAAACTATAAAAATAACCATCATCTCAGTCAGTTAAGTGACATACGTGATGCACGCTTGAGCGATCATGTCTTGAAAGAGACATGACTGACTGTGCAGAAGATTATCCCGCAGTAGGTAGCCATTACTTTCTGCAGTAGAGTCGTTGACGACCAAGGCTATAGAACTCAATCTGTCCTGTTATTTAACCCATAAGTGAAGGACAGATATATTTGCGCGTAAGTGAACGCAAAGAATTCAACTGGAATTCGAACTCGGCTCTCCGATTTCTCGTTCCAAGACGATCATCTTCTACTTAACAAAAAGGCTATTTACTGACCACGTGCTGCCACAGAAAAAAATTTACGTAAATTCTCAGACCCTGATTGATACTGATTCCTCTATACGTTTGCCTCTTTCTTCGCCTTTTCTTCCTCACTTCCTTGCTTCCCCCCCACCTCTTTCCTTCTTTTGTTTTTTAGGAATTACGCCCCTTTCGTTTCAGCTCCCTGCATTCTAATATTTTTGAATATTTTTGAATACTTTCAATTTTAATTCTAATTAGCATTTTAATTTTACTTTTTTCTCCATTTAATCTTATAATATTCTAAATTTGCTCTTGTTATTAAAAGAGCAGTAATCTACCTTTATAAGATTTAACTCCCATGAACTTTGAGTGAACTTAAATTCAAAACTATTAATCTGTCATCAATGTAAGACAATATATATATATATATATATATATATATATATATAGTGTAACCTCTCTGAAGTTGGCTCATGTGAGCCGAAAGCTTAGAACCAGCTTAAGAAAAAATTTTCAAAATGTTAGAGAATTTTTGTCTTCATTTTCAGCTGAAATTAAAGCCGAATACGATGTTTAGAACGCCTCTTGATTAAACATAATAGACATTCATTTTCTCTTATATATATATATAAATTATTTGTTAGAGCATTATTTTTGATCGATACACGTATTTAAGTAGGAATTCTGTTTATGACCAAACAGTATGCATATATTTATTTCTACCGGCCTGATTATTTACGATAAATTTTTGTTACGGAAATGTGTGTCATTCGGCAGGATTCGAAACTGCGACTCCTATCCACATAGGGGAATCCATAAACTGATCAAGGAATGACCAACAGTCTAAACGAAGTCAAATCAAGCCTATATAACACAATTTTCGATTCACACAAATAACCATAACTGCACTGAAATTTATCGTAATGCCAACATGTTACGGAAATTAACGAAGATTAACGAAATGGTTATAAACAGCCATCAATTTGAAATTAGTAGTTAGAACATTATTTTTGATCGATACTTGTATTTTAGTAGATATTCTGCTTATAATCAAACAATATATATATATTTACTAGCAGTATAGCCCGGCGTTGCTCGGGTGTTATGAAAGCTTTAAAACTAATCCATGGTTGTGAAGCTCAGACTCAGCCAAAAGAATAATTAATGGAAGTTTGGTGAGAATTGGATAAAAATTGTGAATTTGTATAAAGGACATACAGACAGATAAACAGATATTCACACAAACATCTTGCCTTATATATATATATATATATATATATATATATATATATATATATATAATCGATTTTCTGCACTATTGTAAGAACAGCAACCTTGTAATTTCTGAATATCGTTTCTTATGTCTTTGTCTATGAGTGTATCAAATTTGATTAAAATCGGACCACTCCTTCTATAACCCGATTTTTTCGATTATCGATTTTCGATATTTATCGGGGGTACCTCGACATAAAATCAAGCTAAAAACACTCGCGGACGCTTATAGTACAACTGTGTAAATTTTCAAGAAAATCGGTTCAGCCGTTTCGGAGTCTATAGGTAACACACACACACACACACACACACACACACACAGAGAGAGACAAAGTTCCATTTATAAATAAGTTTAGATTTCAACCAGACTGATTATTTACGATAAGTTTTTGTTACGAAAATATGTGTTAAACACATATAATTATTTAGTTATTTAGATTTTGGTGATAATTAAATTAGACCAGGACACAGTTGTATCAAAACGACTTCAATACAATTATATTGTAGAACTTTTGGATATTTTTTCGTCTTTCAAGAGCTCTGTTCATACTATATTCAGAACTGTTTTATTAACACCTAAATAATAATATTATATTGTGTGTACCCTCATATGTTTATTTATTAATTAACGTTAATATATATATATATATATATATATATATATATATATATATGGGGGGGATAAGGATACTGAAGCCATCTATTTTTTGCAATAATATGCTTGAAATCAAAGATAGTGCATTAATAATGTTAATACAGAAATAAGATTTGTTTATTCACTCGCTCGACTTCAGAATTTCATAATCGCTTGGTCCACTCGTCAGGAGGTATCACCAGTTGTTTGCTGATTTTCTCATTTTCATTTATTTTATATTAAGTTAAAAAAAATTTCGGCTATTTTTTGGTGTTCGATTGTTTTATTTTATTGTGTGTGTGTGTGTGTGTGTGTGTGTGTGTGTGTGTATCGGGGTTCTTGACAAAATCCAAATGAGAATAATAAATGCAATTAATCCCTACCTGATAGCTCAACTGCAGCCAGTTTCTCACCGACGTAATGTGGCTTCCGTCTTTCTCTTCTACAAATCCTTACACAGCTTCTGCTCCGATGAGCATAGCTCCCTGTTGTTACTTCTGCATAAACTTACTCGAGCTACTAGACTAGCAGCTAGGTCCTACCCTTTTACAGTGAAACCGATTAAATGTAACTGCAGCTTTTACTTTTCTCTCACTTCCCTCCTGTGGAATTCCCTTCCGTATTCTTGTTTCTCTGACTGCTACAATCTGCAAGAATTTAAATGCAATGTCAGTTGCCATCTCTTATCTCCTTGATTTGCATCCTTTTCCTCACAACCCTACTCCGTTTCAACTGTACTCTCATGCAGCTCTCTTAACACAAGTGTTCTTAGCATTCTCTCTTACTCATTCTCTGATTCCCTCTGTAATTTGTTCCACTTTCTCATCACTCACCTGTTATGTGTGCCCCTGCGCATCAGTGGCAGTACTGCCTGGCTTGGAATGAAATGAAAATAGAACGGTTCTTTTTTTAATACTGCACAACAACATGTGCATCAAATGAACTGTTCTGATGTCCAGTTTTTGTGATCTCTTTCCCATGCTAGTCTTTTATTATTATTAGCTGGCCAAAGCAAAGGCTTCCTGGCTGCCTTGTAAAATTTTGCAAAGTAATAATACTGAGTGCATAGTCATCAGCAGAAGATACAACCCAAAATGCCAAATACAGGTGGGGGATAACAGAATGAAACAAGTCCAAGAATTTAAGTACCTAGGAAGTGTTCTAACAGGAGATGGAAAGTGCGACACGGAGATCCGAAGGCGAATTGGCATGGAAAAGTACGCGTTCCAGAAGATGAGCAAAATACTAACACACAGGAAAATCTCAATAGAAACGAAGAAAAGAGTGCTAGACTGCTGTGATGTCAGTTCTTCAATACGGCTGTGAATGCTGGACAATATCATCGAAAATGAGGACAAAACTGGAAGCGGCCGAAATGTGGTTCTACAGAAGGATGCTACGGATATCGTGAACTGAGCATACAAGCAACGACGAAGTGTTAGAAAGAATGGCAACAAAAAGGAAATTGATGCTGAGCATCAGGAAGAGACAACTGAAGTTCCTGGGACATGCAATGAGGAAGGAGAGCCTGGAGAACCTGATACTGACTGGACAGATAGAAGGAAGGAGAGACAGAGGAAGGCAGCGGATAACATATTTGCAGGGTCTGATCAGGTGGATGACGGAACGGGGGTTGCCAGGAGCAACAGGAGCAAACATACTAAGAACCACAAGGGATAGGGAGACGTGGAGATTCATGATCGCCTACGTCCTGAAGGGACAGGGCACATAGAAAAAGAAGAATAATAACAAAAGAACCATTCTGTTTTCATCTAGAATTATCTCAGGTTGTAAAGAAAGTTCTTACGGTTTTTAACCTTTAAATTCAGATGGACATATCTCGGCTCAAAAAAATGATTAATCGAAATAAACACCATCAGAATCACCACACTTCTACCAATGCAAATCAAGTGCATTTATGCCAATAACGTAAAAATACTGCGTTCTGGTGGCGATAAAGTCGCTGAAGGCGTTTTTGATATCGCTTATATTTTTTAATCATTTCTCACGCAAGTTGTCGAGATGCTTGAAAAAGGAGTAGACGGTAGGCGAGGGTCTGGTGAGTATAGCGGATTAAGCAGAGTTTCGTAGCCCAGTTCATTCAATTTCTCCAGGGTCGTTTTAGCGACGTGCGGTTGGGCATTGTCGTGGAGAAGAATTTGGCCTTTTCTGTTGACTAATACTGGCTGTTGTTGTCGAAGTTTCTGATGCATTTTATGTATTTGTTGACAGTACTTCTCCGCCGTACTGGTTTCGCCTGGATTCAAAAAGATGTAATGGATGAGACCGGTCGCAGACCACCAAACAATCAGCATGACCTTGTTTTGGTAAAACCGTGGCTTCGGGAAGTGCTGTGGAGCTTCGTCGGCGTCTAACCACTGAGCTGAGCGTCGCCAGTTGTCGTAAAGAACCAACTTTTCATCGCAAGTCGCAATCCAGTTGAGAAACGGTCGTTCTTGTTGCGTAAAAGAAGGAAGGATGACACTTCATAACGGTGTTTCTTTTGTTTGTTGTTGAATTTGTGAGGCATCCATTTATCAAGTTTTTTGTTTTTCCAATCTCTCTCAGCTGGTTGGAAATCGTCGTATGCGTTATGCCTAATTCAGAAGCAAGCTCTCGAACAGTTGTGCGTAGATTGGCTTTGACTAAGGCTCTGTGTCAACATCCGATAGCCGACCACTGCGCTCATCATCTTCAAGACTCTCATCACCACCACGAAATTTCTTAAACCACCATCGTGCTGTGCGTTCTGTAGTGGTTCCTAAGCCCAAAACTTCGTTGATATCGCGAGCTGCTTTGGCAGCTTTTTGGCTTAGTTTGAATTGAAATAACAAAATTGTGCTTTTTGTCCATGTTGTTTTTAACGCTCTAGAAAAACCTAATTGTTTTAAAGCAATTGTAATTAAAACGTTTAGATAGAGCAAAAAAAAAACACTCTTTAAAATGAAATATAAAGTAAAAAATAATGCAACGAAAACTTATTTGAAAATAAATCATTTAACATCGAAATTAAAAATTCCGCAAGTATTTTCTTGGCAACCTAATACTAAAAACAGGAGGAAATACATCATTTTTTTAGATGGGGTGGCCTGTAATCTATCTATATATATATAAAGATGATGTGAAGTCAGAAAAGCTGCCAATCAAAAAATAAAACATTTTAGATACGTAATCTTTTTAATAAAGTGCTTGATATCTGCTCATTAATAGGATCAATATTAGGTTGTTACAAACATAATGACCGATTTCAGAAACATAATTTATTCTTGAAAAATTATATGCAGAAATGTTGAAATTAGTCAAAATACGATCCTTCAGTATCTATGCACCTGTGCCATCAAATGATGAGAATATTTTTTCCTTGTTGATGAAATGTTATTGGTTGTGATGCAACAAAATCCTTCAAAGCTGATTCTACCTCTAGTTTTGACCTAAAAGTTTTACCATTTAAAAATGAGCTAAAGCACTTAAAAATTGATAATCAGTGGGTGAAAGTTCAGGAGAATATGGGGGATGTGGTAAACTCTCGTATCTCATGTCTGTGAGTTTTTCATATTTGCAACAAGTAGCTGCACATTATCGTGGAACTGAAATGAACACGTCGATTCACCAGTGCAGGTCTCATTTTTGTAGGGTTGCGTGTATTTCAGCAGGTTGGTTGCAGCAAAACTTTGCATTAATGCTCTAATTGACTTCCAGAAACTCTAATTGCAGACCAATAGACAGTCACCATAGTTTTTTGCTGATGCAACTTTGGCTTTAGAAAATGTTTGGTAAAGACATCACGATCAAGCCATTGACCTAATCTCTTCAGGCTATCATAAAGGAACCATTTTTAATCCAAAGTGACTATTCGGTCAAGAAAGAGATCATTGGTGTTATGCAGAAAGAGTATAGAGAAAAACGTCTGAGTTTTAATTTTCGTTGACATTAGGAACCGATTTATCGAGCTTTTTTAGCATGCCAATACTCCGCAAATGGCGTGAGACTGTTTCAGTGCTGACACCAAGCGTCTAAAACATTGCTCTGACACTTTGACGTGGGTTTTGCTCAACAACTGCTTGTTATTGTTTGTTGTCAATACTGAATAACCGTCCTCTACCTTCTTCGTTTTAAGACTCTCATCACCAGTACAGTATTTCTGGAACTACATTCATATTTCCGATCACTTGTAGACCCAGTTCCACATGCTCTGTTGATATTGACAGAAGTTTGATAGGCACTGTGTCCAAGTTTGCTCAGGCAAACGAACATCTTGTTTCGTCATGTTCATAATTAATGGCTTCTATGCTTCAAGACTATTTCTGTTTGAAAATAATTACAAAAATTAGTATAGAGTACACCTTAATTATTCCGTATAGCAAAATTCACCTAATATATACTTTGAATACTAAGATAAAATGGCTTTTCAAAATACAACACTTTGAGTGGCTATTAACTTTGTAACAAGCTAATGCAAATAAAAACTTTGATTGAAGTTATATTCATCACCTTGAATCCAGAGATTTATGGACGAATCGTTGTGGATCTAAGATTAAAATGAGATGCAAAAGGGCTACATCATTAATGGCGAGAGCAATGTCAAATTGCTGAATCGTTTAGTGAAGGCTATCAAGACTAAACGCCCAGGAAAACTGATGTAAGGGGCCATGTTTCATAAGAATAATGCTCCATCAGTAAAGTGTTTGGTTTCAGTGGTTTCTGTGGCATTGAACTGGTTGATCACTCAGAATTTCATCTCTTCCTCAACATAAAAAAAATCATTTTGATTGGAAAAGTATCCCAGAGATGATGAGGCCATATCAGGTCTTGATAAATTGTTTTTGCACAAACAAGAAGAACAGGCTTTTTGAACTTTTCAACCCTACCTCGTACCTGGAAAGAAACATTGCACTTATTAATAATGAGATTTGAAATTAATGCATGCGGGGTTTCACAGCTCTAGCATCAGTCACTCATAGTCAGCCTATGAGCTTTTCAGCCCTGCTTCATACCTGGAAAGATACATTGCAGTCATTAATACGATTTGAAACTAATGCAAGCAGGGTTTTACAGTTCTAGCATCAGACCCTCTTAGTCAGCCTATGAGCTTTTCAGCCCTCCTTCATACCTGGAAAGATACATTGCAGTCATTAATACGATATGAAACTAATACAAGCAGGGTTTTACAGTTCTAGCATCAGTCCCTCTTAGTCAGCGTATGAGCTTTTCAGCCCTCCTTCATACCTGGAAAGATACATTGCAGTCATTAATAAGATTTGAAACTAATGTATGCAGGATTTTATAGTTCTTGTATCAGTTCCTCATTGTCAGCCTATGAGCTTTTCAGCCCTCTCTCGTACCTAGAATGAAACATTGCAGTCATTAATAAGATTTGGAACTAATGCATGCAGGGTTTTACACTTCTAGCATCAGTCCATCATAGTCAGCCTATGAGCTTTTCCGTCCTATTTTATATCTGAAAAGAAACATTGCAGTTATTAATAAGATTTGAAACTAATGCAAGCAGGGTTTTACAGTTCTAGCATCAGTTCCTCTCAGTCAGCCTATGAGCTTTTCTGCCCTCCTTCATACCTGGAAAGATACATTGCAGTCATTAATACGATTTGAAACTAATACAAGCAGGGTTTTACAGTTCTAGCATCAGTCCCTCTTAGTCAGCCTATGAGCTTTTCAGCCCTCCTTCATACCTGGAAACATACATTGCAGTCATTAATAAGATTTGAAACTAATGTATGCAGGATTTTATAGTTCTTGTATCAGTTCCTCATTGTCAGCCTATGTGCTTTTCAGCCCTCTCTTGTACCTAGAATGAAATATTGCAGTCATTAATAAGATTTGGAACTAATGCATGCAGGGTTTTACACTTCTAGCATCAGTCCATCATAGTCAGCCTATGAGCTTTTCCGTCCTATTTTATATCTGGAAAGAAACATTGCAGTTATTAATAAGATTTGAAACTAATGCAAGCAGGGTTTTACAGTTCTAGCATCAGTTCCTCTCAGTCAGCCTATGAGCTTTTCTGCCCTCCTTCATACCTGGGAAGATACATTGCAGTCATTAATACGATTTGAAACTAATACAAGCAGGGTTTTACAGTTCTAGCATCAGTCCCTCTTAGTCAGCCTATGAGCTTTTCAGCCCTCCTTCATACCTGGAAACATACATTGCAGTCATTAATAAGATTTGAAACTAATGTATGCAGGATTTTATAGTTCTTGTATCAGTTCCTCATTGTCAGCCTATGAGCTTTTCAGCCCTCTCTCGTACCTAGAATGAAACATTGCAGTCATTAATAAGATTTGGAACTAATGCATGCAGGGTTTACACTTCTAGCATCAGTCCATCATAGTCAGCCTATGAGCTTTTCCGTCCTATTTTATATCTGAAAAGAAACATTGCAGTTATTAATAAGATTTGAAACTAATGCAAGCAGGGTTTTACAGTTCTAGCATCAGTTCCTCTCAGTCAGCCTATGAGCTTTTCTGCCCTCCTTCATACCTGGAAAGATACATTGCAGTCATTAATACGATTTGAAACTAATACAAGCAGGGTTTTACAGTTCTAGCATCAGTCCCTCTTAGTCAGCCTATGAGCTTTTCAGCCCTCCTTCATACCTGGAAACATACATTGCAGTCATTAATAAGATTTGAAACTAATGTATGCAGGATTTTATAGTTCTTGTATCAGTTCCTCATTGTCAGCCTATGTGCTTTTCAGCCCTCTCTTGTACCTAGAATGAAATATTGCAGTCATTAATAAGATTTGGAACTAATGCATGCAGGGTTTTACACTTCTAGCATCAGTCCATCATAGTCAGCCTATGAGCTTTTCCGTCCTATTTTATATCTGGAAAGAAACATTGCAGTTATTAATAAGATTTGAAACTAATGCAAGCAGGGTTTTACAGTTCTAGCATCAGTTCCTCTCAGTCAGCCTATGAGCTTTTCTGCCCTCCTTCATACCTGGGAAGATACATTGCAGTCATTAATACGATTTGAAACTAATACAAGCAGGGTTTTACAGTTCTAGCATCAGTCCCTCTTAGTCAGCCTATGAGCTTTTCAGCCCTCCTTCATACCTGGAAACATACATTGCAGTCATTAATAAGATTTGAAACTAATGTATGCAGGATTTTATAGTTCTTGTATCAGTTCCTCATTGTCAGCCTATGTGCTTTTCAGCCCTCTCTTGTACCTAGAATGAAACATTGCAGTCATTAATAAGATTTGGAACTAATGCATGCAGGGTTTTACACTTCTAGCATCAGTCCATCATAGTCAGCCTATGAGCTTTTCCGTCCTATTTTATATCTGGAAAGAAACATTGCAGTTATTAATAAGATTTGAAACTAATGTATGCAGGGTTTTATAGTTCTTGTATCAGTTCCTCATTGTCAGCCTATGAGCTTTTCAGCCCTCTCTCGTACCTAGAATGAAACATTGCAGTCATCAATAAGATTTGGAACTAATGTATGCAGGGTTTTATAGTTCTTGTATCAGTTCCTCATTGTCAGCCTATGAGCTTTTCAGCCCTCTCTCGTACCTAGAATGAAACATTGCAGTCATTAATAAGATTTGAAACTAATGTATGCAGGGTTTTATAGTTCTTGTATCAGTTCCTCATTGTCAGCCTATGAGCTTTTCAGCCCTATCTAGTACCTAGAATGAAACATTGCAGTCATTAATAAAATTTGGAACTAATGCATGCAGGGTTTTACACTTCTAACATCTGTCCATCATAGTCAGCCTATGAGCTTTTCAGCCCTATTTTATATCTGGAAAGAAACATTGCAGTCATTAATAAGATTTGAAACTAATGTATTCAGGGTTTTATAGTTCTTGTATCAGTTCCTCATTGTCAGCCTATGAGCTTTGCAGCCCTCTCTCGTACCTAGAATGAAATATTTCAGTCATTAATAAGATTTGGAACTAATGTATGCAGGGTTTTATAGTTCTTGTATCAGTTCCTCATTGTCAGCCTATGAGCTTTTCCGCCCTCTCTCGTACCTAGAATGAAACATTGCAGTCATTGATAAGATTTGTAATTAATGCATGCAGAGTTTTATAGGTCTTGCATCAGCCCCTCATAGTCGGCCTATGATCTTTTCAGCCCTCCGTCGTACGACAGTTATTAATAAGAATATTTAAAATTATTGCTTGGAAGATTTCACAGCTCTAGCATGACTGATTTATATTTGGCCTTTGGACATCTCGTACCTGCAAAGAAACAATTCATTTATTAATAAGAAGAATTAATATATGAAGATTTCATGGTTCTAGCATCACTCTTTAATCAGCCTATTAAATTTTGCAGCCCACTCTCATGCCTTCATTTTGATTGGAAAAGTATCCCAGAGATGATGAGGCCATATCAGGTCTTGATAAATTGTTTTTGCACAAACAAGAAGAACAGGCTTTTTGAACTTTTCAACCCTACCTCGTACCTGGAAAGAAACATTGCAGTTATTAATAATGAGATTTGAAATTAATGCATGCGGGGTTTCACAGCTCTAGCATCAGTCACTCATAGTCAACCTATGAGCTTTTCAGCCCTGCTTCATACCTGGAAAGATACATTGCAGTCATTAATACGATTTGAAACTAATGCAAGCAGGGTTTTACAGTTCTAGCATCAGTCCCTCTTAGTCAGCCTATGAGCTTTTCAGCCCTCCTTCATACCTGGAAAGATACATTGCAGTCATTAATACGATATGAAACTAATACAAGCAGGGTTTTACAGTTCTAGCATCAGTCCCTCTTAGTCAGCCTATGAGCTTTTCAGCCCTCCTTCATACCTGGAAAGATACATTGCAGTCATTAATAAGATTTGGAACTAATGTATGCAGGGTTTTATAGTTCTTGTATCAGTTCCTCATTGTCAGCCTATGAGCTTTTCAGCCCTCTCTCGTACCTAGAATGAAACATTGCAGTCATTAATAAGATTTGAAACTAATGTATTCAGGGTTTTATAGTTCTTGTATCAGTTCCTCATTGTCAGCCTATGAGCTTTTCAGCCCTCTCTCGTACCTAGAATGAAACATTGCAGTCATTAATAAGATTTGAAACTAATGTATGCAGGGTTTTATAGTTCTTGTATCAGTTCCTCATTGTCAGCCTATGAGCTTTTCCGCCCTCTCTCGTACCTAGAATGAAACATTGCAGTCATTGATAAGATTTGTAATTAATGCATGCAGAGTTTTATAGGTCTTGCATCAGCCCCTCATAGTCGGCCTATGATCTTTTCAGCCCTCCATCGTACGACAGTTATTAATAAGAATATTTAAAATTATTGCTTGGAAGATTTCACAGCTCTAGCATGACTGATTTATATTTGGCCTTTGGACATCTCGTACCTGCAAAGAAACAATTCATTTATTAATAAGAAGAATTAATATATGAAGATTTCATGGTTCTAGCATCACTCCTTAATCAGCCTATTAAATTTTGCAGCCCACTCTCATGCCTTCAAAAAAAAAAATAAACAATGCAGTTATTAAATAGATTGTTTGAAATTAATGCATGTAAGATTTTCCCAGTTCTATCGTCATTTCTTTATATCCAGTCTCCGAACATATCAGCCCACCAACGTACCTGGGAAAAAATAATTAAGTTTCTAAAAAGGAGAATTGAAATTAATGCATATGAGATTTCATAACTCTAGCATTACTCCTTCATAGTCAACCTGTGAACTTTTGAGTCATCCCTCGTGGTTTTAAGTAGAAAATATTCAAATTCTTCTCAGTGAAAAGAGTGGCTGTAATTCCCATTGTGGTTGGTATGCTAGACAGCCTGTCTTGTCCGTTCTTTGTGGTAAGAGTTGATGAGTCTAAATCTCTTGCAGAAGACGAGTTGCATTAGTATTATTCATCTAATCGCTAAGAGTTTTTAACCATTTCTACACACGGAACATCCGGCGTTAAATGACGTTATATTCGTTGCTGACATTTGGAAAAAAAACATTTCTACAGGAAATAGGCATCACAATTCTGTTGTCATCACTCTTTCTAATATTGATTGGTTTTGTTTAGGGTTGTGTGCAAGTTCAACGTTTTGATTATGTCATCATTTTTAATTCTAGGTATAAGTGCTATCCATTTTAGTAGTTGTTGCTGTTGGAATACGACGAGTGATATGTTTTGTGTTTCCTGATGAAATTCTTAGCGACTATCATTTGCACTTAAATGCGCTGTCAGCATTAACGGAAATGCAGTAAACTTTTTCTAAAGATAATAATTCTTTTAAAAGATAATAAAATGTAAGAAGACTGACCTTCTCTTATCACAATCTATGCTGGGATAAAATTAGCAAAAATATTCAATTTACCAAAGTATTCCAAATATTTTCCCGTTAGTGTATCTAACCAGTATATCTAAAATTATTTATAAATGGAACTTTGTATCTGTGTGTTTGTGTATGTGTGTGTATGTTTGTGTGGGTGTGTGTCCATTACCTATAGACTCCGAAACGGCTGAACTGATTTTCTTGAAAATTTACACAGTTGTACTATAAGCGTCTGCGAGTGTTCTTAGCTAAGTTTTGTGTCGAGGTACTCCCGATAAATATCGAAAATCGATAATCGAAAAATCGAGTTATAGAAGTTGTGGTCCGATTTTAATCAAATTTGATACACTCATAGACAAAGACATAAGAAACGATATTCAGAAGTTTCAAGGTTGAAGTTCTTACAATAGTGCATAAAATCGATAATATATATATATGTATAAAAGGCAAGATGTTTGTGTATGTGTTTGTTTATCTGCCTGTATAGCTGTATTTTTTTTTCAGCCCTTTTATTTCAGGTTTTGCTTCAGGTTTGTCTCTAAGTAAGTATATTTGTAGTTCTTAGTCTCAGCCATGATATCATTTACTCAGAGAACTTATTTAGCCCTCAAAATTAAGTTTACGAAAATATGTATTACATTGTGTTTAAATATATGGTTCTGTTAGCATTTCGGGGTGTCGCGCGGTGTGACGCCATAGAACCACATTACAAATGTACGAGCTGCTTTTGCTGTTTGGTGACTGTTGTCGTTGCTTAGCAAAGTTTTATGTCAACACAAGATAAAATCGTCTTTAATGGTAGATGTTTTTATGTTACCGTCAGTGTAACCTCTCTTAAGATTACTCATGTGAGCAGAAAGCTTAGAACCAACTTAAGAAAAAAAATATCCAAATGTTGGAGAATTGTTGTCTATCTTTTCACCTGGAATTAAAGCCAAAATACGATGTTTAGAACGGCTTATGATTAAACATAATAGACATTCATTGTCTCTTATATATATATATATATATATATATATATATATATTACATTGGAATTCTTTTTTTTAATTATAAATTTAAAAAAAAAACAACAGTAAAACCAGTTATTGCAAATCGCCTGAAGACCTCATATGGTAGAAACATTGGTCGTGTAATAACTCGTTCATATATATATATATATATATATATATATATATATATATATATATATATTCCATTATATATCTCTGTTTGCTCTATTTATCTCTCAATTTTTCTATCTCGCTTTCTCTTTCCGTCAGTCTTTATGTCTGTCTGTTTCTCTCTCTCTCTCTCCATATATATATGTATATATATATGCTTACTTTACTCGATTCTAAAGTACACGAGCCCTATAAATTTAAAATTTAATTAAATCCTCTGTTGATTTCTAAATCTATATATTTTTTCTTTTCTAACATAAATAAATAACAAAATTAATTAATTCAAATTGTTTTCAATAAAACTTTTTTGATTGATTAAGTTTGTTTTTATCCATAATTAATTAAAATTAATTTTGGTTTTAATTTAAAAAAAGAAAATAACATAGTATAAATTTAGTACGAAGAAAGAAAATGCTTTTTTCTCTTTTTTTTTAAATTTTTTTTATTTCGAAGAACTTTTTTTTATTCATTTTACCTTCATTCGTCTGAATGTTAAAGCGATTAAAAAAATTGACTGCAAACCACGAGGTAAACTGAGGTTGGGAGGTTTTATTGTGACGTCAGTTTCATTTTCTGATACATTTTCTCAGTGATAATTTTAGTGTGAAAAGAACGTTAAGATTTCAGTTGAAGATAAAAACCAACTCAGTGTTTGTCTATACTTGTCATGTTTACGAAGTTTCCGCCGTTGTATGCTTTGGCATTCTTCAGGTGCTAGGAATTTTGACCGAACACTTTAGCTATATATACTTTTGAGATGAGGTAGTATTTACATTATTTACACTGTTCAGACTGTTGTCCTCATCTTTACTGCAATGTTTACGATGTTTCGGCCTTTGTACGCTCCGGCCTTCTTCAGATGCTAGGAATTTCAAACCAAACCCTTTATTTGTCTATACTTCTGATATAAGTTAGTATTTACATTATTTACACTGTCCAGACTGTTGTCTTCATATTTACTGCAATTTTTACGTTTTTTCGGCCGTTGTACGCTCGGGCCTTTTTCACGTGCTAGGGATTTCGAACCAGATCCTTTATTTGTCTATGCTTCTGAGATGAGGTAGTATTTACATTATTTACACTGTCCAGACTGTTGTCCTCATATTTACTGCAATGTTTACGATGTTTCGACCTTTGTACGCTTCAGCCTTCTTCAGGTGCTAGGAATTTCGAACCAAACTCTTTATTTGTCTATACTTCTGAGATGAGTTAATATTTACATTATTTACACTCTTCAGATTGGTGTTCTCATATTTACTGCAATGTTTACGATGTTTTGGCCATTGCACGCTCCGGCCTATTTCACGTGCTTGG
Source organism: Ascarosepion bandense (assembly GCA_037127315.1). Lineage (NCBI taxonomy): Eukaryota > Metazoa > Mollusca > Cephalopoda > Sepiida > Sepiidae > Ascarosepion > Ascarosepion bandense. Next base: position 1,849,092 of record JBBBDQ010001140.1, read on the forward strand.
AATTTCGAACCAAACCCTTTATCTATCCATACTTCTGAGTTGACTTGACCCAAAGACTTGTGAGTTCAATTCCTGGCTGCAGCAGTATTGAACAAATAACGTAGGGAGATAACTACATGACATCCGGAAGTGGCATCGCACAAGGAGTGAGAATGATATACGCAAGTGATCGAAATAAAGAGCTCGGTTCAAAGTTCCAAGGACCTGAAGAAGATCAGAGAGTATAACGACGGAAACGTCGTAAACATGCCAATAAAGATGAGGACAACATTCCATCTGTGTAAATAATGCAAATTATTTCATGAAAAATTATTATTGCCTGAGCTGCTGATTATAAAGAAAAGCGTTTCAACTCCAATTTCCTGACAGTAAACCACAACTCAGTACGTTAGTAATTTACATTTTTGTAACATTAAAAATATTTGTTTTACGCGAGAATCAAAAATTGATTCAAAGTGGTCCGTTTTACAATTGATTCAAAGAGGTCCGTTTTACACTTGATTTAAAACGGTTAGTTTTATACTAGAGTCCAAAAGGTCCGTTTCACTGTTGATTCAAAAATGTCAACTTTACAATAGAATCAAAAGGACTGTTTTACACTAAAGTAAGAAAACGTCATTTCACACTAAGTCGAAATGTCCGTTTTACACTTGATTAAAAAAACGTCCCGTTTACTCCTGATTAAAAAGGTATTTTTTTACTCTTGATTCAAAATGATCCGTTTTACAATAGAAACAAAAGGTCCATCTTACACTAGAGTCAAAAAGATTCGTTTTACACTTGATTCAAAAAGGTCCGTTTTACACTAGAGTAAAAAAGGTCCGTTTTACACTAGAGTCAAAAAGAGACATTTTATACTTGGTTTGAAAAGGCCCAGTTTACATTTGATTTAAAAGGTCCGTTTTATACTAGAGTCACAAAGGTCCATTTTACAATTGCTTCGAAAAAGTAGGTTTTACATTATATGCAAAAAGTCCGGTTTACAGTTGTTTAAAAAAGTTCCGTTTAACAGTTCATAAAAAACCATTGATATTGGTCCGGTTTTCATTAATGTAAAAGTGATAACCATGAGATTTTTTTTAGATCTGTGACATTACGTAAGACATTTAATGACATTAGTGAAGATAATCTTAAATGTGATGAAAACTACAACACCTTACACTAGTGTTTTTAACCTTTTTAAGCAACGGCACAACGAGGAGCAAATGAAAATATCACGGCAAACTTAGCAAAATTTTTTGAAAAATATCAATCAGTCAGTTAAGTACCATACGTGATACACGCTTTAGGCGATCATGTCTTGAAAGAGACATGACTGACTGGACAGAAGATTATCCCGCAGTAGGTTGCTATTGCTTTCTGTGGTAGACTGATTGCCAGCCAAGGCTATAAAACCGAATCAGTCCTATTATTTGACTCATAGCTAAAGGGGTAAGGGACTTATTATATTATTTTTTATTTTTTTTTTTATAAGCGTTTCACCCCGAGCAAGGCATGTCACTGCCACTACTGTGCAGGGGGCTACGTAGAGTGGAGAAAGGCTGATTAAATATAGGAAATGACAGAGGGTGGGTGATAGGCGGGTAAGGATACCGAGAATGAGGGTTGGGTAGATGAGAGTGTTGTGAGAATAGTTGGGAGTTAGTGTGATAGGAGGTGTCTATTGACCCTACATTTAAACACCTGGAGATTGTAACTGTCGGGAAAACAGACTTGTGGAAGGGAGTTCCACAGGCGGGAAGCGCGAGAAAAGAATCTGTTGGAGTAGAATTTACGGTTACATCTTATTTGTTTAACTGTAAAAGGGTGGGACCTAGTTGCTAATCTAGTATCTCGTGTAAATTCGTGCTTAGGCGGCACCAGTGATCTAATAATTTATGGGGGATCAATTTATTACTTCATAACAACAGAAAACCGATCCCCCATTTTATGCCTGCCTTAATCATGTTGCCAACTATTATATTCAGTCAGTCAGTTAAGGGCCATACGTGATACACGCTCTGGCGATCATGTCTCGAAAGAGACATGACTGACTGGCCAGAAGATTACTCCGCAGTAGGTTGTCATTTATTTTTTGATTCACAGGTTGATTGGTTGCCAGCCAAAGTACCCAATCTGTCCTATTATTTAACCTATAACTGGAGGGAAGAGACGGATTAATACCTTTCTCAACGTTATTTGTGCGTAAGTGAATGCAAGGAATTTAACTGGAATTCGAACTCGGCTCGCAGATTTACCGTTCCGAGTCTTTGATATTTTTTAAATACACACTCAAATATGAATTTAGTTTATTCCATTGCTTCTATGAAGCAATGATTATTACCTTCACAGATTATTACCTTCACAGACCAATATATATGTAAGTCCTGACAATATTTCGCGTCACACTTTATAGGATTCCCACTATGGAAAGTGAAAACAGAAAACAATCAACTTTGAACTCCAACAATTCTAATTGATTTTGTTTATCCATCCGAGGCTCACATGTTTGTTCATCAAACATCGACTTGCATTATTTACATTATTCGGACTATTGTCCTCATCTTTGTTGCCATTTGTACAACGTTTCTCTCCTTGTACGCTTCGGCCTTCTTCAGGTGCTAGGAATTTCGAACCATTTTTGCTTGCTTAGAGCTTCTGCTAGTCATGAGTTATCTCCCTCTAACCCTGTAAGTTCACCACTGCTTTAGCGTGGTATTGAGCTCTTTGGGTCAAGTCACAGGATCAAACCAACGTCTATATCCATTGACGCATGTGTCCTTAAGGACAAGAACAACTGAATTTTGGGGACTTATAAACCTAGTGTCTAGTAACACTTTTCATATTTTTAATGTAAATGGTTTTCTTTAGTATTTTTTATGTTAAAAGATTTCTCTAGTATTTAAATACTAGATAGTTTGAGGCAGATAACTCATGACTACTAGAAGTAAGTCTTAGCAAGGAAATAAAAATGGTATACACCAATGATTGTAATAAAGGGTTCGGTTCAAAATTCCTAGTATCTGAAGAAGGCCTGGGCGTACAACGGCCGAAACATCGTACAAATGGCATTAACAATGAGGACACAATTCCGAATAATGTAAATAATGTAAATACTACCTCATCTCAGAAATAAGGACATAGACTAAACATCGACTGATATGAAAACAATATAACGTATGTAAAATTATAAAACTTGCAGATTTTGAAAGACGATTATGAAAATTGCAGATTTTGGAAGGCGATAAAACTGTGCTGAATGACTTAAAATGGTTAAAAGGAAAATATTATTTTCTACTCGAAGTGGCTTAACTCACAGCTGTGTGTCCAGGAAGATAAACGATGTTTGAAACAATAAGAGTTTTGACTTGTTGGTTGACAGAGGAGGTCAAAAGATGAGAATTGTCAAGTCCATGCGTGTGTAAAGGACATTAGGCGTTTCCCCAGACTGAGTGGGAGTTAAAATTGGGAGGTCACAGGTGTGAATAAAGACCATCTCCGGGGAACCTTGTGGGTGATGCTGGCCAATCAAAACTACCTAAAAAGTCAGCTGGTTAGAATCATCCAATCGCGCTGAATTTTTCAGAAACCACACATTTATTTAAATGAACGAAGTGTCTTGCAAAGTTGAAAGACGCCGATTCATTTAACAGACTCTAAAGAATTCTAGCGCCAATGCCCAGCAATATATTCTTTACCAAACAGAAATGCAAAGAACATATCTGAATCAGTGGTCCCATATATTTGTGGCTATTATTTACATCTCCAGCAACAGCTGTAATAAGTTCTCGGTATAACGATAAACTACATCCGGCAGCAAGGCATCCGATCAGACTTGTTCACTCACATTTTCTTAAACATTACCTATTCCTTGGTATAACAATAAACTACATCCGGAGAGTAAGGCATCTGATCTCACTTGTTTACACATATTTTCTCATATATAACATATTCCTCGGTATGAAAATAAACTACATCTGGCAGCGTGGTATCTCATGTATTTTGTTAACTTTTTTTTTTTTGCACTGTTAAACTAGTTCTGGGTATGACGATAAACTGCATCCGGTAGCAAGGCCTCTGATATTACTTGTTCACTCGCATTTTCTCATACATAACCTATTCCTCGGTATAACGATAAACTAGATCCGGCAGTAATCGGTAGATTAGATATTTTATGAGCGTGGAAGCACTTTTCAACTGCAGTTATTCTACGGACCACCCTCTGTGGGTGTGGTAGTACATGCAACGTTTTCAGCTATGGGTATATAGCGAACAATGAAACTATAAAAATAGTTTTTGTAGTAAAATGATTAACAATACTTTTAATGGCAAAAAATCCTTTTCAAATCCTTTTAGTAGCAAAATGACCAACACTATCTTTTAAAATTTTAATAAAATATTCATAATTTGTCAATATTTTTGACATGAGTTACTGTAACTATTTACATTGCTCTATTTTTCAAGCTGTAATCCTCATCTTTGTTGCCTTATTCACGACGTTTCGTCTGTTGTACACCCCGGCCTACTTCAGGTCACTGGAATTTTGAACCGAACCCGTTGTTTAATCCATCGGGTTAGATAATTCTAGTGCCTCCTCCGGATATCTCACTTTCAGTTATTTCCCTTTAGTAACTCTACTCTCCAAGTTTTTTTGTTCACTTCTGCTTTGACCAGATATTGAACTCAAATCTCTGGAGGTCAAATCACTGGATTATATCAACCAAGGTTTTTAGCCATAGAGCCATATTGCCCCTAGGATTATAATGACGTACCTTGGCTTAACCTAGCAACAGATAAATAAAAAGAAAGGATTAATACAAATAAATTTAAGTTTATTGATGTTATATCCATCAAATCGACTCCAGGGTTTCGTAATCGCACCTTTATGTAATCATTCAATCACTTGTTCAGAAGGTTTCAGGTCCCAGCCAATACGATTGACGAAGCACAACAATCCGATTGGTGATATATTTTCTTTTCTGGACATAGAGTGTGGAAGAAATCATCTGTTCTATAAAACCGAGCCCTTCGTCTAATCTAATAGCTCTACTCTAAATTGCTTTTTCAAAATTTTAACTCAATATCTATATATATAAAAAGCAATATGTGAGTCTGTGTATGAAGGTTCCCTATGCACACCTACATTTTTTAAGCTACGCCATTCAAACTTTCTTGGGATACCAGGTCGAAACATACATTTTGAGTTTAATTTCAGCAATTTTCCCTTTCGCACTTTTTGGCCACTGGAACCAATTGCTTAAATTTGCTCCGTAAAACATCTAAGATCTAAGATGGTTGCTGAATTACGTCACAGAAATCAAATCACACGTGTCAATCGCGACTAAAATATTTTTTATTAAAAAAAAAAGTGAGCCTTTATATTTAATTTTTATTCCGACGTTTTAAAAATTCATTTAGTCAACAAAAAATGTAAATATTTTCCCTCGTAATTTTGAAACAAAACAAACGAAAAAAGTTTGAAAGGAATTTCTACATTTAATATTATCTTCTCCTACTACTAAAATGTTCTGAGTTGCACGGACAACGCTGGGCTATGATGCTAGTATATATGTATATATATAATGATAATATATGCGCTAAAAATCCGCCTTCTTCCACCGAACGCCCATGACCCAGAGGTAGAATCGTCGACTGACGCCAATTCGGTTGGGTTTCAATCCTGGGTTAAAAAGCAATCGGTGTTTAACCGTAGTGATGAGCTGTGATACAACGAAATATATCTGTCTGCGGATGACAATATATATATATATATATATATATATATATATATAGAGAGAGAGAGAGAGAGAGAGGAGGGAAGTGAAATAGAAAGAGAGAGAAACAGAAAGAAAAATAGAGAGAAACAGAGACGGAGAGAGAAGGTTTTGTTTTTATGCCGAACACGGCCAGTATTTTATGGTCGTATTTATCGTTGATATTATTGGTTGTTGTCGATAAAGAGTTCATTAGTCCGAATAAATAGAAGAAAAAGTTTTAAAAAAGTTTAAATAGTTTTTAAAGAGTGATTGTTACCCTAATACGCTATATATATATATGGCCATATATATTACATAACTATATATATATATATATATATATATATATATATATAAAGAAAAATAGAGAGAGGAAAACAGAGAGAGAGAGAGAGAGAATTGATGCAAGCAAAAATTTTGTGACTTAGCTCACTGATGCTGTCTTCAATCTTCCGATCCCATAGTTTCATAAATGGACCCGTCCGTCCACTTGCAAGAGAGATATCAGTATATATATATATATATATATATATATATATATATATATATATATATATATATGAAGAAATATAGTTTTAAGGTGTGCTATATTAATAGGATAAAGGTGCTCAATATCAGAGATAGAACCTATGTAAATACAAAAGTGAGCATTGAAGTCACTCAGAGGCGACAGACTGTTTCATGCGCAATCATCAGTGACCTCTATTTTTTAAAGACGAATGATTTTTGAAAAACTTTTTAATCATTCATCTTTAAAAAATCTCTGAAAAAACTTGTAAAAGTGAAACGTTATATATATATATATATATATATATATGTATGTATATATATATATATATATAGTCATCCTCATGAGTATACATATATATATATATATATATATATATATATATATATACGATTGATTGGAATATATATATACGATATACGATTGATTGATTGGAATATATATATATATATATATATATATAGTCATCCTCATGAGTATATATATATATATATATATATATATATATATATATATATATATATTCCAATCAATCGTATATCGTATATATATATACCAATCAATCGTATATGTCAGCAAGCTTGGCTCGATATATCAATTACTAGTGAGTAGGCGAACCTTTCTGGGTGCTCCATACATTTGGCCTTCTGCTTCATTGAAAATTGACTTAGAAAATAATTCGAGCACTTCGATGTGGTGTAATTGCGAACAAGATTACTACGCTACATGAATTAGGACTCACTGGTGAGTTCTTCTTCTCAACTATTTCTGCCTTGTGCCACACCTAACCTACGTTTAGTATTATCGCTATCTATATACTTGCGTGTCTGTTTGTATATTTTTCGTTTGATTACACATGTGTGTATGTGTGTATATATATATATATTTTCTGTATATTGCCCCTGTACTAATGTCTGGGTTTATCTATGTGTACTATGCCAGCGGGTGTGTATGTAGGTAAATTTAATATGTGTATCAGTCGTCGTATCTTGTTGGGGAGCGAATCTTAATTGGTGTAAAAGAGTCGATCTCCCGGGAAATCAGAGAGCCGATATCAAACTCATAAAAAGCAGTCGACTCAATAAAGAGATAAGACAAAGCTTTCTCCTCCTCTTGTGCCAGAATACGCGCACCTTGGTTCAGCGCATGCGCAATCATCAACCGACAGACGCATGCATTGAAAGGCAAAGAAAATCAAAACAAAACAAAAGCCAGTCTCGTATAATTACATATTTCTCTCTCCTACACTTGCTTTTAAACTACTGGCTTTCACCCTGACATAATCACATTGACGTGACTATAACTAACAAATAAAAGATACCAATTCTCATATTTGGCAATGTATAAAAAACACAGACCCCCACATACCCACACATCAGGCGTATATGAAACGTAAGTGAAGTTCTGATTAGGAATTTGAAATAGACATACTAATTTAAGATTAAACAAGGAAAAAAATGTCTATATCTCGGAGAGGAAACCTTGTAATTATTTACACTATTTACATTGTTCGGATCATTGTTTTTATCTTTGTTATATTAACAACGTTTCGGCTATTGCACGCTCCGACCTTCTTCAGGTGATTGGAATTTCGAACTGACTCCTTTATTTCGTTTACTGAGATAGGTTGATTTTGTTCCATTACTCATGGCACCAAAAATATAAATGTCCGAACAATTTAAATAGGGTAAATAAGAAAAAAAGCGGATGTGCGTTGTGGGGCATTGGATATCGGCTCGGAACGAGAAATCGGGGAGCCGAGTTCGAATTCCAGTTGAATTCATTGCATTCACTTACAAGCAAATACCCTGGGGAAAGGTATTAATCCGTCTCTTCCTTCCAGTTATGGGTTAAATAACAGGACATACTGGGTTCTATAGCCTTGGTCGGCAACCAGTCTACCACAGAAAGCAATGGCAACCTACTGCGGGATAATCTTCTGCCCTGTCAGTCATGTCTCTTTCGAGACATGATCGGCCAAAGCGTGTATCACGTATTGCACTTAACTGATTGAATATTGGCCCAAAATTAACAAAAAGAAAAAAAAAACATTGTCCAGATTAGATATGGATCATGCAGGATCAATGAATTGTGGTAACAGTTTAATAATAGTAGGTTGTTTTTCTAAGAGCCAGTTATAGTAACATTTGGAAGAATGACAGCCATTAAAATATGACGAGAACTTTTTGGAAGATTTTGAGACTTTCGAGACATGATCGCCCAAGCGTGTATCACGTATGGCACTTAACTGACTGAAATAAGAAAATATCTTTTACACACACACACACACACACACACACACACACACACACACACACTATCTCTCTCTCTCACACACACACACTCACTATCTCTCTCTCACACACACACTATCTCTCTTTTAGCTTTACTGTTAAAAGGTATTTTGGCAACCCTTTTTGAGCGTATAGTGTTTGATATCGGGGTAGAGTTAGAACGTTAATATATATATATATATATATATATACACTTGTTACGTGTCATAAAGCAATTGATGAATATTAAATGTAGGAGAAAAAAATTCATCCATGTTTTTACCACACGTAACACGTATCTGAAACTATACGTCAATCAATATTCTGTCTCTTGGATTTTTAAATCATTCGTCTTTAATAAATCTCTGAAGAAGCTTGTTAAAGAGAAATATGTTAGATTAAAGATACTTTTTCCTAATTGTTCTTTACTTATTCTATTAATCTTGTCGGATTTCGATCCATATATTCAACTTATATATATATATGTATATATATATATATATATATATATATATATATATATATATATAATTTGGGGTTGTGATAATTTTTTAGTGCCATGAAAGCAGTTTCTTTTTTAGTAGTTTTACTGATAAAAGTTATTTTGGCAAGGCGTTTTTTTTTATCGTAAAGTGCTCGATACCAAGGTGAAGATATAGTGTTGATAGGTTTAAAGCAAATAATTTGTCACTTTAACTGAGCAGCTTCTTGCCGACTTCGAAGTTTCGCAAGGACACCGTTATAATGCCTTAACTCATCATGGCTGGGTAGTTTTTGTATCACCATTATTTGGTCGTCAATGTATTTCCCTGGTTATCTCTAACGTTATACAGTTTTTCAGTACTGCTGCCACACGGTTCTGGGGTTTCTGCTATATATTTAGAGAGTCTTGAAAAAAACTCTGAAGACGTATCTGCAATGTTATTGACTCTGGTCACGTGACTTCTTGGCTTCAGTTACTTTTCCATCTCCCTATCAACGGCTCCCTGTTTTGTTTCAATAAATAGTGGAAATTGTTCTGATAAACTTCCCTAATTGGTAAAGTCGGGGAACCGTGTTCGAATTCTAGTTGAATTCCTTGCATTCACTTACGCGCAAATACCCTTGGGAAAGGTATTAATCCGTCTCTTCCTTCCAGTTATGGGTTAAATAATAGGACAGATTGGTTTCTATAGCCTTGGTCGGCAACCAGTCTACCGCAGAAAGCAATGGCAACCTACTGCGGGATGATCTTCTGCCCAGTCAGTCATGTCTCTTTCGAGACATGATCGCCTAAGCGTGTATCGCGCATGGCACCTGACTGACTGACTGACTGACTGACTAAATTAATGTGCATTGTGGTGCAGTGGATATCGGCTCAGAACGAGAAATTGAGAAGCCGAGTTTGAATTCCTTTCATTCACTTTTTCTCATCCCTCCAGTTATGGGTTAAATAATATGACAGATTGGGTTCTATATCCTTGACTGGCAAACAGTCTACCGCAGAATGTAATGGCAACCTACTGCAGAATAATCTCCTGCGCAGTCAATCATGTCTCGAAAGAGATATGATCGCCTAATTGTGTATCACGTATGGCACTTAACTGACTGGTTGTGGCAAATATCCCCATCTTACAGTTTAAATGGCTAGATGTAACCGTAAGTTCTATGCTAACAGTTTCTTCTGTTGTACTTTTCATTTGCTTTCTAGTTAACTTTGACCTTTAAAAATTTCTATGCAGTGTCAATCTGTCTTCTATCCACTTAATTCCCGGTTCTTCATTGTTGTTGTGGATTTTCGTCGCCTATTTGTTGCTGAGTTGTTGTAACGAAACTTCGCTGAAAAATTGTAGTAACCTGTTTGGGCGGAAGTAAGACACGGAACACAGAAGGTAGGTTCAAAACAGTGTATTAGTATAACAAGAACAATATATACAAAGGAAGTGTTAGTAATAAGTAAATAGAAATAAGTAAGTCCGAATGGTACAGTTACGCTGCTTATTGCCTGACTAGTAGCTGTCTTTAACAGCGTACTAGCCGTCCTTAACTGCCTACTTAACTGCCGTCAACTACAGGTAATTGTATAGTAACATGAAGACTCCATTCTTCGTAGAAGGGCACCAAAACAATTGTTCCCTCTCCTTAATAGTCCTTTTCATTTCTCATATTCCACAACATTCTTGCCTCTTAGTCGCTTTATTGCTTTGTTTGGGATGAAAGAATTTAAATATAGTCTATGCTGACAGTCTCTTCTCGCACTTCTTGCTTGTGGAATTCTCTTCTGTCTTCTTGCTTCTCGGTCAATTTTGCAAAAAATTAGATTCAACTTCAATCATTATGTTTTGCCTTCTCAATTCCTGTTCTTTGTCCTTTCTCATTAATATTCACTTTTCTCATATTCTCTAACACTCAATAATTTCTGTGGCTTTAATGCCTTCCATAGGATGAAATGATTTAATTAGAAAAATCTACGTCAGATAATTTCTACTCTCGCACTTCTTACTTGCTTTCCACTCAACTTCAGAAATTAAAATGCAATGTCAATGGTGAAATTGTGACGTCTTAATTTCTGTTCTATTATTATTCCCTCCCTGTAATAATATTTTTCTTTTTCTCATTCTTTTACACACAGTAACCCTTAAATGCAATGTCAATCGTTACCTATTGTCTCTTTGATTCATGTTATATTATTGGTCATTCTCTCTCTGTCAGTCTGTCTGCCTGCCTCTCTCTTTAATAATGTTTTTTCTTTTTCTCATTCTTTCAGACTCAGTAACCCTTAGATGCAATGCCAATCCTAATCTTCTGTCTTCTTAATTTCTGTTACTTTTATTGTTCTCTCTGTTTAATATTGTTTTTTTTTTCTCATACTTTCACACTCAGTAACGCTTAAATGCAATGTCAATCGTAATTTTCACCTTCTTAATTCCTGTTCTTTAATTGTTCTCTCTATTTAATAATGATTTAATTTTTTTTCATCTTTTCACACTCAGTAACTTTACATGGAATGTCAATCGTAATCTTCTGTCTTCTCAAACTTCTTTCATTTTTCTTTGTCCTTAATAATGTTTTTCTTTTACTCATTCTTTCACACTCAGTAACCCCTAAATGCAATGTCAATTGTTATCTTCTGTCTTCTTAATTCCTGTTCTTTTATTGTTCTCTCTCTTCAATAATGTTTTTTTCTTTTTCTCATTTCTTTTACACTCACTAACTTTTAAATTCAGTATCAGTCATTATTTTCTGTTTTGCTAATTCCTGTTCTTTTACTGTTCTCTCTTCTTAACAGTGCTTTTATTTTCTCATATTCTCCATTACTATTGCATCTTGGTGGATTTATTGCTTTTCTTGGGAGTAAAATGATTAAATGATTAATGATTTCCTTCGTGATCCAAATGTTTTAAATATTATTTTGATAAAACATTTCATTTTAATATATTCATTTTATCATTATTCGCTCAATAAAATAATCTACTTTTCCTCTGACGCTACACAGTCTTTCAGTTAAATTTTGTTATTCTATCTTTCTCATGATATTGCATTTATTTATATATCAAAATGTTTTCTTGATTTTCTATGACGTTATAGAATCTTTCTGTTAATTTTTGAATGTCATCTCATAAGCATGGTACAATATTTAGTGAAAACAAGGGTATTTGTTCAGTCATCAAATTATTTCTATTGTTTTCTACGACACTATACAATCATTCAGCAAATTTGTTTTTTTTTTAAATTGTTCTAATTTATTCTGACAAAATTCGGAGACAAGTAAAAATGACTTATGTCGCCTCTCCTGAAACAAATTGACGACGTAAGGAGATGTATACCTGTAAATTTTATAGTTACGAACATAATTGATCAGTGGCTACCTATTTCCGAAACTGAGATCAAATATAAACGAGAATCAGCGAACAAAATAAATGTTCATACACACAAATGTAAATGACTGCTAAATCAGGATCAGTTATATTGCAGATCCTCCCTTGAATTTTGTTGTGAACCTCAAGGTAAATAGCAGGAGTACCCAACCAGATATGGCACCAGTATTCAATGAACGGCAGGAATTTAGAAATATGGAAAATGGATTTTGACGGAAAAAAACTTCCTGGCCAGACACAATGATCCAATCTTCCTAGCAGTAGATGCACCTATAGATTCGATGTAGTCATTCTATTTGAGAGTGAGGCCAAGGAGGCGTAGTGTGTTGTTCTCTGGGAAATTAGCGTCAAACATTCTTAACTAAAATTCTCTCTATAGTGGTTAAAGGCTAGCAGATTCGTTTTGGAGCCGCTAAAATTTATCGTCCATTTTCTACCACATTTTTTTACAGATTGTCTTTTTGAAGTGCAATATCCAGATTTACTTTGTCAGCCTTGGCAGCATTCTTACTGAAACAGGATTAAATGGTGGTGTCATCTGCATAAATGCCTGCTTGGGAACTGATTACATCAGGAAAATAATTGATGAAGATCACAAAAACCGTAGGACCTAGGATAGAATCTTGAAGGACTCAACTATTGACAAGGGAGTAAATGGTGGTATCATCTACATAAATGGCTACTTGGGAACTGATATGATGAGGAAGATAATTAATGATGATCACAAAAAGCGACTGTATTTTAACAGAAACGAGTCAAAATACGAATTTTGGGAAGGGAAATTCTTAAACTACCTTAAAATACGAAAATTTCAGGACATCATTCTTTGACAAGAGGACCAGAAGGAAGATGATGATTTCATGGAAAGTATCTGCGACCGTGTTCACTGAATTAATAATACAATGCCTGAATGACAGGATTTTGTCTTTAATAATGAGAGAAGCCAGGGACTTTATATTATTTTGGTGTCAGAAGCACGTTCACAATTTATTTTTGGATTATATACATCTAACAGTGTCTGCTGTAAATTTCAATCTTACTAACTAAAAAACGAAAGATTTGTGGACATGTTTATATTAAATTTTGTCCCTGTTTTGTTGTCAGGAACGCGCATCCAACGTTTTGTAAAAGTATCTATATCTAAACTTATTTATGAATGAAACTTTGTCTCTGTGTGTGTGTATGTCTGTGTGTATGTGTGCCCGTTACCTATAGACTCCAAAACGGCTGAACCGATTTTCTTGAAAATTTACACAGTTTTACTATAAGCGACTGCGAGTGTTCTTAGCTAGGTTTTGTGCCGAGGTACGCCCAATGAATATCGAAAATCGATAATCGAAAAAATCGGGTTATAGAACGAGTGGTCCGATTTTAATCAAATTTGATACACTAATAGACAAAGACATAAGAAACGATATTCAGAAGTTTCAAAGTTGCAGTTCTTACAGCAGTGCAGAAAATCGATAATATATATATATATATATATATATATATATATATATATATATATATATATATATATATAAAAGGCAAGATGTTTGTGTGTGGGTTTGTTTATCTGCCTGTATGTCTGTATTTTTTCAGCCCTTTTATTTTCATTTTTGCTTCGATTTTAGCTCTAAATAGGTATAATTATAGTTCTTAGTCTCAGCCATGATACCATTTACTCAGAGGACTTATTTAGCCTTCAAAATTCAGTTTACGACGAAAAAAATCTATTTGATATCGATACCAGGAAATCAAAATTTGACTTACATCCATTCATTTTTCTTTCAGTCTACGGTTTCGCTTTAACTGGAAACAACTATTGCTTTTTAGTCTTTCGTGCCAACGTCCAAAGATTCTGAGCTCCAGGACCATGGATTAGTTTTAAAGCTTTCATTACACCTGAGTAACGCCGGGCTATCCTGCTAGTATATATATATATATATATATATATATATATATATTAGGTGCGATTGGTAAATTGTCGCAATTATTTTATAATTTCAAATATTCTTTAGGCTGAGTCTGAGCTCCAGGACCATGTATTAGTTTTAAAGCTTTCATTACACCTGAGTAACGCCGGGCTATCCTGTTAGTATATATATATATATATATATATTTATATTAGGTGCGATTGGTAAATTGTCGCAAATATATTTTATTTTTTTCAAATATTCTTTAGGCTGAGTCTGAGCTCCAGGACCATGGATTAGTTTTAAAGCTTTCATTACACAATTTTGGTAATAGCGATCTGTTTAAAAGTTCTTTTCACATATGAGGCAAGGTTTATCATATGTAGTATTTCTTAACCACGATCTACTGCTGCGTGTTTCGGTACCCGTGGTCGCGGGAAAATTCCCAATATACTAATATTACTTTGATAGTAACTTTCATTTTCTATATTGTATTTAAAAAAAAATGTCTTTCTTTACCATGATCTCATCCGCAATCAAATGACAGCATCCCCTTCCTAATAATCTTCATAATAAAGAAATTGGAAAACGTCTCACCTGAGCGTCGTGCGGGCCTTGAAGACACTTTGGGTCGAGTGGGAGTGAACGCGTTAAATAAACCACGTTTTACATGTGATAAAATCAATCACCGCAACTCGAATCCGAGTCAATATGGCGTTGTTTTTAATTCATTGTTTTTATTTCCTTCCGTGTCTCTTATCTGGTGTTCGTGGGCACATTTGGCTAGTTTCCCGGCGGATGATAACAAAATGTCTGGGTGAAGTGTTGTTTTGTTTTCGGCTAAATGACTGCTGAAGCTATTGTAATATTTCGAGGAGGCTTTCAATACAACGCAATTACACGATTTTCTTCTGCCTTTCAAGCTTGGTCCCTTCAAGCCGAATGACCATTTAGTCGACCTTCCAAAAGCAGAAATTGTCAATATATATAAAAATTCTCGACAAAGTAAATATCATAGTGTCTTTGATAGAATTGAATATTTGCCTATTTTGTTTTGATACCAAGTGATAATAGCTTTCAACTCAAACTATTTGTTTCCAGGTGAGGATTTTCGCACGTACTGCAATCCAGAATATTCTATCGTATATGATATTTCAGAAAAAGTAATATATGTTTCTCACTTTTAACTACTTACAAAATAGACACATTGGTGATTTAATAAGCGTCGCCTAAATATGGCACAGGGTCAAAAGTATGGGGTACCCAGTGAGGATTAAACTCACTACTATTGTAAAAATCCTGTCTGCGTCTCTTTCACAAACATAAATATACTCCAACAGCTTCTTTTCTCGCACTTCCCGCCTGTGGAATTCTCTTCCACATACCTGCTTCCCCGACAGCTACAATCTCCAGGAGTTTAAATGTAAGGTCAATAGACACCTTCTAACACACTAACTTGCATCCATTCTCTCCAACACTCTTCCCATCTACCCAACCCTCAGCCTCGGCATCCTTACCCGTCTATCACCCTCCTTCTGACATTTCCTATATCTAACCACTATTTCTCACCACCTTCCCCTATGTAACCCGCTGCGCATTAGTGGCAGTGGAATGCCTTGCTTAGGGTGAAACGATTAAAAAAAGAAAATATGTTCTAGCGAGACAAGCTTACTAAACTTTAAACTACGTCAAGGTTTTCTCCACTTTGTCTTTGTCAATGACGGAAGCGAACGGAAGCCTGCGACGCCAAGTTAGACAGATACGACCTAATACACACGACCGGATCCCAGTTTTAAAATGGACATATTGAAGGCAAGAGGAGTAGAGAAAATCAGCTTTTAACGTACCTAACAAGATTTTGTTACTGGTTGGCGAAACGGTGACTAGGAGTCAGTCAGTTAAGTGGCATACGTGAAACACTCTTGGACGATCATGTCACGCAAGAGACATGACTAACTAGGCAGAAAATTATACCGCAGTAGGTTGCCATTGCTTTCTGCAGTAGACTGGTTACTAGCCAAGACTATAGAACCCAATCTGTCCTGTTATTTAACCCATAACTGGAAGGAAGAGACGGATTTATACTTTTCCTAAGGGTATTTGCGAGTAAGTAAATGCAATGAATTCAACTGGAATTCGAACTCGGCTCCCCGATTTCTCGTTCCGAGCCGATACCCACTGCACCACAACACACATCCGTCTAGGTGAGATAGAGGAAAGACAAAATTTACAAATAGTAACAAAAAACATGATATTCTAGTCGTTACAATCGCCAATGTCCGAAAGGGACACGGCAAACAGAAGATGTTAAACCCATTTCCCTATTATCTAAATAAGGAATGTTATTCGCAAATGACTTGTATTTGCAAGTGGCTAGCGAATTGGATGTCGACGCATATTGCGCCGTTAGATTTAACTGTTTGACGTTACTGAATGTCACTGTCCTGTGGAGAGAAAACCGACTGCATACTCGGCTAAGAGTGAAACTCGCTGTAGTTATGACCTCTAACCAAGTAAATGTTTATAGTTGCGATCATAATTGACCTGTAACTTCCTATCTTCGAACCTAAGCTCAAATATATCATGTATCATCAGCAAACAAAATAAAAGTCTATAGAGATGACCAGTATAAAACTTTCAGGACACCAAGTAAATATTTATAATCGCCGGCCGAATACGAATCCGAGTCGACTAGCGTGGACAAACAATCACTGATGCAGACACCGCTTCAGTCACAATTGTGTTTGTTCAACAACCACAGAACCCATCTCATCTTTATGCGTAAACTACGCTGATGTGCGTTGTGATGCAGTGGATATCGGCTCGGAACGAGAAATCGGGGAGCCGACTTCAAATTCCAGTTGAATTCATTGCATTCACTTACGCGCAAATACCCTTGGGAAAGGTATTAGTCCGTCTTTTCCCTCCAGTTATGGGTTAAATAACAGGACAGATTGGGTTCTATAGCCTTGGCTGGAAACCAATCTACCGCAGAAAGCAATGGCAACCTACTGCGGGATAATCTTCTGCTCAGTCAGTCATGTCTCTTTTGAGACATGATCGCCCAAGCGTGTTTTACGTATAGCACTTAACTGACGCTGAATGAACATTAGTTACCGGGAGAGAGCGCATTCTCGAGAATCATAAACAATCCCTGATGCAGACACCTCTTCAGTCACAATTGTGTTTGTTCAACACCCACAGAACCCATCGCTTTATACTGAAAGTACGCTGAATTAACATTAGTTACAGAGAGAGAGCCCATTATCTAGAGTCTAAAAAAGTCCAGCACTCGGTCACGGAAACTTGTAATTCCGTGCTAGCATCACCATCAATGGATCTATTATTTCCGTCTGCCAAATTTCACTGAGAACGCTTGTTGGATATATTTTTCTGTTTTAACTATTTACAAAATAGATCCCACCACAGAGCAGATATTGGGAACAGGTATTTTTATTTTTATGGAGCCTAAGTATTAATCCAGACATTTTTTAAACAAAATCTGTTTCTGTTTTTCGCTATAAACTTTCCACGAATACAGCTGAAAAGATCAAGACGTTTTAAGCAAACACCAGATGACACTTGGTTGTAAAACAACCACAGTTATATTCAATCTCATCAATAAAAAAATAATTTATGAGTCATCAGACATTGTATCAGACTTCAAGCAAGTCAGACAATCAAACATGCTTCCCAGCCGAAAGACTCATTAATGCTACTTTTGCTTATCTAAACTTATTTATAAATGGAACTTTGTCAGTGTGTGTGTGTCTCTGTGTGTGTATCCGTTACCTATAGACTCCAAAACGGCTAAACCGATTTTTTTTTAAATTTACACAGTTGTACTATAAGCGTCTGAGAGTGTTTTTAGCTAGTTTTTGTGTCGAGGTACTCTAGATAAATATCGAAAATCGATAATAAAAAAATCAGGTTATAGAAGGAATGGTCCGATTTTAATCAAATTTGATACACTCATAGATAAAGACATAAGAAACGATATTCAGAAGTTTCAAGGTTGTAGTTCTTACAATAGTACAGAAAATCGATAATATATATATATATAAAAGGCAAGATGTTTGTGTGTGTGTGTCTGTTTATCTGCCTGTATGTCTGTATTTTTTCAGCCCTTTTATTTTAGTTTTTGCTTCGGGTTTGGTTCTAAGTACGTATAATTGTAGTTCTTAGACTCAACCATGATACCATTTACTCAGAGGTCTTATTTAGCCTTCAAAATTCAGTTTACGGCGAAAAAACTTATTTGATATCGATAGCAGGAAATCAAAATTTGACTTACATCCATTCATTTTTCTTTCAGTCTACGGTTTCGCTTTAACTGGAAACAACTATTGCTTTTTAGTCTTTCGTGCCAACGTCCAAATAGTCTGAGCTCCAGGACCATGGATTAGTTTTAAAGCTTTCATTACACCCGAGAAACGCCGGGCTTTACAGCTAGTTTGTTTATAAAATAATAACACTAGTCAATAAAAAATATCAAAATGGCGTCAAAACATCATTTTTTAGCTAATTTGAAGGCGCTGAATCAGAACATTTTCTTACTTTTTCTTGATCAGCTTCCAACTTTGTTGTACAGAAATGCCTCAAAAAATTAAAAAAAGTATTGATCCCATTTGTTTTCTGTATATATGATACTGATAGCAATATTTCTCAAAGTAAAATCGTAGAATCCTCTTATTTCGCATTTAAATCAACAAATATTGCTCTACTTATTGAGAAATACTATTTTTTTTACTAACAATCAGGTCCTAAATCTTTAAAAATAACCCAATTCAATATACAAACACCAACAAGTAACTTCATCAAATCATTTAATAAACTAACAGCAGAATTTTCTCTTTTCTTGATTGTTACGTTCAATGTTATTTACGTCTGTTTTGATAATCCAGAAGTAGTCAATCAACATTCGTTTGTCCACCTGTCCCTGGTAGAGTTTTTCAATTGTTTTGATATCCTGATGGAATAGTTTTCCTTGCTCATCGCTTAAATCGCCGCAAATATCCGGAAATTTATCTAGATGGCTATGTAAAAAATGAACCTTAATACTCATATTAACATATTACTGATAAAGTGTATGACTAATAAAGTTTATGAAGTAATTTTAATTTTGGTAATAAACTGGAAAAATCGGTACTTCTATTTAGAAAGTTTAGACTCAAAAACACTTTTTTTCTTGTAATTATAATTCATTTCAGGTGACTGACATAAATTGCTTAGCATACCTGAAAATCGATGGGTTTCTACGACCTTTATTAAAATTAAATGTTGCGATAAGCCAAGATCGTAAATTGCCATCTTTTCCAAAAATTAGCAGTTACATTACAGCAGAAATGGTAGCTATCAATAAAAGTCTAAGGTTATTTTTGGAATCAACACCATCAAATTAGAAAAAGAATTACCTTTCGCCTGTGCAACGGTCGCTTTTGACCTATCTGGTCGGGTGCTCTTGCTATTTATTTCTAAGTTCTCCACAAAATCCAAAAACTAATCAGCAATGTAATCAGTCCTGACTTGGCATCTTGACTACTGTCACTTTCTCATTTTTTCTCTGTTTTTTTTTTTTATTATTTTTTACAAATATTTTAATCGCAACTCTTACCACTTTTTATCCTGATGCCTAACCCACAAAAATTTAAGCATGCTAATAGATTGATATCAAGAACTCAACATATTAACGCTTAAATAGTTAAATATAACCGCCACCTCTATTCTAAAAGTTTCTTTTCTCGCACTCCCCGCCTGTGAAATTCTCTCCCGTTTACTTGCTTCCCTGATTACTACAATCTTTAGAAATTTAAATGGAGAGTTAATTGCCATTTTTGTCTTCTTAAATCCCGTTCATATTTTCTCCTTCTTCACTACCGCTGTACACTGTTTTTTTTATCTCTCACTGTAACCCCTTGTGCACTAAAATTGATCTTGCCTTGACATAGTTAAATGTTACCTCCACTTCTACTCTAAAAGTTTCTTTACTTGCACTTCCCATCTATGGAACTCCTTTCCCTTTACTTGCTTCCCTGATAGCTACAATTTTCAAAAGATTTGAATACTAAGTCAATTGCCATTTTCTATCTTTTAGAATCCTGTTCATCTTTTATCCTTTCCTTAATACCCATTGCACCCAGTATATTCTTTCACTGTAACCCCCTGCACACTAGTAGTGGTCCTGCTTCAAAATAGTTCAATGTAACCGTCACATCTACTCCAGCAGTTTCTTTAATCGCACTTCCTGCCTGTGGAATTACCTTCCGTTTAAATTAAATGAAAATGCAACGTCAACTGCCATCTTCTATCTTCTTGAATTCAATTTATCTTTAACCTTTCTCCAATACCCAGTTTTTTTCGCTTCCTTGATAGCTGCAATCTTCAAAAATATAAATGCAACGTTAACTGCTATCTTTGATCTTCTTGAATCCCGTTCATATTTCATTCTTTCTTCATTATCTCCTGTCACTTCTAATCCAACAGTTTCTTTAATCGCACTTCCTGCCTGTGGAATTACCTTCCGTTTAAATTAAATGAAAATGCAACGTCAACTGCCATCTTCTATCTTCTTGAATTCAGTTTATCTTTAACCTTTCTCCAATACCCAGTTTTTTCGCTTCCTTGATAGCTGCAATCTTCAAAAATATAAATGCAACGTTAATTGCTATCTTCTTGAATCCTGTTCATATTTCATTCTTTCTTCAATATCCCCTGTACCCAATATTTTCTGTAATTTCGTATGCATTAATAATGGTCCAGCTTTGCTTTGTTTTAAATAAATAAAAAAACATTAAAAAAAATTAAAACGCACTTAATTCAAACACCCACGGTAATTCAAATAAGATATTTTTTAGAACATACGATGAAAACTAAAAGACTTCATAGAATATTTCGTCAAGGCAAAAATGGTTTTCAGAATAAGTATCTGATAGTCTTATGGAAGAATTCTTCATTTTTGTATGCCGCGAACCTTCAATACGCAGGCAATTATTGCCTTCCACATCTTCCTGTCTATTTTAGCTCTCATTACCTTTTATTTCTTATTTCCCACAAACCTTGCTTTGCCATATATTTGCTTAATCCTATCAAGTAAATCACACTCAGTTTTCCCCGGTCTCTATTTCTCTCTATCCGGGCTGTAAGTTTCAGATACTATAGGCCTTCTTTCCTCATTACGTATCCCATAAATTTCAACTATCACTCCAAGATGTTAAGTATAAGTTTACTATTTGTTACCATTTTCCCCAAAACCTAGCCATTGCTCACATATTCAGTTTACGGTATCCTCAGCATCCTTCTGTAGAACTACATATCTGTTGCTTCGAGTCTGTCCTTCATCTTTGAGAATATCGTTTAGCATTCGCTGTCATATAAGAGAACACCTCTCAATACCTTTTATTTCTTATTTCCCACGAACCTTGCTTTGCTATCAATTTGCTTAGATTCTCCAAACCCTCCATCCTCATAATGTTTCCCATAAAATTCAACTATCTCTTGAAGATGTTAAGTATAAGTTTACCATTTTCCCCAAAACCTAGTCGTTACTCACATATTCAGTCTACGGTATCCTCAGCATCCTTCTGTAGAACTACATATGTGTTGCTTTGAGTTTGTCTTTCATCTTTGAGAAGATCGTGTAGCATTCGCCGTTCTTTCAGTAGTTTCTTCTTTGATTCAAACAAAAATTTCCTATCTCTTCATACTCTACACAGCTTTTGGAATGCATTCTTGGCTATCCAAGTACTCCTTCGGATCACAGTGTCGCACTTTCCGTCCTTAGTTGGAACACTCCTCAGGTAATTAAATTTCTGTACCAGCTTGATTTTAGTACCCCCTACCTGTAATTTGTATTTCGGCTCCTATTTTTACAAAAGACCATATATTCAGTTTTCTTTTAATTAATCTTTAGTCGTTGCTTCTCGCTTTCCTCTGTTGCATTCTGTAGGAGGTCTTATAGAACTCTATTTATTGTAACTAATTACATTGTTCACAAAGTTGTCCTCATCTTTAATGTCATATTCACTCTTTTAACATCTGCCTATATTTCTGAGATGAGGTATTGTAACTATTTACATTATTTACATTGTTCGGACTGTTGACCTCATCTTTATTGTCATATTCACTCCTTCAACATCTGTCTATATTTCTGAGATCAGGTATTGTAACTATTTACACTATTTACATTGTTCGGACTGTTATCCTCATCTTTATTGTCATATTCACTCCTTCAACATTTGTCTATATTTCTGAGATCAGGTATTGTAACTATTTACACTATTTACATTGTTCACACTGTTGTCCCCATCTTTATTGCCATATTCACTCCTTCAACATCTGTCTATATTTCTGTGATGAGGTATTGTAACTATTTACACTATTTACATTGTTCGGACTGTTGTCCTCATCTTTATTGTCATATTCACTCCTTCAACATCTGTCTATATTTCTGAGATGAGGTATTGTAACTATTTACACTATTTACATTGTTCGGACTGTTGTCCTCATCTTTATTGTCATATTCACTCCGTCAACATCTGTCTATATTTCTGTGATGAGGTATTGTAAGTATTTACACTATTTACATTGTTCGGACAGTTGTCCTCATCTTTATTGTCATATTCACTCCTTCAACATCTGTCTATATTTCTGAGATGAGGTATTGTAACTATTTACACTATTTACATTGTTCGGACAGTTGTCCTCATCTTTATTGTCATATTCACTCCGTCAACATCTGTCTATATTTCTGTGATGAGGTATTGTAAGTATTTACACTATTTACATTGTTCGGACAGTTGTCCTCATCTTTATTGTCATATTCACTCCTTCAACATCTGTCTATATTTCTGAGATCAGGTATTGTATCTATTTACACTATTTACATTGTTCGGACTGTTGTCCTCATCTTTATTGTCATATTCACTCCTTCAACATTTGTCTATATTTCTGAGATGAGGTATTGTAACTATTTACACTATTTACATTGTTCGGACAGTTGTCCTCATCTTTATTGTCATATTCACTCCGTCAACATCTGTCTATATTTCTGTGATGAGGTATTGTAAGTATTTACACTATTTACATTGTTCGGACAGTTGTCCTCATCTTTATTGTCATATTCACTCCTTCAACATCTGTCTATATTTCTGAGATCAGGTATTGTATCTATTTACACTATTTACATTGTTCGGACTGTTGTCCTCATCTTTATTGTCATATTCACTCCTTCAACATTTGTCTATATTTCTGAGATGAGGTATTGTAACTATTTACACTATTTACATTGTTCGGACAGTTGTCCTCATCTTTATTGTCATATTCACTCCGTCAACATCTGTCTATATTTCTGTGATGAGGTATTGTAAGTATTTACACTATTTACATTGTTCGGACAGTTGTCCTCATCTTTATTGTCATATTCACTCCTTCAACATCTGTCTATATTTCTGAGATCAGGTATTGTATCTATTTACACTATTTACATTGTTCGGACTGTTGTCCTCATCTTTATTGTCATATTCACTCCTTCAACATTTGTCTATATTTCTGAGATGAGGTATTGTAACTATTTACACTATTTACATTGTTCGGACAGTTGTCCTCATCTTTATTGTCATATTCACTCCGTCAACATCTGTCTATATTTCTGTGATGAGGTATTGTAAGTATTTACACTATTTACATTGTTCGGACAGTTGTCCTCATCTTTATTGTCATATTCACTCCTTCAACATCTGTCTATATTTCTGAGATCAGGTATTGTATCTATTTACACTATTTACATTGTTCGGACTGTTGTCCTCATCTTTATTGTCATATTCACTCCGTCAACATCTGTCTATATTTCTGTGATGAGGTATTGTAAGTATTTACACTATTTACATTGTTCGGACTGTTATCCTCATCTTTATTGTCATATTCACTTCTTCAACATCTGTTTATATTTCTAAGATGAGCTATTGTAACTATTTACACTATTTACATTGTTTGGACTGTTGTCTTCATCTTTATTGTCATATTCACATTTGAAATATCTGGAGCATATAAGGAGGAAGAAAGGCTTGGATAAATGGATACTCACAGCACAGATTGAAAGCAGGAGGAATATAAGAAAACAACACAAATCATATTTTAGAGCTTTAGTAAATAGATAACGAAAAATCTTTTAGAAGAAATAAATATGCGGAATTAATTTAGAGATGCAAAGAACAGTGAATTGAAATGAGCCATTATGACTTACATCTTGGGTCAGCACACCACATAAAAGATTACGTTTCAAAAACTTTTAAAGAAATGTCCACCTTTTTCTATAAAGGTTCACATTTGAGTCCAAATCTCCAAAACAGATTTTAAAAATCGCTATACTTTGTGTTGTTTTTTTGATTTTTTTTTTTTTTGTTTACTAAGTTGCCATAAAAAACAAACAAGATATGAAACCTTTACAGAAACACCGGACACTATGCATTCGATGAACTCACAGTGATATTTAAATTCATCTCTGGAGTCAAAAGAAAAAAATCAATTAATGTCACAACGTCTTCAAGAAAATGCTAATAATTCCTGCGTCATCAGATATTACAATAGTTGATCTGACAATATACGAGTTTTAACTGACAAATATATATCTTCTCAATATTATGATTTATCACAATGTTGTTTCAGTTATAATCAAGTCTACTGGCAAAAGAATTGATGTGTTAACCACGAATACAAGAGTAGAATTTGAATAAAGAAATTTATATAGTGATTCAAATAGTGATTCAACTAAACTTAAAATAAAAACTAAAATGGTTTACAAAAAATGTTCTAGTAAATTGAATAACGGCTTTTAAGTTTTGAATTTGGCATACCAAATGTAAAAATAATCATGTAAAATAAACGCTTATAGCTCTATCCATGATTTCTGCTCTCATCTCTAAACCGAATCCCTCAAAATCATGCAAAATTTGATGGTATCTTTGCAATATTCCTTGAGAAATGAGCTTCTCAATTGGAAGCTATGCAATTAAGGCTTCTGTTCATTTTCCCTTCAACCAATTTGAGGTGTTTACATCTTCTGCTGATGAAGCAAAATGTTTTGCTCGTAAATTCTTTTTCATTTCTACTCTTGACTCATCTGGAGTATCTTTGATGACTTTGATTTACATCGAGTCTCAGCATATAATTTCATCTATGGTTTCTGCTACCATCTCTAAATTAGATCTCCACAAAACACGCTGACTTGATGGTGCCCCTGCAATTCAATCAAGTGCCATACGTCACACACGCTTGGGCGATCATATCTCGAAAGAGACATGACTGACTGGGCAGAAGATCATCCCGCAGTAGGTTGCCATTGCTTTCTGCGTAGACTGGTTGCCAGCTAAGGTTATAGAACCCAATCTGTATTGTTATTTAACCCATAACTGGAGGGTAGATACGGATTAATACCATTCCCAAGGGTATTTTCGCGTAAGTGAATTCAACTGGAATTTGAAGTCGGCTCCCCGATTTCTCGTTCCGAGTCGATTACCACTGCACCACAACGCTGCAATAGTCCTTCAGAAACGTGCCCCGAATTGGCTCCTGTTCTCTCTTAACTGTATAATAAATTTCCTCGCTGCTCCTTGCTTTTCTGCTTGTTGGAAATCCTTATTTGTTGTTCATCTGACCCTGCCAACTATCAGCCTATTAGCCTTGACCCTAGTTAAGCATCTCCCATCATAGCTCAGATATGCAATATGTTTTTTTTATTTTTGTTGATCTACTACCGATGTATTAACGATTATTGCTGAAAGAGTCTATCAAGCTTTAGATAAAAATGCTAAGGCTTGAGTCGATTGTTGTGGGCATAACGGGTGCGCTCGACTGGGTTTGTCATTGCGGCCTTTTTCAAAAGTTATGAGGCCTTTGGACTAATGTTTGGAATCATTCTTCTTTCTTATCAAATCGTGAATGTTATCTAGAAAGGCCATTCCTCTAGATCCTGGTGTCTCCCAAGTCTCTATCGTTGAGCCTTGTTTGTTCCTAATTTTCATCAATGACATCAGCTCTCAGCTTAGAATCTATACTAATGACACAACCATTTATTCCAGTTAGTCCGATCAAATCGAGAAGGTTCACTTAACAGCTGATCTAAAAAAAATATCTACAGTCAGTTTTTAACTGGGGAAAAGTATGGCTTGTTAATTTTAGCACCTTAAAACAAAACTGCTCTCTTTTTTTAGACCTCTTTCTAATTTCCATTAGTATGGCTGATTCTAACCTCTAAGCTGATAAGAAGTTGTAAAGATTATATTTCATCTATTGCTTATAAGAAAGTTGGTTCAATGTGTTGTGCTAGACAATTTTTCTTTCTAAAATCAATCTTATATATCTACACCCTTGTGTAAAATAATTTGAGTGACCTCCTCTTTCATCGCCACTCAAATGGACATCTTTGGTGGTGAGACAATAATTTACTCCTGTCTCCATAGTAAGTCTGAACAATTTGATAAAATCAAAAGCAAAAAGATGGCTTTTTAATTTTATTGCGTCTAAGACTAAAATTTTCTCTATTAATCATATATGAAAACACTTTTTGTCTTCTATCAGCATGGCAGATGCTAACCTCCAGGAGTTTGAGTCATTATGCATTTCTGGCTAACGTACTGTGCTAACGAACAGGAAATACTACATTGAGTATATTGCTAGCTCAGCTGTCAGGAAGGTTGGTTTACTGTGTCGTGTTAGACAGTTTATCTCTCCAGAGTATATCTTACATACCTATAAGTCTACCATTCATGGAAGCGTAGATTATTGCCGCTACAGTGTTTCTTTTATGAATATAGTGTGCTCCTGCTATCCACCTAGGTGTCCTTGACAAAATCCAACGGAAAGTCTGTGATGTGATCGATCCCGACTTAGTAGCTCAGAGCGTCACTTTATCACCGGCGCAATGTGGGTTTCCTTGTGTCTCTTCTACAATTACTTTCACGACTTCTGCTCCGATGAACTTAGCTCACTGGTGTCCCCTATATATGAATTTACTCGAGCCACAAAATTTGCACCTAGGTTCCGCCTTTTCACTGTAAAACCAATAAATTGTAAACGCAAATTCTACTCCATTAGCTTATTTTCTCGCACTTCCCTCTTGTGGAATTCCCTTCCGTTTACTTGCTACAATATCCGATAATTTAAATGTAAAGTCAATAGTCATTTCTTATCTCACTAACCTGCATTCTCTTCCTCATGCTCCTTTCTCTATCCACTCCACTCTCATCAGTATTCTCATCCGTCACTTACCCACTTCCTGACACCCCCTATAACCTGTCACTCTTTCTCATAACTTTCTCTCATGCTCCTTTCTCCATCCACTCCACTCTCATCAGTATTCTCATCCGTCTCTTACCCACTTCCTGACACCCCCTATAACCTGTCACTCTTTCTCATAACTTTCTCTCATGCTCCTTTCTCCATCCACTCCACTCTCATCAGTATTCTCATCCGTCTCTTACCCACTTCCTGACACCCCCTATAACCTGTCACTCTTTCTCATAACTTTCTCTCATGCTCCTTTCTCCATCCACTCCACTCTCATCAGTATTCTCATCCGTCTGTTACCCACTTCATGGCACCCCCTATAACATGTCTGTCTTTCCTCCTATGTAACTCCTTGCAACACCATGGTAGTGAAATGCCTTGCTTGGGGCGATATGATTATAAGAAAATATAAACCAACTTGAAAAATACTAAGAAGAATCAGTATATATCATTGGCCCCGATCTGGCGTCATTGCTTGAGTCATTTTCCCAACGGTGTAAGGTTGATTCCCTGTTTCTTTTCTATAAATACTTTAATGGCGATTGTTTGGATAAGCTCATCATTATGGTGCCAAAACTCTTTAAATTTAAGCGCTTTACTAGACTGGCGTTTAGGTTCCACCAATTTCGAGTCAAGCTGGTTAGGTGTAACCATAATCATATTTTCAATTACTTAGTATCTATGCTCATGACACAACCATTTACACCTGTCTCAAAAATAAGTCTGATCAGTTTGATCAGACCAAATTGGCAGCTGATGTCCAAAACGACCTCCAATTTGTTGTTAAGAGGAGCGAAGAAGAGCTTAACTTTAATATGTCCAAAACAAAACTGATCGCCATTAATTATCAGAGACTCCCATTTTGTTAGCATGGCTGATGCTAACCTTCAGGTAAATAACTCGTTGCATTTTTTCTGGCTAATATTTTCCGCTGACATTAAGTTGAAAGATTAAATTACCGGCCATAATTTATTAGGCAACCCCAGTGTTTTAAAAAAATGATGTATTTCATACGATGCAAAGTGAGTAATTGTAAATGAAAATAGAATGGTTCTTTTGTTAATACTGTCGGAAATTTACAGATGTAACGGGTCTCCTGATTGGCTGATTTAACCCGAACCTCGTTTTGAACTTTAGGCGGGCTTTACCAGAGGTTTTAGGTTTTTTCTGATGGTTTTGTTCTCTCCTTTTTTCAGCTAGCACGAACAGTATCGGACGTATTTGTGCCGCTCCGGATTTTTGTTGCAGCAGGGCCTAAATTGGCGCCCACTTGTCTCGCTATATCGAGACCATCTTACCAATTCTTTGTAATCTTTTAGGCTAATGCCACAACTTTGTAACAGAGAAAATCTCTTGTTACCCTTCTTACCTTAAAAAGGATACCCTATGGGCAAAGCCTTGCCTTCCTAGAGAAAAATTCTCTAAGCACTATCATCTTATACCAAGATAAGAAACTGTGAAAGAAGCTGACCCAGAAGAAAGTTCCTGTACGTCGCGGATCGCAGTTCCTTGTGTCTTTTTCATCCCACTCCTAGACGGAGGATACTATACCAAGCTAAGCAGAGAAAAGAGACTATACCAAGCTACACTGTAGCAGCAAAATTCAGCATATTTTTGCAAGACAAATAAATTGTTTTTTCTATACCAGGTATGTCTTGTTATGTTTGATAATTTCCTTTCACTGCTTAAGCGCTAAGCTATGTGAATATATTTCTCACAATACTGAACAATAACATGTGCATCAAAGGAATTTATAAAGATTTGATAAATGACTATATTGCAGTTTCATCAAAATAAACTCCTTCTGCCTTCACAGCGGCTGCATACACTCTGGACATTCTTGACGCGGGTTTCTAAAATAATCCTCCGACAGTCAGTCAGTTAAGTGCCATACGTGATACACGCTTGGGCGATCATGTCTCGAAAGAGACATGACTGACTGGGCAGAAGATTATCCCACAGTAGGTTGCCATTGCTTTCTGCGGTAGACTGGTTGCCGACCAAGGCTATAGAACCCAATCTGTCCTGCTATTTAACCCATAGCTGGAAGGAAGAGACGGATTAATACCTTTCCCAAGGGTATTTGCGCGTAAGTGAATACAATGGATTCAACTGGAATTCGAACTCGGCTTCCCGGTTTCCCGGTTTCCCGGTTTCCCGTTCCGAGCCGATATCCACTGCGCCACAACGCACATCTCAGTCCAAATATTCTTTAGACGCCTAACCAAATTCCCAGGCATTTTTTTCTTCCTTCTTCTGTCCAACTCATCCCATGCAAATTCACTTGCTGAGAGGCCTGGTGACGGAGGTGGACAACACTTAACTTTTAATCCTCCAGCAGTTTCTTTTAATTTTAACCCTCTAGGGCCATTCGTATCATATTAGTGGGGGATCAGTTTATTACTTCATGACAATAGAAAACCGATCACCCACTTTATGCCCAGTATAAGCCTTAACCCTCTAGGGCCATTCGTATCATATTAGTGGGGGATCTGTTTATTACTTCATGACAATAGAAAACCGATCACCCACTTTATGCCCAGTATAAGCCTTAACCCTCAAGGGCCATTCGTATCATATTAGTGGGGGATCAGTTTATTACATCATGACAATAGAAAACCGATCACCCACTTTATGCCCAGTATAAGCCTTAACCCTCTAGGGCCATTCGTATCATATTAGTGGGGGATCTGTTTATTACTTCATAACAATATAGAACTGATCCCCCACTTTATGACAAGTAGAAGCCTTAATCATATTATATTATTAACCCTCTAGGGCCATATTAGTGGGGGATCTGTTTATTACTTCATAACAATATAGAACTGATCCCCCACTTTATGACAAGTAGAAGCCTTAATCATATTATATTATTAACCCTCTAGGGCCATTCGTATCATATTAGTGGGGGATCTGTTTATTACTTCATAACAATATAGAACTGATCCCCCACTTTATGACAAGTAGAAGCCTTAATCATATTATATTATTAACCCTCTAGGGCCATTCGTATCATATTAGTGGGGGATCTGTTTATTATTCATAACAAAATAGAACTGATCCCCCACTTTATGACTAGTAGAAGCCTTAATCATATTATATTATTAACCCTCTAGGGCCATTCGTATCATATTAGTGAGGGATCTGTTTATTACTTCATAACAAAATAGAACTGATCCCCCACTTTATGACTAGTAGAAGCCTTAATCATATTATATTATTAACTCTCTAGGGCCATTCGTATCATATTAGTGGGGGATCTGTTTATTACTTCATAACAATATAGAACTGATCCCCCACTTTATGACAAGTAGAAGCCTTAATCATATTATATTATTAACTCTCTAGGGCCATTCGTATCATATTAGTGGGGGATCTGTTTATTACTTCATAACAAAATAGAACTGATCCCCCACTTTATGACTAGTAGAAGCCTTAATCATATTATATTATTAACCCTCTAGGGCCATTCGTATCATATTTGATACAGTATGAAAACAAGCCTTGAAAGAAATATCAGTCAGTTAAGTGCCATACGTGAAACACGCTTAGGCGATCATGTCTCGAAAGAGACATGACTGACTGGGCAGAAGATTATCCCACAGTAAGTTGCCATTGCTTTCTTCGGTAGACTGGTGAATTATATTATTATATTAATAAGTAGTAATTAGTGGGGGATCAGTTTATTACTTCATGACAATAGAAAACCGATCACCCACTTTATGCCCAGTATAAGCCTTAACCCTCTAGGGCCATTCGTATCATATTAGTGGGGGATCTGTTTATTACTTCATAACAATATAGAACTGATCCCCCACTTTATGACAAGTAGAAGCCTTAATCATATTATATTATTAACCCTCTAGGGCCATTCGTATCATATTTGATACAGTATGAAAACAAGCCTTGAAAGAAATATTTTGCTGAAAAATTTTTTAAGAGAAATATTTTATAAATTTCAAATGAAAGCAGTACTGACTGCTCAGTCAATGAATACCAAATGTTTCCTTATAGGGAAATACCAAATGTTTCCTTATAGGGAAATACTGTATCAAATATGATATGAATGGCCCTAGAGGGTTAACTGACTGACTGAATATAATTGTTGGAAACATGATTAAGGCTTTTACTGGCCATAAAGTGGGGGATCGGTTTTCTATTGTTATGAAGTAATAAACTGATCCCCCACTAATTACTACATAATAATATAATGCATCTCTTTCCCCTCTAGCTATGAGCCAAATAACAGGACCGATTGGGTTCTATAGCCTTGGTCAGCAACCAATCTACTGCAGAAAGTAATGGCAACCTTCTGCTGGATAATCTTCTGCCCAGTCAGTCATGTCTCTTTCGAGACATGATCGCCCAAGCGTGTATCACGTTTGGCACTTAACCCTCTAGGGCCATTCGTATCATATTTGATACAGTATGAAAACAAGCCTTGAAAGAAATATTTTCCTGAAAATTTTTTTAGGAGAAATATTTTATAAATTTCAAATGAAAGCAGTACTGATTGCTCAGTCAATGAATACCAAATGTTTCCTTATAGGGAAATACCAAATGTTTCCTTCTAGGGAAATACTGTATCAAATATGATACGAATGGCCCTAGAGGGTTAAATAATTTTGGCACAATTTACAAGTATGTTTTGGGTCGTTTTGGT
Organism: Ascarosepion bandense; assembly: GCA_037127315.1. Classification (NCBI taxonomy): domain Eukaryota; kingdom Metazoa; phylum Mollusca; class Cephalopoda; order Sepiida; family Sepiidae; genus Ascarosepion; species Ascarosepion bandense. Next base: position 1,881,307 of record JBBBDQ010001140.1, read on the forward strand.
GGATGATTAAAATTTGACCCACAATACGCAACCCAGATGGAATTGCATATCTTTGTTAGATTGAATGGTACTGTTCTTTCTTCATAGTCCCCTTTACTTCAACCAAGTCATCTGAACTCGTGCCTGCAAAACAGCCCCAAACCATGCAGGATCCACCACGATGTACACACTCATCTTTCACTCGCCCCACAACCCTCCTCCGTACGTACACCCCCACATTTAATCCCTAATAATTCGAACTTAGACTCATCAATCCACATCACTTTTGATTACTGTTCTGGTGTCCAGTTTTTGTGCTCTCTTCCCCATGCTAGTCTCTTCTTCTTAGAGGCTGGCCGAAGCGATGGCTTCCTGGCTGCAACTCGTCCAAAGAACTATTCTATTTTCATTTAGAATTATCTGTTTGGCAATAAATACTAAAAATAGGATGAAATACATCATTGTTTTAAAACTATGGTGGCCTAATAACTACTACTGGCAGTGTATATTGAATCTATTGCTAGGTCAGCTGGTAAGATATTTGTTCACTGCGTCATACGAAACAATAATACTCTCAAGAATCTATCCCTCGACCATGTTTTATACTCTGTCGTTCAATGGAACAAGGAATGGTATTGCAGTTATAACACCATCGAAACAAGACTTCTCTCTCTCAATCCCCTGAAAGACCCTATCCCGCCTCTCTTCAGCATGATCGATGCTAAATACTCTTGGCTGACATGAAGTTGAAATTATTGAAATTATATTGAGTCCACTGCTAGGTAAGAAAGTCGGTTCATTGTACTGTGCTAGACAATGTTTTTCTCTCCAGAATTTATCTTGCATATTGTTACGAGGGTGCATTTCTTTCTTAAAAAACATCACCCCAAGCAAGGCGGTAAGGCCACTGGTGTGCAGGGGGCTACGTAATAGTGAAAAGATTGGAAAAGAGAAACCCGGAAACCACATCCTAAACAGGGAACAAGGGATGAGCCTCTACACCTGTTCAATAGACGTGGGTAGAGTGTGAACCGGGCGATAGTTCAGTCTATCTACTCCAATTAAAAAAAAATAACAAAACAGAAAGTGAAAAGATTGAAAAATAGAAAACCGGAAACCACATCCTAAACAGGGAACAAGGGATGAGCCTCTACACCTGTTCAATAGACGTGGGTAGAGTGTGAACCGGGCGATAGTTCAGTCTATCTACTCCAATTAAAAAAAATAACAAAACAGAAAGTGAAAAGATTGAAAAAAAGAAAACCGGAAACCACATCCTAAACAGGGAACAAGGGATGAGCCTCTTCACCTGTTCAATAGACGTGGGTGGAGTGTAAACCGGGCGATAGTTCACTCTATTTACTCCAATAAAAAAAAAATAAGCAAAAAAGAAAGTGAAAAGATTGAAAAAGAAAAAACCGGAAACCACATCCAAAACAGGGAACAAGAGATGAGCCTCTACACCTGTTCAATAGACGTGGGTGGAGTGTGAACCGGGCGATAGTTCAGTCTATCTACTCCAATTAAAACAAATAAGTAAAAAAGAAAGTGAAAAGATTGGAAAAGAGTAAACCGAAAACCACATCCTAAACAGGGAACAAGGGATGAGCCTCTACACCTGTTCAATTCAAATTTAAAAATCACTTGTTTCTGATGAAGGACCGAGGGCGGTCTTATTATCAGAATTCTATATAAAAATATTAATAAAGTCTACAAAAAAGGCAAAGTGTATAGTAAGGGATTCCACTGAGTCCTACTTGTTAATACAAAAAGTTTTCATTCGTGAAGTAGTCGTAAAATAAAGAAATTAGAAATAGAACGTTTGGAAGATTCTAGATCATTCCAGTATATTCGAGAAAAGTCTAGATGATTCGAGAAACATCGACAAATATGCTAATCAGATGCTAGCCTCTATTAAAAATAGGTTTTTGGAAGAGAGTTGTCAGTTGTAAAATGGGAATTTCTGGTCTTATCACCTCCGGCTTTTGATTCGTTTATTATTTTACCCAGCCGAAAGAATCTCTATGAAAAGTTACTGACCAACAAAAACCCCAAAGAAGACCTCCTGGAAATAAATTGGTAAATAGAATTTTTGAATATTTTCATTGACCAAACTAAAAATTATTCTATATATACATATATCTGTGCATTTCCGATAATAGCATTTACATTACTTAGCTAGCAAGTGTTAAAAATACTTGACCCTCACCTTTCATTCACCCTCGTAACCCTTCGCCAGTAGACTAAGTACAGCCTAAATCTCTACGTTTTCTGTGTTGAATGCCGCAGTTGTATCTTTGTATATATGTTATTCTGTGTTTTATTTTTATTGAAAATTAAATATTTGTTTGTGATTTAGCTCTGTGTTTTGGTAATAATTTTCTTTTATTTTGTTACAACTACTAACACGTAACAATATCTATAGGTCTAGCGTTAGTCCATGCTTAGAATATTGCTCTTATCATATGGTCTGGTGCTCCTGCTATATATCTAGAGATCACTGAAAAAACAATCAGCAATATTATTGACCTTGATCTGGCATCTCGGTTTCAGTCACTTTTCTCAACGTCTTAATGCAGTTTCCCTGTGCCTTTTCTATAAATACTTTCAGGTTGATTGTTCAGATAATTTTTTCCCTCTGATCCCTAGATTTATGATTTTAAGCACATGCTAACCTCTACGAGAGTGACCCCCATCTGCGCCTTCTATTGCTAACGTTCACACCGGTCATTTAGTTGAAAGATTATATTGAAGTGCAAGGGGCCAAGTCAGCTGGTAAAAGATTGGTTCACTGTGTCATGCGATACAATACTTCTCTCAAGAATCTATCTTGCATTTCTAAAAGTCTTTGAATATTACTGCCCCTTATGTTCTCACGCTATGTATCTAATAAATTCCAAAGAAGAATCGGCAATAATGTGATTTACGAAAAATCTCATAGGAAAAGGCAAAGTAGTTTTAAGTTTTGAATTTGGAGTACAAGAATATGCAATCAACGAAAACAAACAAACATTTCTTCAATATATATCTAGATTTGAAATTATTTGTTTGAACATTATTTTTAATCGATTGAGTAGATATTCTGTTTTTAATCAAACAGCATATTTATATTGAGTTGATTTTTAAAAAGACGCGTCCTTTCAAAGCTCTCACGTGCCGCTCACGACTGGAAATAGCGTGGATATTTTTCTATTAAAAATACATAAAAAGAAACTTTCAATACTCCCTTTCCAATATTTTCGTTTTTCAGGGACGGGAAATGTCGAAGGGTAAGAGATGGGTGGGAATCAAGGAAATGAAATATGGTAATTGACGTTGCATTTAAAATTTTAAGATTGTAGCTATCAGGAATGCAAGTAAATGGAAGTGTGTATCACGTATGACACTTAACTGAGTGACCTGAAATTTATGAATTTAAGGATACTTTGTGGTGCATTAGATGTCGGCTCGGAACAAGAGTCCCAGAAACGGAAAGTGTAAGAAAAAAAAGCTGTTACATTTAACTATTTCTACGGTAAAAGGGTGGGACCTTGATGCCAATCTAGTATCTCGCCTAAATACATATGGTCGGGGTAGTTGATATGGTAATATTTGTAAAGACAAATGAAAGACATATCACGACGGTGAGAGAGTGACTGAAGTCGAGATGCCAAGTCAGAACCAGTTATATTGCAGATCACCCTTCGGATTTTGTCAAGAATTTCAAGATGAATAGCAGGGTTATCTAACCAGATATGGCAACAGCAATCAATGCACGGACGAATGGTAGTTTTTTTAAATGTGTAAAATGGATTCTGAGAAGAAAATCTTCCTGGTACGGCACAGTGACCCAAACTTCCTATCGGTAGATGCAGCTAGGAATTCGATGTAAACATTCCATTTGAAGTCATTTGAGAGAGTGAGGGCAAGAAGACGCAGTGCGTTGCTCTCTATGAGACTAGCAACATCGACTCTGATGGTAAATCGGAAAGTTTCTCTGTGGTAGTTAAGGAGAGCAGCTTAGTTTTAGAGGCATCAAATTTTAAGAACCATTTGCTATCTCGTTCAATCAAAGTATATACATGATAGAATAGACAAGTAACAAGGTAGAGGTGCTCGGTAGAGGAAGGTGGACTTAATCTTGTTATATACAATGTAAGCACATGCCAGTAGCCGAAAGTGTTCAAATTCATTATGCTCTCATTATCTAAAGAGGAAAATTTAAATAAGACAGTTACCATTTCTGCGATTTATGCATAACTCTTCAACTATGAATTGAGTTCTTTCGGTGACTGGCGTGTGTATATATATATAACGCTTATATATAACACGCTAGAATTTCCCTTCTATGATTATATGAGCTTAGGGATTAGCGACACCTACTGACAGCAAATCGGTCTAGTTTCGATCCCCGCCAGTAACAAGTGAATGAGCTGTGATACAGCGAAACAGGCTTGTAAGTGGATGACGTATATATATATATATATATATATATATATATACTATAGATTTCATGTTGAAATGTTCATTCAACATTTTTGAATTTTTGAATTTTGAAAATTTACTTTAATTTATATATATATATATATATATATATATATATATATAATTCCAAGTGAAGAGGACTCAAGTTTTTTTTAATATTTTGAGTGCTCTGGCATTTATTTTATTATAAACAGTGCTCTATATAATGAGTATTATAGAGCTTGATATAATATAATATAATTATATGCTTATTTCAATTTTTGACATAACCATATATATATATATATATATATATATATATATATATATATATAAATTTAACTCCGAGCTGTTATTTTTGGGGGGATTTGTGACCAGTATATATATATATATATATATATATATATATATATATATATATATATATATCTACTGGTCACAAAAGCCCCCAAAAATAACAGCTCGGAGTTAAATTTAAAAGGTTCTTATTAATATTATATATTTACACTTAGGGCTCAATGTATTTAAATTTTATTTTTTACACAACCAATATCTATTAAAATAAAAAATAACTTAGATTTTCTTAAATCGAATGGCCATTTCAACGAGATTTCAGTGAGATCATTATGGAAAAATGAATTTATTTGATTGAGTGTGTGTAAAAAGTAAAGGTAGGGAAAAAGAAATAAGAAAAAAGAAAAAAAGACGGTGCAGATCATTGAAATCGGAACCGTTAGACCTGCCACGTGGATGACAATAAAGAAAAGTGATGCAATAAATTATAAACAGAAATAAAGAAGAAATAAGTCAGACGAAATTACGAATTTTCAACGCCACTGTCAAAAGGCCACCAATTATGTTAATACTAAGATATACTGGCTAAACATAACTGAAGTTAAAAATTAAACCGATAAAAGTAGAAAGAAATGAATTTGGAAAGATGAAGTTCTTATATAATATCATTTAATTATATGGTTAAGAAGAAAGGAAACAATTATTTTAAGGGATTGTCTATTTAGATTAAGTATTGGAAAGTAAAATTTAAATCTATGACGGCATTAATACCAAAACAATACCATTTAAAATTTATTATTAGAAAGATAGATTTAAATTTATAACGGCATTAATACCAAAACAATACCATTTAAAATGTATTATTACAAAGATAGATTTAAATTTATAACTGCATTAATACCAAAACAATACCATTTAAAATTTATTATTACAAAGATAGATTTAAATTTATAACGGCATTAATACCAAAACAATACCATTTAAAATTTATTATTACAAAGATAGATTCAAATTTATAACGGCATTAATACCAAAACAAGACCATTTAAAATTTATTATTAGAAAGATAGATTTAAATTTATAACGGCATTAATACCAAAACAATACCATTTAAAATTTATTATTACAAAGATAGATTTAAATTTATAACGGCATTAATACCAAAACAATACCATTTAAAATTTATTATTACAAAGATAGATTTAAATTTATAACGGCATTAATACCAAAACAATACCATTTAAGATTTATTATTACAAAGATAGATTTAAATTTATAACGGCATTAATACCAAAACAAGACCATTTAAAATTTATTATTAGAAAGATAGATTTAAATTTATAACGGCATTAATACCAAAATAAGACCATTTAAAATTTATTATTAGAAAGATAGATTTAAATTTATAACGGCATTAATACCAAAACAATACCATTTAAGATTTATTATTAGAAAGTTAAATATATATCTATGACGGCATTAATACCAAAACAATACCATTTAAAATTTATTATTAGAAAGTTAATTTTAAATCTATGACGGCATTAATACCAAAGCAATACCATTTAGAATGTATTATTACGAAGATAGATTTAAATTTATAACGGCATTAATACCAAAACAATACCATTTAAAATGTATTATTACAAAGATAGATTTAAATTTATAACGGCATTAATACAAAAACAAGACCATTTAAAATTTATTATTAGAAAGATAGATTTAAATTTATAACGGCATTAATACCAAAACAATACCATTTAAAATTTATTATTAGAAAGATAGATTTAAATTTATAACGGCATTAATACCAAAACAATACCATTTAAGATATATTATTAGAAAGTTAAATATATATCTATGACGGCATTAATACCAAAACAATAGCATTTAAAATTTATTATTAGAAAGTTAAATTTAAATCTATGACGGCATTAATACCAAAACAATACCATTTAAAATTTATTATTAGAAAGTTAAATTTAAATCTATTTAAATCCATATTAATATTACATTCATTCATATTAAAATTGATCAAGGTGGAAGGCTCAATGCAATTTTTATATTCTAATGACAGAGCGAATTATAAAATAAAACAAAATTTCGATGTTCAAATTTGTTTAATATTGTATATTTATTAATATATATTTATAACCCTGATATATTATGTTGAGCAGTTTTATCAGCACAAGAAATATATTTATGCATGTGCGTATACTTGCGTGTATATTCATATATATATATATATATATATATATATATATATATATATATATATTAATGACTTGTTCGTTCAGGACATATTTGATATGGAGAAAGCCAGTATCTATAATGGTGTCTACACCCTTGGCTCACGGCCTGTGCCTGACTACAAATTTGAATTCCTAACCTAAAAAAATGCAACAGAAACAACTCCGGTATTTTTCATATTAATCCACCGGAAGGTGTGGACAGCCATAACCGTCTGCCTCCTGAAAGTGTATGGTATTAAAAAAGAAAGAATTTAGGTTATACACAATCACGCGAAAAGATGATAAAAGGCAAGTTAGGTAGACAAAAAGCCGATATGAATATCAAAGTTCATCGCCTGTTGGCGTGTGACGATATTAAACAGAAGACGGCCTTCTTTTAATGTCAGGTACCTTTCCTCTCCTAAATGACAACAGCGGAAAACAAGATATACACGAAACATGTGGCATTTCGCGCAGAAAGACGAAGCGGAACGGTTTACTTAGCCAACCTTTCCAAAAGAACAAACGCAAAGCGTTTATTTGTCAACGCTTGCATTCACGTGCACGTCAGACGATTGTAATCGAGAAAATGTTTTTAATACTGCTGGCTGGAAGGTTTCGACGGTTAAAAATTTGGTCTCGTCGATATTAGGGTGTGATTTCGATACTCATCGCGTACCCGTTTATCGTGGACAGCTAAGAAAATATGTAAGATATTCAGTACACATCTCTTAAGTAAAATTTATTTAATTTTATATAGTGTTCGAAGGAGAGCCTGGAGAACCTGATACTGACTGGTCAGATAGAAGGAAGGAGAGACAGAGGAAGGCAGCGGATAACATATTTGCAGGGTCTGATCAGGTGGATGACGGAACGGGGGTTGCCAGGAGCAACAGGAGCAAACATACTAAGAGCCACAAGGGATAGGGAGACGTGGAGATCCATGATCGCCTACGTCCTGAAGGGACAGGGCACATAGAAGAAGAAGTGTTCAGTTGTGATAACGTTTAGCGCCATTTTTTAATTAATTTTTTTCCGTACATTTACTGTTTTGGGGTTTTTATAGTTGAATTCCTTGCATTCACTTACGCGCAAATACCCTTGGGGAAGGTATTAATCCGTCTCTTCCCCCCAGTTGTGGGTTAAATAACAGGAGAGATTGGGTTCTATAGCCTTGGTCAGCAACCAGTCTATCGCAGAATGTACTGGCAACCTACTGCGGTATAATCTTCTGCCCAGTCAGTTATGTCTCTTTCGAGACATGATCGCCGAAACGTGTATCACCTATGACACTTAACTGACTGACTAATCATAAAATGCTTGATATCGAGGTTGAGATATATTTAATGTGAATAATTTAACTGAGCAGGTTCATGCCTACTTCGAAGTTTCGTAAGGACACCATATTATGTCTTCACGCATCAAGAGTGTTTTAGTTTTTTCTTTTGTTTTCTTTGCTTTTTTATTTTTATTTTTATTTTTTGCAAACCGTTATTTCAAGTAATAATTTGGTTGGCAGTTGTTTTTTTTTGTTTTTTTAAATTTCTAGCAATATATAAACAGCTGAAATAATCCGGACGGGCTTGGCTATAATGTGGCATGTTTAGTTTAACTGTAACTTAACAAAACAACACAAGAACTGGTCATAATTAATAAAAAATAAACGTATTAATAAAAATAAAAATAAACGTATTAATAAAAAATTTCTAGCAATATATAAACAGCTGAAAAAATCCGGACGGGCTTGGCTATAATGTGGCATGTTTAGTTTAACTGTAACTTAACAAAACAACACAAGAACTGGTCATAATTAATAAAAAATAAACGTATTAATAAAAATAAAAATAAACGTATTAATAAAAAATTTCTAGCAATATATAAACAGCTGAAAAAATCCGGACGGGCTTGGCTATAATGTGGCATGTTTAGTTTAACTGTAACTTAACAAAACAACACAAGAACTGGTCATAATTAATAAAAAATAAACGTATTAATAAAAATAAAAATAAACGTATTAATAAAAAATTTCTAGCAATATATAAACAGCTGAAAAAATCCGGACGGGCTTGGCTATAATGTGGCATGTTTAGTTTAACTGTAACTTAACAAAACAACACAAGAACTGGTCATAATTAATAAAAAATAAACGTATTAATAAAAATAAAAATAAACGTATTAATAAAAAATTTCTAGCAATATATAAACAGCTGAAAAAATCCGGACGGGCTTGGCTATAATGTGGCATGTTTAGTTTAACTGTAACTTAACAAAACAACACAAGAACTGGTCATAATTAATAAAAAATAAACGTATTAATAAAAATAAAAATAAACGTATTAATAAAAAATTTCTAGCAATATATAAACAGCTGAAAAAATCCGGACGGGCTTGGCTATAATGTGGCATGTTTAGTTTAACTGTAACTTAACAAAACAACACAAGAACTGGTCATAATTAATAAAAAATAAACGTATTAATAAAAATAAAAATAAACGTATTAATAAAAAATTTCTAGCAATATATAAACAGCTGAAAAAATCCGGACGGGCTTGGCTATAATGTGGCATGTTTAGTTTAACTGTAACTTAACAAAACAACACAAGAACTGGTCATAATTAATAAAAAATAAACGTATTAATAAGGTAAGGAGCTATCGGATAATTTGGCACTCGTAGAAAATCAAGAATACCGGAGAGGAAAACAGTATTTATTAAATTCTTACAAAAATAATGGCTGCTACAAGTGTTGTTTTTTTTTAAAAATCTATTTTAAAATAATATTCACGTTATATATTAGATGAATTTTGGTATACATAATAATTAATGTGTGCTCTTTAATAATTTATAAATTATTTTCAGACAGAATAATTCTTGAAGCTCTTAATTATGAACATGACAAAACATGATATTCGTTTACTTTTCTTGCAGTGCCTCCCCAACTTCTGGGGAGAAGGGTCTACAATTGATCGGATAGTAAGAAGATTGTTCTAGAAATTCCGTACAGGCTATGATAGCCTTGAAGATAAAGAAAGTAGAGGACGGTCATGCAGTTTTGATAACGAACAATTCCAAGCAGTTACAGAGCAAAACCCATGTCAGTGTCAGAGAAATGTCTAAGACGTTTGGTGTCAACAGTGCAACAATCTCACGCCATTTGCAGAGTATTGGCAAGGTGAAAAAGATCGATAAATGAATTTCTCATGATCTCAATCAAAATCAAAAACTTATACGTTTTGAAGTGTGCTCGATGAACCTTCTGCATAACACCAATGATCCCTTTCTTGACCGATCAATCACTTGTGATGAAAAGTGGATTTCTTGTGATAACCGTAAACGATAAGGTCAAGGGCTTGAGCGTGATTTATCCCTAAACATTTCACAAAGCCAATGTTGCATCATCGAAAGATTATGTTAACTGTCTAGTGGTCTGCAATTGGTGTTATCCACAACTGCTTTCTGGAAGCCAATAAGAGCATTAATACAGAGCTTTACTTCAATCAACTTTCTGAAATGTATTCTAGCCATCAAAAAAATGGGACCCTTCATTGGTGAATCGACGTGGTCCAATTCTGCTCCGCGATAATGTTGCAAGAATGACGTTGAAAAAACTCACAGACTTAGGATACAAGTGGTTACATCCTCAATATTCGCCTGATCGTTCACCCACTGATTATCATTTTTAAGCACTTAAACACATTTTTTAATTCGTAAAACTTCTAGGTTCAAACTAGAGGTGGAATCAAACTTTCAAAGATTTTGTTCCATCACAGCCAACAACTTTGTATCAACGGAGAATAAATAATATTGTCGATCGATAGCAGACGTGCATAAATACTCAAGGCTCGTGTTTTGACTAATTTTAACATTTCTAGAGTTAACTTTTTAAGAATAATATTGTTTCCGAAATCGGCCATTATTTTTGTCACAACTATATACTTCTATTTTAATTTACAATGTTTAATGCTCAATAAGTTTTATTTTCGATTGTCTTTTTATTTCTTTTCTCATTTTTTTATTTTATTTTTCATGTTTTTCTATCTATTAACCATCACAGACAATAGCTCCTACCCCCCGTTAGCATGGATCAGACTAGTCTCCCTGAAAGCAAAACACTGCGCCTCTTCGAGTTAACTCGCACAACAGATCTCAAGTGGAATGATAATATAGAATCTATAACTAAATCTGCTGCTGAGAATATTGGTTCTCTGTGTAAAGCCGTAAATCTATCATCCGCCCATTGCATTGAATACTCCTGCCATATCTGGTCGGGTGCTCCTGCTATCCACCTAGGTGTCCTTGACAAAATCCAACGGAAAATCTCTAATGTGATCGATCCCGACTTAGCAGCTCAGATACAGTCACTTTACCACCGGTGCAATGTGGCTTCCCTGTGTCTCTTCAACGAATACTTTCACGGCTTCTGCTCCGATGAAGTTAGCTCACTGGTGCCCCCTATATATGAATTTACTCGAGTCACAAGACTAGCAACTAGGTCCTACCATTTTCCTGTGAAACCAATAAAATTTAAACGCAAATTCTACTTCATTAGCTTCTTTTCTCGCATTTCCCGCCTGTGGAATTCCCTTCCGTTTACTTGCTTTCCTGACAGCTACAAAATCCAAACATTTAAATGTAAAAACAATAGTCATCTTCTATCTCATTAATTTGCATCTTCTCTCTCATGCTCGTTTCTCCGTCCACTCTACTCTCATCAGTATTCTTATCCTTCTCTTACCCACTTCCTGACACACCCTATAACCTGTCAAACATACTAAGAGCCACAAGGGATAGGGAGACGTGGAGAACCATGATCCCTGAAAAGACAGGGCACTTAGAAGAAGAAGAAGAAGAATTTAAATTTCGGCAATATATTAGAACACAATTACAAACTTTATTCTAAAACTGATCATTCTTTTCTTATTAATATTATTTTCAGTGTCTACACAGAGTGCATCACTTGTTTAAGGACAAAGTTCTTGTTATAAATCGCTAACAACGGTTTTTATATATTTTGAAGACTCTAACGGTACTTTCAAGAACACTCTATCAGAAATCTCTCGGGATTCGTGATAGTATCCTGTATGTGATAAAAATTCGAGTTTAACGTGGGGCTCCCAAGCGATTACACGAGGGGCAAAGGTGAAAAATTAGCCAGCCCAAAGACACATTGTATTGTCTATTTTTCTCAGCGAAGTCTCTGTCCTTATGCGACTGAGTCGTACTCTGCCCGAAAACAAAGAGCTAGATGAAAATATATCTTGGAATTCGTGATATTTAGCCAGTCTCTACACTGAGACGGAATGTAAGACAAGGTCGAGTTTAATGTGAGAAACCCCAACGCGTAGACTCTGGACAACCGTTAAATATCACCCATCCCACGCATAATATTCTTTATAATATTCTTTTAAAATAAGTCATTTTTGTTTTCAGTATGTATTAATTTCAAATTTTTTTGAATGAAAAATTTTACCAACAAGTGTGATTTAAAATAAAAATACGTTTCTGGCCTTAAATGACCCTTTAGATGTTGATAGACCGTTAAACAGGAACAAACAAGCTTTATTCTAAAACTGATCATTCTTTTCTTACTAATATTATTTTCGATGTCAACACAGAGTGCGTCACTTATTTTAGGACAAAGTTCTTGTTATAAATCACTAACAACGGTTTTTATATATGTACTATATGTACTAACGGTACTTTCACGAACACTCTATCAGAAATCTCTCGGGATTCGTTATAGTATCCCGTACGTGATAAAAATTCTCCACTTTCGTCAATATTCTCTTACGCACTTTTAACCTCTCACTCTTTCTCATAACTTTCTTCATATATAACTCCCTGCACACCAGTGGCAGTAGAATGCCCTGCTTGGGGCGATATGATTAAAAGAAAAAAATTCGTTGAAGTTTTGCTGTCGTAATAAGGGATTTCTGCAAATTACTTACACGTGCACATTCTGTCCAATTGAATAAAGATTTTTTTCTTCAAGAATTTGATGACCTCATCAATAGCTTTTTCTGCTGAGACCCAGTCTTCTTCACCATCCTTCATATTTTACCCATTATCAAAAGAAATTTATTCTTACTGTATTTCTTGAGAATCCAAATAATTTTGAAGATGCTTCTGTTGAATTCTTTTGTAATTCATTAACGCTTTCATTTATCTATTGCTAGCAGTATAGCCCGGCGTTGCTCGGGTGTAATGAAAGCTTTAAAACTAATCCATAGTCCTGGAGCTCAGACTCTTTCTACGTTGGCACGAAAGACTAAAAATCAATAGTTGTTTCCAGTTAAAACGAAACCGTAGACTGAAAGAAAAATGAATGGATGTAAGTCAAATTTTGATTTCCTGGTATCGATATCAAATCAGCTTTTTTCGTCGTAAACTGAATTTTGAAGGCTAAATAAGTCCTCTGAGTAAATGGTATCATGGCTGAGACTAAGAACTACAATTATACCTACTTAGAGCCAAACCCGAAGCAAAAACTAAAATAAAAGGGCTGAAAAAATACAGACATACAGGCAGATAAACAGACACACACACAAACATCTTGCTTTATATATATATATATATTATCGATTTTCTGCACTATTGTAAGAACTGCAACCTTGAAACTTCTGAATATCGTTTCTTATGTCTTTGTCTATGAGTGTATCAAATTTGATTAAAATCGGACCTCTCCTTCTATAACCCGACTTTTTCGATATTTATCGGGGGTGCCTCGACACAAAACCTAGCTAAGAACACTCGCAGACGCTTATAGTAGAACTGTGTATATTTTCAAGAAAATCGGTTCAGCCGTCTCGGAGTCTATAGGTAACGGACACACACACAGAGACAAAGTCCCATTTATAAATAAGTTTAGATATTATGTCATCCGTAATGAGAGATTTCGGTAGATCATAAGTTTTAGTGTTTCGTTTAGCTTCTGAATTCCTTGTTTGTTAATTTGCAAATTCAACGAATCCAAACCTTCGTCCAGTTTTTCAATAATCTTTAATTTCTGGCGTAACATGATAAAAAAATTATTTTCCTTCTTCTTCCAGTTGAAGTTTCTTCTTTAATAGACATTATGTTTTAAGAAATTTCAAGTTACTAACAATTATCTGCAGAGAAAAGAAAAGTATTAGAATGTAGCAGATTCCTACAGCATTTATAGCATTTATTCCTAAATAGCAGGCTTACAGACATATCACGTTAAATGCGCCGGTTCTCGCTCGATCACCAAACTTAAGCAACGTTGAGCCTGGTCAGTACTTAGATGCGTGACCGCTTAGGAATACCAGGTGCTGTATGCGTTTAGTGACGTATGTGCGGGCTTACGGCCATATCACATTGAATACATCAGTTCTAGCTCGATCACCGAAGTTAAGCAACGTTGAGCCTGGGCAGTACTTAGATGGGTGACCGCTTGGGAATACCAGGTGCTGTAAGCGTATATTGACGGATGTGCGTTGTGGTGCAGTGGATGTCGGCTCGGAAAGAGAAATCGGTGAGCCGAGTTCGAATTCCAGTTGAATAACCTGCATTCACTTAACCACTGATACCCTTGGGAAAGGTATTAATCCGTTCCTTCCCTCCAGTTATGGGTTAAATAACAGGGTAGGACTTGGAGACCCAGCCCTTAAAGACAAATCCCAATGAATCTTGATACTCGAAAAAAAATGTATTACCAGACACAATGCTTATATAAAAAAAACAACAACAATAAATTGTTGAAAGAAAAAAGGTATTACCAGCAATAAATAAATAAAATTTCGTGGGCAATAAATGACCCCCCCCCCCCCGAAGCTGATATGCCATAAAAACAAAACAACCAATAACCTAAATAGCAACACTGAAAAGACGGGATATGAGGGCGTTCGGATAGGAGGATAGTCAGATATGAGAACGTTCGAATATGACGGCGTTTCGATATGAGGACGTTCGGATACGAGGGAGTAGAGAATATGAGGACGTTCAGATATGTGGACGTTCGGCTATGAGGGCGTTCAGATATGAAAACGTTCAAATATGAGTGAATACGGATATGGGGATGTTCAGATTTGACAAGCTTCGGATATGAGGGACTTTGGATATGAGGATGCTTGAATATGAGGGCATTCAGATGAAAACTTTCGGATGTAAGGATGTCCGGATAGGAGGGCATTCGGATATGAGGAGTTTCGGTTAAGAAGGAGTTCGGATATGAGGATGTTCAGTTATGAGAACGTTCAGATATGAAATTGTTCGGATATCAGGGATTTCTGAATTGAGGATGTTCGGATATGAGGGCGTTCAGATATGGGGTTTCCGGATATGAGAAATTCGGATATAAGGATGTTCGGATATGAGTGCATTCAGATATGAGAATATCCGTATATGAGGGAGTTCGTATATGACAATATTCAGATATGAGGGGATTCAAATACGAGAAGTTTTGAATATCAGAATGTTCGGATATGAGAGCGTTCAGATACTAGGAATTTCGGATATTAGGTAGTTAGAATATGAAGATGTTCGGACATTAAGGTGCTTAGATATAAAGATTTTCGAATGTGAGAGAATTCAGATATGAAGGTTTTCGGATATGAGGCCATTTGGATATGAGAAGTTTCGGATATA
This sequence comes from Ascarosepion bandense, assembly GCA_037127315.1. Lineage (NCBI taxonomy): Eukaryota > Metazoa > Mollusca > Cephalopoda > Sepiida > Sepiidae > Ascarosepion > Ascarosepion bandense. Next base: position 1,896,860 of record JBBBDQ010001140.1, read on the forward strand.
AGGGAGTTCGGTTATGAAAACGTTCGGATATGAGGATGTTCGGATATGAAGGCGTTTAGATATGAAGTGTTTCGGATATGAGAGAGTTCAGATATGAAGATGTTCGCATATATAGAGGATGTTCGGATAAGAGGGAGTCCGATATGAGGAGTTTCTGATATGAAGGTTTCCGGATATGAAAACGTTCGGATATGAAGAAGTTGGAATAGAAGGATGTTCGGATATGAGGGATTCCGGATTTGAGAAATTTCTGATATAAAGGCTTCCGGATATGAGAACTTTCGGATATGAAGGTGTTCAGATATGAGGACGTTCGAATATGAAGACGTTCGAATATGAAGACGTTCGAATATAGAAATAATTTAAAAATAGATAAAATTGAAAGATAATATTTAAATAATTTTAAAAAATCTTCATTTATCTGTGAAAATACAAATATAAGAAAAATAGATTTCCTCGATTTGATTTAGAAAAGAATATATACAAACCATATAAAAAAAAAACAAATACAAATCCTAACCATCCTCCATTTATTATTAATAATGTATCGTCATCCATAAAATATAGAATTATTAAAAATTCTACAAATAAAGACGTGTTTAATAAGCAGAGATATTTTTATAATACTGCCTTAAAAATAGTGGACATAGAAGCCCAAATATTAAATATGTAAAAGCGAAGAATTACCCCCGAAGAAAAAATAGGAATAGAATATTATTTGGTATACACCATTTTTTAACCAAATAGCACTATATTAGGAAAAATTCCTCGTTTTGATGAAGAAACAATTTCCAAAGAAAGAAATTAAGTACGATTTTTAATAAAAAATTAAGAAATTAAGTAAGATTTTTAATAAAAAGTACACTAAAATGAAGTTATAGCTGTACGAATAATCTGGAAAAAATTTAAAAAAACATATTACTAATATTTTAAATAATAATTTAAACCTAACTGAAAATAAAATCATCTAGTAATTGAAATCAATAATTTCGAAACTAACAAATGTAATTGTAGAAACCCAATAAAGTGTCCTTTGGAAAACAAGTGCCTTACTGAATTCATTGTTTATCAATGTACTACTTCTATAAAAACCCCAGTAATATAAAGATTTATGTGGGTAGTACTAAGAAGTTTCTGCAAAAACGATTTTATCAACACACGTCTTCATTTAATAATAGTAAATACAGAAATAGAACATTCTGTTGTGGCGACTGACTTGAATGTTTTCTCTCCGCTTGAACTTCTTCGAATCCTCGTCTCCAAATTGTTGTGGAGTCTTGTTTAGAAAACAACGCAATATAATAATCACACAAAACAGATATGAGAGGAAAATGTAGGTATATTGAACAAAAGATATACAACCTGTACACGGTTAGTAGATTCAGCAATACTTGTTAGTAGGAGTCAAATATATACAAAGAAGCACGTCCGGGTAACAAGTCTATATTCTTGCTGACCAACGAGCGGCGGTTCAACTGCTCTGACAAGCACTACAACACTAACAACAACTATATTTAGTTGTCCCTCCCAGTAAGGGCAATATGTGACACATGGTCAGTTATGACTGGGATTTCCGGGCTATATGGCCCGGCCAAAAAATGTCTGTCTATTTTTGCCCAGTCGTGCTTCTACCCTTCGGCGGAACCACGACTGGGTTATTGCTCTCTGCTCGGAAGCAGAGAACGCCCTCTACCCGAAGGCAGATAGCTGACAGTGTTATGGTTGAAGAGTCTCGGCAATTCTAACAACAACAACCCTCGTTTTCTGGAGGCAGGATTATTTGTATACCTTGGAAGAGTCGATTGAATGTGCAAAAAGGGGCGATCCTTAACACATTCCTATCAAAATATTTTTGGTATCTAAAAGAAACAAATAAAACTCTCACATTAAAATAGAAAATTTAAAAAACTAGAATATGTAAGTCTTTAACAGACGCGTGCCCCCTGTGTACATATTAAACTCTATATATTATTAGATTTCTTAAGAATAAAAATATATTAATTAAATGTAATGCATTAAATGTCATATGTAACAATTACAAAATGTTCACCTTAGAATATGATGAAAAAGATTCTTCATAGAAAATATCTATTAACTTACTGTTGGGCACCTTCCCTGTTTAAACCAATACGGACTCTTCCTAAGACTATATATATAGTAGTAGTCATTAATGGACTACAGAGCATTAACAGTGTTAGTGTATCCTAGCGATCTAGTACTGAGGGCAACAATGCCAAGTCTCACGTCTCGTATTATCTCGTATTATCTCTCGTATTCGACTAACCGCTTGTACAGCGTTCTACTAACACTCTCTGTATATATTCATCTTCAATATATTGCGTTTTCTACCGTATTACTCTGCGTTGTGTATTTATTGGATCTAACCCCAGATCCACAAGACTTACATATATCTAATAAATATTAATTCTTATATAAATATTAATTCTTATATATAATGTATAATTAAATAGATATTAAAATATTTAAATAGATACTAAATTTTTTAATAATTCAGTCAGTTTAGTGCCATACATGGAACACGCTTGGGCGATCATGTCTCTCGCGAGACACGAATGACTGGGCAGAAGATTGTCCCGAAGTATGTTGCCATTGCTTTCTGCGATAGACTGGTTGCCAGCCAAGGCTATAGAACCCAATCTGTCCTGTTATTTAACCCATAACTGGAGGGAAGAGACGGATTAATACCTTTCCCAAGGGTATTTGCGCGTAAGTGAATGCTATGAATTCAACCTGAATTCGAACTCGGCTCCCCGAGTTCTCGTTCCGACTCGATATTCATTGTACTACAACGCACATTCATTTTAATAATTAAATGAATATTAAAATATGTATGATGATATTAAAGATTATATTGTGATATAATAATATAACAGATTTTAATATAACAAAATTGATATTACAAATTTCGAATAATTAAATAGATATTAATTTTTTTTTACAAATTAAGAGTTTATTATAATTTTTTTTAATCATATCACCCCGAGCAAGGCGGTAACACCACTGATGCGCAGGGGGCTACTTAAGAGTAAATAAGATTGGAAAAGAGAAAGCCGGAAACTGCATCCTAAACAGGGAACAAATGATGAGCCTCTTCACCTATTCAATAGACGTGGGTGGAGTGTGAACTGGGCGATAGTTTAGTCTATCTACTCCAATTGAGAGAAAAAAAAAAGAAATGAGTAAAAAGATTGAAAAAAAGAAAGCCGGAAACCACATCCTAAACAGGGAACAAGGGATGAGCATCTTCACCTGTTCAATAAACGTGGGTGGAGTATGAACTGGGCGATAGTTTAGTCTATCTACTCCAGTTGAAAAAAAAAGAAAAAGAGTGAAAAGATTGGAACACAGAAGGCCGGAAACCACATCCTAAACAGGAAACAAGGGATGAGCCTCTTCACCTGTTCAATAGACGTCGGTGGAGTGTGAACCGGTCGATAGTTTTGTCTATCTACTCCAATTGAGAGAAAAAAAAGAAAAGAGTAAAAAGATTGGAAAAGAGAAAGCCGGAAATCACATCCTAAACAGGGAACAAGGGATGAGCCTCTTCACCTGTTCAATAGACATGTGTGGAGTTTGGACCGGGCGATAGTTTAATCTATCTACTCCAATTGAAAAAAATGGCTTATTTTTAACAATATTCAAGACATATTTCCATCCAAAAACACACATTGTTTCTACCAGTGAGTTAAAAAAAATAATTTTTAAATTTTTGGCCAGAGAATACTGGGAAAATGGGAGAGTATTAAATAGCCAGTGTGACCTATACACCAACCTGACTAAAATACAACCGGCCAACAAAAAAAGAAAGAAAGTGACTGACTGACATTCTAAGGAAAAAAAAAATAAATAAAGACTAGATTCCACCAGTCAAAGAAATTTCTGCTAAAAACAAAATCAATTCTTCAATTCGGCATGAAAAGTTTAAAACGAAGCAGGAATTAGGCAGAAACGAACAAAAAAAGAACATGGCTTACTTTTAACAATATTCAAGCCATGACTCCATCCCAAAACACACATAATGCATTGTGAGTAGAAATGAAACAATATACTTATACTTAAAAGTACCTTGTGATCAGATAAAAAATAAAGAATGTTTTTTTTTCTTTTGTTTTTGTTTTAAAAAATGTTGGGATACAGACAAAACTAAGACAATAATCTTGTAACAATAATGAATACATCAACAGAAATGCATTTTCCACAGGAGACGGACACTTTGCCCGTTAAGATTGTAAAAAGAAATACAGTCTATATTTTCAAATTTACAGTGGATCTCTATTCTGATTAGTTAAACTGAACACACATATAATTTTTTCTGTCTTCCCATCTCCATAAAAACAAACGTATTGTATTTTTGATTTTTTAATCATTTCACCCCAAGCAAGGCGATACCGCCACTGATGTGCAGGAGGTACATAAGAGAACTAAAGTTTTAGGCCGAAGGAGAGTGAAGATAAAGACGAACCAGCTACAGGGGGTGAAAGAGAAAGGGCAAGAGAAGGATGTGAACACAGAAGTGAAAACAGTTGCGAAAGAGCTAGAGTTTAGTGGATAAGAGATGGGAATTGACTTCGCATTTAAATTCCTGGAGGCTGTAGGCGTCAGGAAAGCTAATATATGGAAGGGAGTTCCGCAGACGGGAAGCGTGAGAAAAGCTGTTGGAGTAGAATTGTCGCCTGCATTTGGTTGATCTAACTGTAAAAGGGTGAGAACTTGTTGCCAGTCTAGTTGTACGAGTAAATTCTTGCGGAGTGGGCAACAGTGACCTAAGTTCGTCAGAGCAAAAGCCATGAAAATATTTATAGAAGAGACAGAGGGAAATCACGTCCCGCCGATGAGAAAGTGGCTGGGGTCGTGCTGCCAGGTCGAAACTAATCCCATTACAGATTCTCCTTTGGAGCCTTTCAAGAACACTGAGACAAACAGCAGAGGCGCCTGACTAGATATGACAACATTATTCCATGTACGTTCGGATGATTGATTTGAATTTTCACAACAATACACAAACACGGTCTGATGGCGAGGTAAAATATCGGAATAGAAATTTTCGTGTCGCAATCTTAACTATATTAATTTTAAATAAAAAACAAATATATATATATATATATATATATACGAAAAAATCGCAAGATCGCCAAGACGATCTTGCGATTTTTTCGTGTGTTTTTGCTCTGCGTAACTGCCTTTTTGTTAACACTTTTTGGTTAGTTTAGTATCGAGCACTTTTCTTTCCTAGTGGTTCGTTCCGTTCGAGGGTTTTTTTTTCTTTACTGTGAAGAACCGTATGTATTGTCGGTCCTACGCAGTTTTCTTTTTTTTTCCCCTCTTTGTCCAAAGCTCTATAGCCGAGGACAATAACGGAGTTAGATTCTGCTGGTTATTCGTGGTCTTTAAAAGTTTCTTGTGTAACATTTTAAGATTAGAATACGTACAGAGTCGGTTTTATTATTATTATTAATATATATATATATATATATATATATATATATATATATATATATATATATATATCCGAGTGAGTAGGGAACGAAGAAGGATTCCAAGACCCTCATTAATCAGCTGTGTTCACTACCCACACCACTTTCTTCAAAATTCTAACGGTCAACACACAAGACTTTTTCCCTTATCACTAACCCCCACCAACATCCCACACACAACTGACCAAATATAAGAAAAGAGTCTTTCCATTCCTGTTCACACCGCCTGATGAGACATTGAAGTTTCAATGTCGAAACAAATATACGGTTTTTAGTGGATATATAAAATAATTGTACGTGTTCTAATAATATAATTTAGAATATATATATATACGAAATACATCAATAAGTCGCGGGCCTGACATATAGATGGCACCACTAATAAAAAATACAAATGACTTTTATGAATTACTAACATTCAAATTGCAGGTCAAAAATTTTCTTGACAAAATCCAACAAAGACTGTAATGTAATTGATTCCGACTTAGCAGCTCAACTCAAGTCACTTTCTCATCGGCGTAATGTGGCTTCCCTCTGTCTCTTCTACAAATACTTTCACGGTTTCCGTTCCCTGGTATCCCCTCTGCATTAATTTACTCAAGCTACTAGACTAGTGGCTAGATCCTAACCTTTTACAGTGAAACCAATCAAATGTAACCGCAACTTCTACTCCAACAGCTTCTTTGCTCGCACTTTCTGCCTGTAGAATTCTCTTCAGTATACTTGCTTCACTGACAGCTACAATCCAAGAATTTAAATGCAAAGTCAATTGCCATCTCGTGTTTTTTTACTCACATCTTCTCCCTGACAACCCTTGTATTATGTTCTTCTTCCTTTCCACTCCACTCTCATGCAACCCTCTTCACACCAGTATTCTCATCCTTTTTCTTACTCATTCTCTAACTCCCCTGTAACTTGTTACTTTTTCTCATCACTCACTTCTTCTGTTACTCCCTTCGCACCAGTAGCAGTTCTGTCTTGCTTGGGGTGAAATGATTAGAAAAAATATCTGTGATACAGCGAAACCGGCTTGTATGTGGATGACTAATATATTATGCTCTCATTACGACTGAGCTCTCTGGATAAGAAAATTTTAAAAACAGTTTCCACTTCTGCTATATGCGTGACTCTTCAGAAATGAATTGAGTTCTCTCGGTGACTGGCGTGTGTATACACAGCTTATACACAACACGTTAAAATTTCCTTTCGCTGATTCCATGCGTCGATGGCTTAGGGAGTAGCGACTCCGACTGACACCAAATCGGTTGAGATTTCGATCCCTACCAGAAGAAAGGGGTTGCGTCTAGCCACACTGATGAGCTGTGATATAGCAAAACAGGCTTGTATGTGGATGACTAATATATATTTTAAATTATATATTGTAATTTTGTTATTACAATGGTTTAGACAAGTATTATATCACTTCAAAAAACTTTCATTTTTCAGAACAGTACTGTTCTTCTTCACGTGGTATTTTAAAATAAATGGTGAAAATGATATATTTTGCGAATATATGATGAATTCATGTTCATTTAGAAAAAAAGTTGTAGTTTAAGAAAGTTAAACAATAAGCTTGTAGGTGTGTCAATATTTCTCAATCAAAAGTGAGAATTAGTTACAACTATAGAGTTGGAAATTTGTGTCACGAAAGAGTACAAAGTAGCAATATGTCAAGACATGACACGTTTTAATTGTTTGGCTAAGATACGTACTGGGATCATTCAATATTTAAACTGGTAAACAATAATTTTTGACAGTAGGTTGGATTTTAGGTTGTTGTTTTTTTTTTAAATTTGATTTCGTACTACCTAGTCAGTTAAAGGGTTTGTAGTGTTTATGTTAGAATTAGTAATTTTGGTATACTAATGCATATCGGATGTGTGTTGTGGAGTATTGGATATCGGTTCGGAACGAGAAATCTGAGGGCCGAGTTCGAATTCCAGACGAATTACATTGCATTCACTTACACGCAAATACCCTTGGGAAAGGTATTACTCCGTCTCTTCCTTCCAGTTATGGGTCAAATAACAGGACAGATTGGGTTCTATAGCCTTGGGCGGCAACCAGTCTACCGCAGTAAAGCAATGGCAACCTACTACGGGAGAATCTTCTGCCTAGTCAGTCATGTCACTTTAGAGACATGATCACCCAAGCGTGTATTACGTATGGCACTTAATTGATTGAATGTATATTGGAGATAAGAAACACAAATAGATATTGTGTATGTCATATATTTTAGTAAAATAATTTTGAAGTTATAATCTGAACGTTTTTATAAATAGAACTTTGTCTGTGTGTGTATGTGTGTGTGTCTGTGTGTCCCTTACCGAAAACAGCTGAACTGATTTTTTTTTTAAATTTACACAGTTGTACTATAAGCGTCTGAGAGTGTTTTTAGCTAGTTTTTGTGTCGAGGTACTCTAGATAAATATCGAAAATCGATAATAAAAAAATCAGGTTATAGAAGGAATGGTCCGATTTTAATCAAATTTGATACACTCATAGACAAAGACATAAGAAACGACATTCAGAAGTTTCAAGGTTGTAGTTCTTACAATAGTACAGAACATCGATAATATCTATATATAAAAGGCAAGATGTTTGTGTCTGTTTATCTGCATGTATGTCTGTATTTTTTCAGCCCTTTTATTTTAGTTTTTGCTTCGGGTTTGGCTCTAAGTAGGTATAATTGTAGTTCTTAGTCTCAGCCATGATACCATTTACACAGAGGTCTTATTTAGCCTTCAAAATTCAGTTTATGACGAAAAAAACTTATTTGATATCGATACCAGGAAATCAAAATTTTACTTACATCTATTCATTTTTCTTACAGTCTACGGTTTCGCTTTAACTGGAATCAACTATTACTTTTTGGTCTTTCGTGCCAGTGTCCAAAGAGTCTGAGCTCCAGGACCATAGATTAGTTTTAAAGCTTTCATTACACCCGAGCAACGCCGGGCTATACTGCTAGTAGAGCATAAGTTATAAACTAGAAATTGTATTTAATTAGATTTTAGAAAAAAATATTTTCGATGTTTAAATAAAACCATTAAATTATTCCTATGATTCAGTAGCACTTTATTTTTTGGGAAATTTATAACCTGCAACTTTTCATTAAAGCACAAAGGAGTGATGTCATAGAATGATTTAAAGATTCTTGTTTTATATATATATACAGCCTTTGAGATTTCACTTATCCGATCGACTCAGTTGATTAACAACTGAACTGGGCGATTAAAGTTTATTGCTTTACTCGCCCGCAGTCAGTTATAACTCTCGCAATAAAACGTGTCCCTTCAAATATAATAGAAGTTAATCAGATTTCTTTTACAACCGAAAAGTATGCCATTGTAGATTCAGAAGTTACTTAGAATTACCTACAATGATATTATTGAACTCTTGGCTTTTATCGTCCTGGTCAATGTAAACAGTCGTTTAATTAACGCGTCCAGAGTGGAGCCAAAATTTTTCTGTTGCTCAGATTAAAGACGATCACAGATTTTTAGAATAATATTTTTATCAACCACGCACCGAAAAACAAATTATACAAGTAATCTTCTTACAGAAAAATGTTGAGTAAATCGGATTTGTTATTTTTTTTAATCATCGATGAGATGGAGGTTATAGTTAAACAGAAGAAAGAAACTACGAATTCAGGTACCTCCACTTAAGTGTCCCACTAAAAAAAAAACAGCATATCATGATGTTAAAAGAGCTTAAATTTGAGAAAAACAAAGTTTTATCATCAAAATGTTTATGCTATTATTAAGAGAAAAAATCAAATTCTGTTGTTATTATTTTTTTTTTAATTCAAAAACCTTTCTAAATTCCGAAATTTTAATTAAAATTTCATTTTTTGTTTTTTGTCAGCGATTCACGCTATGTTTACATAAGGCGATTATTAAGAAAATGGAGTCAAGTTGAATAAAATGACTCTGCGGCTGGGGCGAGGAAATATTTGCCTCGCGATTAAAATTTATTTTTCAAATATCAAAAGCTATATATATATATATATATATATATATATATATATATATATATGGGGGGTGAGATGAAAACTGAACACATAATTAAACGGTTATATATCCAGAATTTATTTCAACAATGTAAGTTTAGATTGTCTTCTTCAGACGATTGAAAAATAAATAAATTCACTCAGAATATTTTTAAAAAATGTTTTTTTTACAGAAGAAGTGAAGCTCGTATTATTTAAACCGGAAATAAATTGAGAATAGATACATCAGATCAAACATATAACGTAATACAGACAAAGGGATACCTACATGAATTCATACATACACAAAAAAAGTTTATGATAATATATATATATATATATATATATATATATATATATATATTGTGTGTATGGCAGCATTTTTTCATTAATACAGGTTTCATTGAATAATATAGACAAGTTCTGTCTATTTATTTTGTGTAAGATCCGTTCGTATGATCTGATTAGCTTGATAGTGTTTGTCATGGAAAGACGACAAGAAATCGCAATAATTTTTGATTTTTTTATCAGGTCTGAGCTTTCGGCTGACATAAGCCATTATCAAAGGATGAACATTTAATGTTCAGTGAACATAGAACATTTAAATTATTTTGTGGAGTGGAGTTATACAGAGAAAATTAGACAGGTCCATTTTTTGTGTCGCACATGGCTGTAGGCCGAGAAGGAATGGTGGTAGTGGGTTTTTGTTCAATTGAGTGTATAGTGGCATGAGGGGATTGGTCTGGGAATTGCTGCTACTATGGTGTAGGGGGTAAGTATAATAACTATGACCTCTCCCGTCGATTATAGGCATTGAAGTATGTTAGTAGAGGTGTCGAAATTTATTTTATTTAGGCTAGGTTTAAACTGTTTGATGTAGATAGCTTCTAGAATTTTAAGTTTTTGCTTATTATTTTCTTGTCTAAGTATATGCGTATTTTCAACAAGTGTTTTCCTAAGAAGTGTGTGTTGATAGCCATGGTGTTTTAAATGTCGGAATATGTTAGGATGATGGGAAGAGGGAATGAATTGCTAGACACTGATCACAGCAAGGCTCAACAAACACTCTCGGTGCTTACACAACGATGGTTTGCAAGACCTGATTTAAACAGACTTCAGCACCTTCAAATAAAAAAGTGAATTTGAATATGATAACAATTTTGATAACAATTTGATAACAATTTTAGTCCATAGCACACCTTCTATGCTTTAAAAGGAAGGTGTTCACAAATTGAAAAGCAGTACGCATTGTGGATAGGTTCATTTTGTTGCCAGGTATGGTTCCTGATTTTCAGTGGGATGTGCTGTTTAATTCTACAGTCAAGTCTTTGAGTGGTTCTGCCTATGTAACTGACACTGCAGCTAAAATTATATTCGTAAATTACAGAATTTATTTGATGAGGAGGCAGAGCGTCTTTACGACTTGAGGCTAAAAAATTTTAGTATCAAACACAACACGAATTTCAGCAGAAAAATAACATTTTTGCACATCAGAAGAAATTTGCCTAGTTAGGTTTTCACCATTCTTTCCAATTCACGCCGGGCATTTAGAAAAATCTACTGGATTAATCTTTCTGAATGTAAAAGTTGTGAAAAATGAAACGGTACAGCATGTCACAGCCCACGTCTATTGAACAGGTGAAGAGGCTCATCTCTTGTTTCCTGTTTAGGATGTGGTTTCCGGCTTTCTCTTTTCCGGCATCTGCTTCGATGAACTTAGATCACTGGTGCCCCCTAGGTACGAATTTGCACCAGATCCTAGATTAGCCACTAGGTCCCACCCTTTTACAGTGAAACCGATAACATGTAACCGCAATTTCTACTCCAACAGCTTCTTTCCTCGCACTTCCCGCCTGTGGAAATCCCTTCCACATGATTGCTTCCCCAACAGCTACAATCTCCAGGACAATCTCGTTTGACATTTGTATTCTATTCCCTTGCGTTCCTTTTTTTGAGACAATAGAGATATCTTTTTTTAATCATATCACCCCGAGCAAGGCGGTAACGCAACTGATGTGCAGGGGGCTACGTAAGAGTGAAAAGATTGGAAAAGAGAAAAGAAAGCCGGAAACCACATCCTAAACAGGAAACAAGGGATGAGCCTCTTAACCTGTTCAATAGACATGGGTGGAGTGTGAACCGGGCGATAGGTAGATCTATCTACTCCAATTGAAAAACAAAAAACAAAAACAAAGTGAGAAGATTGGAAAAGAGAAAAGAAAGCCGGAAACCACATCCTAAACAGGGAACAAGGGATGAGCCTCTTAACCTGTTCAATAGACATGGGTGGAGTGTGAACCGGGCGATAGATAGATCTATCTACTCCAATTGAAAAAAAGCAAAAACAAAGTGAGAAGATTGGAAAAGAGAAAGCCGGAAACCACATCCTAAACAGGGAACAAGGAATGAGCCTCTTCAACTGTTCAATAGACATGGGTGGAGTGTGAACCGGGCGATAGATAGATCTATCTACTCCAATTGAAAAAATAAAACGAAAACAAAATGAGAAGATTGGAAAAGAGAAAGCCGGAAACCACACCCTAAACCGGAAACAAGGGATGAGCCTCTTAACATGTTCAATAGACATGGGTGGAGTGTGAACCGGGCGATAGATAGATCTATCTACTCCAATTGAGAACAAAAACAAAAACAAAGTGAGAATATTGGAAAAGAGAAAACCGGAAACCACATCCTAAACAGGGAACAAGGAATGAGCCTCTTAACCTGTTCAATAGACGTGGGTGGAGTGTGAACCGGGCGATAGATAGATCTATCTACTCCAATTAGATACATAATTTGAAAGCTCCAGTAACACTACATCGGCACCTTTATCAGGTTTAGTTATCACAAGATTGTGATTCTTTCTTAAGTATTTACCTATCCGGCGGTGTTGTTCACCACATTTTGCCTCTTTATACGAAGCAAAGGAACCAGCGAAGGAATAGGAATAATAGTTAAGTTTTGCTTTAAGATCACTCAAAATCTAAGCAGAGTGAGGTGTCAGTCTATGAGCTTTGGCAAATAGAACCTCAAACTCTGCAAATATCTTCTCAAGCTCTGGCATTGGGAAAGGAACACAATTATCCAGACCATAGGCACGAATATTAATTCATAACTGTGAACGCTCATAAGAGGAATAGTTCAAAATTATCCCATCTCCAGTAGGTTCTTCACTGCATCCAAAGTGCTTACGAATTATATGATCTATTTTTGTCTGATTTAACATAGACAATTTTTTACAATTAAGTTCGTGTGTATAGCAAACTAACCGGGCAAACCGAATCCGATCAAAATAGAAGAGGTTTGAAATACACTTTCTCCATTGGTTCGTATTAGTTTTTAGTATATCATCAAAATTCCAATTATTCCTAGCTATATATATATATATATATATATATATATATATATATATATATATATTCCAATTATTCCTAGCTATACATATATATATATATATATATATATATTCCATTTTTAAACGAGTTATTTTGCTACCCAGGTTTCTACCATGAGTGGTGTCTTCAGGCGATTTTTAATATTAAAACCTGGGTAGCGAAATAGCTCGTTTAAAAATGGAAAATATTAAAAAGTTCTATAATATAATTGTATAGAACACTTTTTAATACAAACGTGTACTGGTCTAACCCTATTAGCACCAAAACCTAAGTAATAAACAATCAATCGATATATATATATATATATATATATATATATATATATATATATATACAAATTATGTAACGTCGCTGGTATCACTCAAAGTTTTATGCACTACGCTGTCATCAGGTGCAAATGCCACCGATGTATATTTATTAATATATTATTAATATATTATTAATATCTTATTAATATCTTATTAAATCTTTGTTTAAACTAAATTGAGCACTTTTTTATTACCACCTGAATAATATTTTTATACATGTGAATATATTTGAGTATACACCCCGATGTATATTTCTTAATTCACATACCTATATATAGATATAAAAAAATTTCACAACTAGATCCTCTACAGAAAACCAAGGTAGTGTATCAATTTACATGTCCATTCAGAGATTATATCTCTGGCACTAATAATAAACCTACTACATATATTGGTTTTACTACAACTACGATCTCTAGTAGACTAACCTGTCACCTTTCTGATCAGAGTTCAATTAAACAACATTTCTTTAAAGAACATAGCTATGTAGGTAATATTAGACAGATTTTAGTGGATAACACAATAATGCTTACTCATAAACGCAGTAAAAATACACTTCGGATATTCAAGGCCATCTACATTAAATCAAAACAACCCACACTTAATAAAATCACATTTTAATCTGGTCATAACACATTACATTGCATTTAGACATATGGTTCTGTTAACATTTCGGTCTCTCACGCGGTGTGATTTCATAGAAACACATTACAAATTTACGAACTGCGTCTGCTATTCGGTGACTGCCATCGTTGCTTCACACTGTTTTATGTCAACACAAGTGAAAATCATCTTTGATGCTGGATGCCTTTATGTTAACGTCCTTGTAACCTCTCTGAAGATGATTCATGTGTGCCGAAAGCTTAGAACCATCATAATAAAAAAAATATCCAAATGTTGGACAATTTTATCTTAATCTTCACCTGAAATTAATGCCAAAATACGATGTTTAGAACAGCTCGTGATTAAACATAATAGACATTGTCTGTTATATTTAACAATATATATATATATATATATAGAGAGAGAGAGAGAGAGGATTTTTTCATTTGCTGTCTATGCGCATATATATTTGTATGCCATGTGTGTGTGTGTGTGTGTGTGTGCTCGCTCAAGCACCTTTTCACATGGGAAGAGAGAATTAACCAAATATACGTAAATGGCTCTTCCCCCGAGAACATCTCAAGAATTTGAAAAACTTGGTGTGTGACTTAATTCAATCCTACTGCGTCAGCCGGAAGTTGCACTTGCTTGGGATTACTTCCGGTGCTGTCGCTAGCCCTCACTTTGCGGTCTAAACAATGCTCGTATCCATGGATCACATCACACTGTCCAATGCCGTTTCCTGACCAATTCCTTCCCTGCCGACTGGTGCATTCATGTGCGGCCATTTCGTTGGCCTTGCAATGGCCGACGATCCAACCATACGTCCGATTTCGCATCTCTCGGATTCAATTAATTAAAACAAATGCCTGAGACGTAGATACAATCAAATTGAATTGCTTTGTAGATTAAATCTTTTATTTAAACTTTTTGAAGTGAACGCTTGTCGGAAACGGCTACTACATTCATGGAATCAGAATCAGTATGTTATTGTCGTTAAGTGCATGGGACGCGTAGACATTTTCAAAAACAAAGGAGACATTATGATGGATAAGGAATCGCGGCTTTACTTGCCTTATTTAGAAAATCAGCGTTCTGGAGTAGTTTTTATCAGCCTTTGAAACCCGACCATTAAAGTCAAATATAAATATATTTTATGGTTAAAATTCTTAAAAGCTTATCAGATACGCTAATAATAATCTTTTCGTGGTGTCTTTATCGGTCTAAATAAGCCATGTGAGTGTTATATTTTCTAAGCACTGTATCCTCAGTATGTGTCGAAGCATTTTCTGCTTTCTCTGTTTATTTTTTATTTTTTAAATCATCTCACCCCAAGCAAGGCATTCAACTGCCACTGTTGTGCAGGGGCTTAAATAGGTGAAAGTGATGAGAAAGAGGGGTTCGTTATAGGAAATGTCAGGAGGAGGGGAATAGACGGATGAGGATAACGAGGATGAGGGTGAATTAGAAGAAAAAAGAGCTTGAGAGAATGGATGCGAGTTAGTGAGATAAGAGATGTCTATTAATCTTACATTTAAATTCCTGGAGATTGTAGCTGTCGGGGAAGCAAGAATATGGAAGGGAATTCCCTAGGTGGGAAGTGCGTGAAAAGAAGCTGTTAGAGTAGAAATTGTGGTTACATTTTATTGGTTTCACTGTAAAAGGGTGTGATCTAGTTGCCAATCTAGTAGCTCGTGCAAATCCATACCTAGAAGACATCAGTGATCTAAGTTCATTAGAGCAGAAGCCGTGAGAATATTTATAGAATAGGCACAGGGAAGCCACATCACGCCGGTGAGATAGCGACTACAGCCGAGCTGCCAAGTCGTTATCGATCACATTACAGATTCTTCGTTGGATTTTATCAAGAGGTGAATAGCAGGGTCGCCCAACCAGATGTGGCAGCAGTATTCAATACATGGGCGGATGGTAGATTTATATATGTGCAGAATGGACTCAGACGGGATTCTGAACATAAGCGGTTTTCGTCGACATTTGCATTAAAACATCTTCGTTCTTTAACTTATTCATCCATGTGATTCTCAGTATCCTTCTGTAGAACACCATTCTTCTTATTACTAGCTTTCTCCTCATCCGTATGCATTTTTTTAGCATTCACTCACATATAAGAGGACTTCAGCACTGTTTTCTTTCTTTTAACGAAATCGTTTGTTTTATGGGACATAAACTTTTGAAATGCATTTTTTGGCAGTCAGGACAGAGTTCAATCCTTATGGTTGATATTATTTTCCACCCTACAGCTCTTTTATTTACAGGGGAAACTTTACAAGATTTTCGTTACTCAATAGCTACCCCCATGGAAAGAGCTCAAACAACCCTCCAGTCCTAACTTTCACATTCAAGCCCTCGCCACATTATAGCGAACCACCTTTATTTCCTCTATATTCTCTTGATGAGATGTAAGTTCCACTCGAGCATAGACTTCTCGCAAACCCCTGCTTTGTGAAACCGACTCAGAAGTTTTTGCTTCCCCGCTCACAACTATCTTAACTTATTCATGTTAACCGTTAACTTTCTGAAATATTAGCATAAACTGTGCATCTTAATTTGTTATGGTGAAACACACCTATTCCCTAGATAATGGACTCTCCTTCCTATATTAATAAGAGTTAACAGGAAGTTAACTCGAGAAGTCCTTAGAAAGTTCTTAGGAGTTTTTAGAAGTTCTAGAAAGTTCTGTAGAGTTCTACTAGGTTTCAGTAGAACTGTTAGTTAGTTCCAGTTTGGACATAGTTGAACTAAGGCACTTGATATTAGTCGACAGTTAGCTTTTTCAGTGGAAGATTACCAAGTTTCTAACATTTAGGGTGCGTTAAGTCGATTAGCATCCGACATAGCACGATTATAACTTTCAGTGCGAAAACTACTCCAGAACATAATCTTTAGACATCTACCTCGAGTATTTTCCGTACCTTGCACAGGGTGAAACTTGCATAGCTGACCTCTGGTATCCGAGAATAACTGTCTGTTATTGCGGCTAGATAATCTCTGCTACAAACGCCTGCTCATGCATATCTCTGTGGTTTATATAGCAACTCTGCTGAGCAGGCATTAGTTACAGTGTCTGAGGAAACGCGTTATCTAGCGTGATCAGTAGAATGAACACGATGGTCACAATGACTTGTGAATTGAGTTACAGTTGAAATGGGTAGATGTAAAAAGGTATGTTAGCAGCTTCTTCTCGTTTGTAGAAATACCTCCCAGTTTTTTTAGCAGTCGATCTTCAATATTTGAAAAGCAATGTTAACTGTTATTCTATTCGTTCTTTTAAACTATTATCATTGTTGTTGTTGTTTCGATCAGTATGGGCGTGTGCGTAGATGGGTATCGGCGCGTTCAATATAATTCCAGGCCAAATTCGTTATGTTCAATCTCATATTAATAAACTTTGTAATTGTATGAATACATCACTTCTGTTTCCTGCTATGGATTAAATAGCAAACTAGGCAGTTTAGCATTGGTTGTTAAAACGTCTAGGAGCAGGAAAATTCTGAATACAAAACTTGTAGGGCGGGAAGCTTTCACCTCCGCCGCGTATAAACTTATTGTCTATAGCAGTCAAGCCATGGATTGGTATTTTTGTGAGATTAATTCTTCGATTTTCACCTGATATTTTTCTAATTATTTCACCCCAAACAAGACAATGACGCCACTATGGCCCAGGGTGTTACCGAGTGTAATATAATATAGCAAAAGGAAAGACATTATTAAGGAGAGAGAGCAATAAATAAACAGGAATTGAGAAGACAGAAGATAACGATTGCCATTGCATTTAAGGGTTACTGGGTGTGAAAGAATGAAAAAAAGAAAAATATTATTAAGGAGAGAGAACAATAAAAGAAAAGGAATTAAGAAGACAGAAGATAACGATTGACACTGAATTTAAATTTTTCAAGATCAAATTTAAATGGAATGCAAGAAGCTGGAAGAGAGTTCATCAAAATGTGAAGTGTGATAGAAGAAACTTTTAGCAATAAACATACGGTTATATCTCTCAAACTCCAATGTAAAATGGTGAGACCGTGCCGCCAATCTAGTACTGCGCTTAAATTTATGAAATCTAGGTATCATAGTCATGAGCTCATCTGAACAATTATCATTAAAGTATTCATAGAAAAGACCAAGAGAGGCAACCTTATGACTGCGGGAAAATGGCTGTAGCCGAGTCACCAGATCAAGACCAAAAATATTACTGATTCTTTTTTGGATTTTTATCAAGGATATACACATATTGCAGGGCTTCTGGCAGTAATATTATAAGCATGAATGAATGGATATGTAAGATAGATTCTGGAGAGAAAAAGTGTCTCGTACGACATAGTGAATTAAATTTCTTAGCAGCTGAACGAGCAATGGATTCAACATAGACTTTTCACTGTGGTTCAACCATGTCTAGGTACCATACAGGTAAACTGATCAGAAAAAAATTCACTTGAAAGTAATTAGAGAAAAGACACAAAGCAAACTACTTTATCAGTGGTGGGAAAGCGATTGAATCTGAGATGCCAGGTTAGGACCAATAACAGTGCAATTTCTTCTCTGGATTTCAAGAATATCTAAATGTAGAGTAGAAGCAACAGATCTTACGTGGCAGCAATATACGACGCATGTCCGAAAGTGGTGTAATGGTTAACAAACTTGTCTCGCTAGAACCATTACAAATGAGTAGTGAGTGTCCCACACTTTCGGCTTTGTGCCATATCTAAGCTGCTCTTAGAAAATCAGGGCGCATCGAGGTGGGGTAATGGTTAGAATTCTTGTCTCGCTAGGACAATTATAACTGGGTAATGAGTTCGATCTTCACTGGGTGTTCCTTACTTTCCTAAGCTGAGCTTAGAAAATCAGGGCGCCTCGAGGTGGTGTAATGTTTATCTCGCTAGAACCATTACAATTGAGTAGTGAGTTCGATACTCACTTGATGTCCTATACTTTCGGCCTTGTGCCACATGTAAGCTGAGCTTTGAAAATCTCCATGTTCGAAAGTGCCATAGATAAGAACTCTTTATTATCGTAAAATTACGACAATTTCGACATAAGTATGATAAAGGCTAGTTTGTCTGAACAATTATTTTAAAAGTATTTAGAAGAAAAAAAAAAACAAAAGACCCAGTGAAGCGACGTTATCGGCGGAGAAAAATTGACTGAACCCGAAATACCAGGTTAATACAAATAACATCGTAAATTCTTCTTTATACTTATCAAGAATCTATTAATTTAACGATTTATTTTTAGAAATCAATGAATTATAATTTGCATTAGATCAGTTCCGCAATCCTAAATGGTAATATTTTTATGATTTATTTTTCAAGCAAGTTTACAAAAATGTATCGCAGAGTGTACCCTTTGAAATAATTTCTAAACTAAAATGAAAAACAGTATTTACTTTATTTGGACTAATGTCCTCATCTTCGTTGCCATTTGTACGACGTTTCGATCGATGTACGGTCCAGGCCTTCTTCAGGTGGTAGGAATTTCGAACCAAACACTTTATTAAAATTACTGTGTTATATGAACTTCATTCTTTGCGTAGTAATGCCTCTTCTGGTAGTCATGAGTTATCTCCCTCTAACCTTGTAAGTTACTTGTTCACCACTGCTGTAGCTTGATATTGAACTCACATTTCTTTGGGTCAAGTCACAGGAACTAACCAACATTTATATCTACTGGGCAATGTGTCCTTAAGATATAGACGTTGGTTAGTTCCTGTGACTTGACCCAAAGAGTTGTGAATTCAATACCAGTCTACAGTAGTGGTGAACAGGTAACTTTCAGGGTTAGAGGGAGATAACTCATGACTACTAGAAGAGGCTCTAAGCAAGTAATGAAGATCATATACCCGAGTGATTGTAATAAAGGGTTCGGTTCGAAATTCCTAGCACCTGAAGAATGCCGAAGCGTGCAACGGCCGAAAATTCGTACACATGGCAACAAAGAGGAGGACAACAGTCTGAATAATGTAAATAATGTTAATACTACCTCATCTCAGAAGTATAGAAAAATACGATAAAAAAAACTTCAGAATAGGATCGAACTCTTATCAAGCAGGGATAATCGAACACTTTTAATCTGACAGCAGCCCCTGAATTTAAATTAATTCTAAATTATGGCTGACTGCGTCAAAACTCTTTTTTCTTTTCTTAATCTGAATGTTCGCACCAACAGGAGCCGGTTTTAGAGCAATTATAGCGGGTCAGTATGACGCCCCCCCCCCATCATTTGATCGATCTATACGTGTTGTCATTCTCAAGCAAACAAAATAAGAAACTATTGATCACTTCTTCGATACGCGGCTGTAGATAACCTGACATAAGAAAAATATTTTTCTTTAGAAGCGTCGATATTCATGCGCGTTTATTTTAGTCGTGGTTTACAAAGCCGAGAATTGTAGACAATGGAGTTAACAGATATATTGAGGGCCGATATAATTAGCTCAACACAGTCAAGGATATTGCGATATTGAAATAAAATTCAACAGAAAGGATACTTCTCTTGCAGGCCGGTGATAGTAAGATCGTATACAAGAAAATCTTAATGGTGAATATTATAGCGCTGGTGATAATATTTACTGTTTTTTTTTTTATTTTAATAAATCAATCTGCTTACGGCCACATTAGGCTGGAATACCGGTTCCATACGATCATCGAAAATAAGCAACGTTGAGCCTCGTTAATTTTTGGTAGAGCTGTAAACTTTGGTTCATGGATTGTATATTAGAATACCGGCTATATCACTTTCATACATTGGTTCCCGTGTGATCACCGTAGTTAAGCAATGTCGAGCCTTAACTAGATGGTTTCAGGTTTATGGGAACGATCAAGATATAATTATAATTATATAAATATATGCATATATGACAGATTAAATAAGTTGCAAACATTGTGTATGCTTATTTTTAATAAAATCCATTCATACTCAGGGATAATCTATCGCGTATTATAACTGAACGATATCAGAAATGAGCTGTAACTTTGACAGATGTTATTATCACTCATTTTTCAATGTACCCAAGTACTTTCAATCTCCTTCCGAGATCATCTTCGCGGATATGAGTTATGGTAACAAAAAATAACAAACACTTTACAGTAATTTTTGGTAACGCAGATGAAGAATTTAATGCAAATGATTTAAGGCAAAAGATTTGTCAATTTAACTGAGCAGGTTCATGCCTACTTCGAAGTTTCGTGAGGAACCCGTTATTATATCAATAAACTTAGTTTAAAATTAAATATAATGATTAAGTGTGAAATAATAGATTTAGTTAATACTCTATTAAAAGAGTTTAAATCTACTCCGATGACGACACTTGCTATTCAACTCGTTCCTTTGATTTAGAAGTAAATTTTCATTATAATATTTTAATATCCTAATAATTTCTTTTAAGCACAGTTTACATTTATCGTTCAGGCTGTTTGGAGTACGTTCTGAGTCATTTAATTTAGAATCTGTTTGTAGACTCAGACATTCCTTTAGTTCCCAATATTTACAGGAAAAGGCTATTTGAAATTATATATATATATATGGAATTATATATATATATATATATATATATATATATATATAGAGAGAGAGAGAGAGAGAGAGAGAGAGATTATAACACACACTTCCACGCCCCATAATTGTACACACACACACTCACACGCATATATATATATATATTTATTTATTTATTTATTTTTCTTTAATCCGAAATGGAAAAGCAGGAAAACAAATTCCAAGAATCTGATCCTAATTAAAATTAAAAATTTTAATATTAAAAAATGATACAGGAGGAGAGCTCAGTGTACTTAAAATTACTGAGCCAATATACATTAAAGTCAATTTTCAAAATTCAAAAATGTTGAATGAACATTTCGACATGAAATCTCTAAGAGAGAATTCACGTCTCCTCAGCAACATATCTTCACTTACAAATTAAAAACCAAAAATATACTGACTTTTAAAAAAATCTCTTGTGACGTATATTTCTCAAATCTTAACCGATATTTATTCATGTTTTCCTCCTTCTTAACCCTATTTTTCTTCATTTTGATTTAGAACTGTGTTGCTGAGGAGACGTGAATTCTCTCTTAAAGATTTCATGTCGAAATGTTCATTCAACATTTTTGAATTTTGAAAATTGACTTTAATGTATAAATGTGTGTGTGTGTTTTTTTTTTGTGTATGTATGTGTGTGTGTAGTACACATTTGTGGGTGTGGAAGTGAAGGAATGCGAACTCCACCGAACAATCAGCTTAATGAGCCACGTAACAAAACTCATTATCCGAATTCTAATGAGTAGAGTGCGCAGTAGAATCAGACCAGAAATTGGGCAAGAACTGTGCTGTTTCGTCAAGTACACTGGAACAAGGAACACAAATATTTTTTTTTTAATCATATCACCCCAAGCAAGGCGGTAACGCCACTGATGCGCAGGGGGCTACGTAAGGGTAAAAAGAATGAAAAAGAGAAAGCCGGAAACCACATCCTAAATAGGAAACAAGGGATGAGCCTCTTCACCTATTGTTTAGACGGGCAATACAAAAGCAAAAGTACGTGCCCTTCTGTTTCCTAGACCACGCAAAGGCAAAAGACACCGCAAAAAAAACTAGATGGAGACGCTCGCCAAACTTAATATTTTCGGAAAATACACTGGAATAATCAAAGACCTGTATTGGCAACAAACTGTCTGCATACGGACAAGAAACAATTTCAACGGATATAGAAGGATAGAAAGGGGCGTAAGACAAGGATGTGTCATTTTTTTTTTTTATATATATATAAGCGTTTCACCCCGAGCAAGGCATGTCACTGCTACTACTGCGCAGGGGGCTACGTAGAGTGGAGAAAGGCTGATTAAATATAGGAAATGACAGAGGGTGGGTGATAGGCGGGTAAGGATACCGAGAATGAGGGTTGGGTAGATGAGAGTGTTATGAGAATAGTTGGGAGTTAGTGTGATAGGAGGTGTCTATTGACCCTACATTTAAACACCTGGAGATTGTAACTGTCGGGAAAGCAGACTTGTGGAAGGGAGTTCCACAGGCGGAAAGCGCGACCGGATCTTTACAACCTATACAGAGAGACAATTCTAATATAAATAATAATAATAATAATAATAATAATAATAATAATAATAATAGCAACTTTGCAAAAATGATCAGCGTAAAATGTCATGAAGCCATTTCTGACCTTATAACTCTGATTGGGACACTAAAGAAATTTTTATTATTATTATTATTATTATTATTATTATTATTATGATGATGATAAAATTCATAATTTAAATGGTGCTTGTTTGCTAACGATCCTAGATTTTCAGAACGAGAAATCGGAAAGCTGAGTTCGAATTCCAGTTTATTTCGTTGCATTAACTTACTCGCAAATATCCTTAGGAAAAGTATTAATCGCTCGCTTCTCCCTCCAACTCTGGGTTAAAAAAAAATGTCAGATTAGGTTCTATAGCCTTGGTTGGCAACTAGTACACAGACATGAATGGATACTTATTGTGGGGAAATCTTCTATTCAGTCAATCATGTGTCTTTCACCCAACCGTGTATCACGTATGACACTTAACTGACTCTTGAAATGAAACTGCGTATAAGATGAAAATGAAGCCAAAACTGTCTGCACACGGAAAGGAAACGAGTTCAATTGATATGCAAGGATAGAAAGAGGTGTAAGACAAGGATGTGTCTTCTCACCGGATCTTTTCAACCTATGCAGAGAGATAATACTAAGAGCGCTAGAAGGCTGGAAATTCTACTAGGATTCGTCATTGGTGGTTTCTCGATTTCTCGTTCTGAAAATCTTGCAACCTGAACTTATAAGACACGCAGATGACACAGTGCTGATAGCAGACACGGAAAGTAAAGTACAACACCTTCTACAGGAAGCAGTTACAGAAACTAAAAAGAAAGAGCTACATATAAACTACAAGAAAACTGAA
Source organism: Ascarosepion bandense (assembly GCA_037127315.1). Classification (NCBI taxonomy): domain Eukaryota; kingdom Metazoa; phylum Mollusca; class Cephalopoda; order Sepiida; family Sepiidae; genus Ascarosepion; species Ascarosepion bandense. The sequence goes on from JBBBDQ010001140.1 coordinate 1,920,602, forward strand.
TGAATGGTAATCAGTAAAAAAAGGAGCCTAAAATGCCCAATCTAATTAGGGGGACTAAAATCAAGCAGGTGCAGAAATTTAAATACCTGAGAGTCCTGACAGAGGAGGCAAAATGCGACACAGAAATCCGAAAGCATATTGATATGGCCAAGGATACATACCAGAAGGTGAATGCAGTATTGAGACACATGAAGATTGGAAAGAAAGATGAGAGTACTGGATTGTTATGTGATGTCGGATCTTCAATATGGCAGCTAATGCTAAGTAATCTCATCAAATATAAAGGAAGACTTGAAGCAAGCGAAATATGGCTCTACAGAAGGATGTTGAGGATATCACGGATAGAACATGGGAGTAACGACGAGGTTTTGGAGAAGATGGACATGAAAAGAAAACTGATAATTAACATTGGGAAAAGACAACTGAAATTTCTGGGATATGTAGCGACAGAAGGACGGCTAGGAGAATCTGATACCCACAGGACGGATAAAAGAAAATTGAGAAAGGGGAAAATAATGCGTGACATACTTGATAGAAATGAGCAGATCGATGGCGGAGCCGGGTTTGAGCAATTTCATGGGCGTGTGGCAGAGTTCGAATCTTACCATGGTCGATTTGTCAGGAAGGTGACTTCTTGACGTTAGTGATCTAGAAGAGACGAGCCCAGCATGCAGCACTTATGAAAAGTACGTGAAAACTATATCTTTGGAGATAAATTGAATAGACGCCTCTCTTTTAGGAGCTGCCGATGGTTACAAGTCATTGTGACCGAGATTTCAAGCGTTCTGGCCTTGTTCAAGCTATTTTTTACGATAGATAACGCGCTTTCTCCCAGAAACGGTAACTAAGGTCCGCTAAGCATAGTTCGAGTGTAAACTACAGGTAGGTTCTGTGGTTGTTAGACAAACACAAATGTGCCTGGAAATTAGCTGACCGCTCTGGTTGAGAGGTATGCTCAAATAAGAGTGGCCAGTGATTATATATTTATATATAACTATATATGTCTGAGAGTGTGCTCCGATTTGTCAGGGTAGTGGAAGTCAGTTTTATCCTATATATATATATATATATACACACAGAATAACCCGGATATAAGAGACCCCTATATAAGAGGAACCCGGATATAAGATATTTTCTCTGTTCCCAAATTAGAGCCTGTGGTAATGTATATGAATAGACCAAACCGAGATATAAAGGAAAACCCGGATATAAGAGAACGTTTATCCGGTCTCGTAAACTCTCTTATATAAAGGGTTATACTGATATATACATATATATGTGTGTGTGTGTGTGTGTGTGTGTGTGTGTGCATGCGTGCGTGCGTGCACATGTGCGCGTGTTTGTGTGTGTGTGTGTGAGAGTGTATGTGTGTGTGTTACAATTTGTCAGGCTGGTGAAAGTGTTTTTTAATCGATGTTTATATGTATATGTGTGTGTGTTCCGATTCGTCGGGGTGGTTGAAGTGTGTTTGAATCTATATATATATATATATATATATATGTGTGTGTGTGTGTGTGTGTGTGTATGTGTGTGTGTGTGTGTGTGTGTGTGTTCCGATTTGTCGGGCTGGTTTAATCTATGTATATATATCTATATACAATATATATAAGTGTGTGAGTGTGTGTGTGCGTGTGTGTGTGTGTGTGCGTGTGTGTGTATGTGTGTGTGTGCGCGCGCGTGTGTGTGTGTGCTCCGATTTGTCGGGTGGTGGAAGTGTGTTTCAATCTATGCAACTAATTAAAATAGTGAACGAGTTGCTTATCAAATACCAGAATTGCTTTCTGCTCTTTTAATATTTTGTTGACATAGCTGAACCGAGCGAAAGTTTGATTTTTATACTCTCTCTCTAATTACGTCGGTAAGGGTGGTCAGGAGGGTCCCGGCCAGACACACAAGCACTCTTTTATCCCTTCACATTCGAATACCTTATAGAAAGGGTATGTTTAGTAATATACACTTTCTAAGTACTTTTATGAAACTGAATTTGCGTTGTAGCCATTATGAGTGTCAGTTTTCATTTAGGTGGTGTCACGTAAAATTTCTGATTTTGACAGGGGAAAAGATTAAAATTATTTTACACAAATTGACAGATATAATGAAACTGAGATAGATAGATAGATAGATAGATAGATAGATAGATAGATAGATAGATAGACTGTCGAATAGATCGATAGATAGATAGATAGAGAGATAGATAGATAGATAGATAGACTGTCGAATAGATCGATAGATAGATAGATAGATAGATAGATAGATAGATAGATAGATAGATAGATAGATATGACTAGACTGTCGAATAGATAGATAGATAGATAGATAGATAGATAGATAGATAGATATGAATAGACTGGCGAATAGATAGATAGATAGATAGATAGATAGATAGATAGATAGATAGATAGATAGATAGATTAAAATTAGCAAGTTTACAAGAAAAGGGGGAGTTAGTCAAGCCTACAAAATAAAAGTGTACATACTTTCATCCGGGTTTGTATAAACTCAAAATGTATTTCCTAAAATTAGTTTAACCTCCCTGTAATGCGTTTTTAAAATTCCTGCTGTGCGTTCAAAATAAAACGTTAGGAAATCAGAAAAACTATAAAGCCTGACGATAGCGAAAGTTTGAAATCGGCTGATCTTCCTAATGTTAAAGCTTTATCTTTTATTTTCTTTAATGTGTAGTGAGTATTTTTTAATACAACTGTTTACTGGTCCCCTTTACGCCGTTGGTGCTAACAGTCGTCGGATGACGGTCAGATGGCACCTGTTGCCCATGCCGGTCCTTATGAAGCAACCCCCTTCACGCTGTTGGCTTGAATACATTTTTCGTGAGTGACCATGATTAAGCGGGGATAGATAGTGGAGTGGTATCCCGTTGCCTTCTCCACGGTGATTTATTGAGACACCACCTCTAGTTAGCTGGCCGTTGCCTCCTTGAGAGTTCGTCCGCCCTTTGTAGATTTACACATTTTTTTTTACCTACGAGGATGCTAACGTCCCAACTAAAAAAAAAAAAGAAGAAAAAAGCCACTCTAAAATAAAATATATGTAATACAATATACACAGCAATTCCTTTAACTAGTCTAAATTATACGACCTGTCTGCAGTAAGTACGATCAGCATATATTACCTGTAGTCTGAAGAATGAAGCTGTGCTTTTTGCAGAGTCATCTTTTGGCTGGCTTGGGTCACTCCAGCAGATCTTTATACTGCCACGCAACTGGTCGGAACATGTGTGGGTTTTTTTTAGCGATTAAGACGAGAGACAAGCACGCTATAATTTTTTTTTAAAGGGAGAGATGGAAAAAAATTCCAATCCTGAACTACTGTAACTGAATTAAATAAAAAAAAACAATAAGAGTTACTAAGTTTTAACTGAGTATAAGTCAAAGCCAATCCTTCAAAAACCAAATCAATTTGACACAATCAAGTTCAAGTACCCTACGATAAGGACTGGCAAAGTACTTAAGTTATTAACGGAAATAATTAGAAAGTAAAAGACTAAAAAGTAGAGTAAAATAAAATAAGTTAGTAGAGAAATAGCCTGAAATTCAACTATGCTTACCGTGTGCAGAGAACAACTGAAAAAAGTTGAGAAAATTTTGCCGGACATTCTACTGAAATCCAAATTTAAGCTCTGTTTTTTTTTTGTTTTTTTTTAAGGCGTAAAGGGGACATTTTGCTCCAAAATTTGTCCCTCGCCCGGGAAAGAGCGACATGAGCAACAGGTGTCTCTGGACCGTTACCCTGCGACTGTGCGCAACAAAGACAAAACTACTTTCGGGACAAGGAACATCAGGACACTCAACTGTGGACAACTAGAGAATGTTATGCAGGAGATGGACAGACTGAAGATCAACATCCTAGGCATATGCGAAACCAGATGGCCTAATAATGGAGATATCAGCAGCGGCACACACAGGATAATTTATGCAGGAGGCAAAAGCAATGAAAAGGGGGTCGGTTTAATTCTAAACAAAGAAGTAAAGGAGTGCATTCTTGGATACTGTCAGCTTTCAGAGAGAGTCCTCTTGGTTAAACTGCGGGGAAGGCCCTTCAATATAGCTATTATAGTACTGTACGCGCTGACAACTCAAAGTTCGGAGGACGAAATAGAAAGTTTTTATTCAATACTGGACAGTGCCAAGGCCCAATGCAAAACCAAGAAATTAGGATTATAATGGGAGACTTGAATGCCAAAGAAGGTAAAGAAGGAAACACGACCGACCCCTTTGAACTAGGGGACCGCAACGAACGAGGAAAAAAATGGGTCCAATGGTGCTCAGCCAATGACCAGGTAATTACTAACACTTGGTTTCAAGAGCAACCACGATGACTATGGACATGGAGAAGCCCAGGAGGAGACACGAAGAACCAAATAGACTACATAACTATAAACAAGAGATTCAGGAACGCAGTAGTCCAATTCAAAACATATCCAGGTACCGACTGCGGAAGAGACCACGTCCCAGTCATTTGCAAACTAAGGGTGAAACTCCGAAGACTAAAGAAACCCAGCACATCACCAAGGCTGCAATACGACACGCTCGTGAATGACCTCACCCTGCAGAAAGACTACAATGACAGCGTGAGAAAGAAATATGAAGAACAAATTGGAAAAGGGCACTCAAAATGGAATTCACTAAAGGAAGCGATGGTGACCTCAGCGGACAACATAGCCCCAAAGGAAATCAGACGCAGAAGAAAAAATGAGTCCATGACCGAAGAAATTCTCCACATGATGCAAAGGAGACAAAAAATAATGCCAAGACATGGATCAGAGTACAAAAACTTCACAGGGAGATAAGGAACAAATGCAGACAATCTAAAGAGGAATGGCTTAACAACAAATGCGCAGAAGTAGAGAGACTGAGCAGGACCAATAAAGCAGAGATGCATAAAGAGATAAGAGAACTGACAGGACAAAAAACCTGCTCCTCAACAGGATGCATAAAATCCAAGGATGGAACAATCATATTGGAGAAAGAGGAAATACTCCAACGATGGGAAGAGTATATAAAGGATCATTTTTGCGACAGGAGAGAACAACCGAGAATACACAAGATGGATGGACCGAAAATACTAAAACCGAAGTGGAAGCTGCAATGGCCAAAATGAACAGAAACAAAGCAGCTGGTCCAGACGGCATAGTGATAGAGCTGCTGGTAGCCTTAGAAGAATATGGCATAGAAAAAATTACCGATATAATAAACGAAATTTATAGCAGTGGAATAATACCAGACGACCTATGCAAGTCGATATTTATAGCACTGCCGAAGAAACCGGGTGCAAACGAGTGCGAACTACACAGAACTATAGCTTAATGAGTCACATTACAAAATTGAATTTCAGAATCCTGATGAATAGAACGAGAAGCAGAATCAGGCCAGAGCTAGGGCAGGAATCGTGCGGGTTCGTTAAAGACACTAGAACAAGGAACGCCATATTCATGATTAGTATGCTCTCCGAAAGGGCTGTACAAATGAAGAAAGACTTATACCTATGTTTCATTGACTATGCGAAGGCATTCGACAAGATACGACACAAAGAATTGATGGAGATGCTCGGCAGCCTAGACATTTTCGAGAAAGACATCAGAGTAATTAAGAATCTCTACTGGCAGCAAACGGCCTGCATACGGACAGGTAACGATTTCAGTAGATTTACAAAGATAGAAAGAGGCGTAAGACAAGGATGTGTCTTTTCACCGGATTTGTTCAACCTGTACAGCGAGAATATTTTGAGGACCCTAAACGACACGCCAGGATTTGCTATTGGAAGCCACAACTTGAACAACATAAGGTATGCAGATGATACAGTGCTGATTGCAGACACAGAAAGGAAACTGCATGACTTCCTACAGAAGGTAGCGGTGGAGAGTGACAAGAAAGAACTACAAATACACTTTAAGAAAACTGAATGCATGGTCATCAGCAAAAGGTGCAACCCAAAATGCCAAATACAGATGGGGGATACCAGAATAAAGCAGGTGCAAAAATTTAAATATCTAGGAAGTGTTCTAAGAGGAGATGGAAAGTGCAACACAGAGATCCGAAGGCGAATTGGCATGGCAAAGGACGCGTTCCAGAAGCTGAGCAAAGTACTAACACACAGGAAAATTTCACTAGAAACAAAGAAAAGAGTGCTGGATTGCTATGTGATGTCAGTTTTTCAATACGGTAGTGAGTGCTGGACAATATCATCGAAAATGAGGACAAAACTGGAAGCAGCGGAAATGTGGTTCTACAGAAAGATGCTGCGGATATCGTGGACTGAACATGCAAGTAACGATGAGGTGTTGGAAAGAATGGCATCCAAAAGGAAATTAATAGTAAGCATCAGGAAGAGACAACTGAAGTTCCTGGGACACGCAATGAGGAAGGAGAGCCTGGAGAACCTGATACTGACTGGCCAGATATAAGGAAAGAGAGACAGAGGAAGGCAGCTGATAACATATTTGCAGGGCCTGGTCGGGTGGATGACGGAACGGGGGTTACCAGTTTTAACAGGAACAAACATGCTGAGGGCCACAAGGGATAGGGAGACGTGGATGGCCATGATCGCCTACGTCCTGAAAGGACAGGGCACATAGAAGAAGAAGAAGTAGAAGTTTACTGGTCTAATTTGCACTGACAAAGAAATGTTTAATATATATATGTGTGTGTATGTGTGTGTGTGTGTGTGTGTGTGTGTGTGTGTGTGTGTCTGTGTGAATATTCTCAGATATAATCTGTAGAGAGTGACAATATGACGAAAATAGGGAAGATAAGTCATTTTCAATATCTAACTTTTAAACTGATTTTTTAAAAATTTATATAGGTTTATTTTATTTTTAATTGAAAGATAATTGATTAAATTTACTATTTCCAGTAAGCAAATCACTCTGGTGTATTTCAAACAGAAATTATATGTATTGGAATATGAAATTGTTTGAGACTCTGACCTTATAATTTGCCCATAGAAATTACCATATAAAAAAAATCAAATACACACAAAAAATGTAAATAAATTATTTTTAAAATATGATGGCCATACGATTTGTATTAAACTTTTCAATTTTTGATAGGCAGTATAATCTTTAATTATTAACTTAAAAATAATACGCAACAAATCTTTGAAGTATTCTAAAGATATTTTAGATACTTTATAAATTATTATAATAAAAAATTAGAAAATTCCTTTAAAATTTTATTAGAAATCGAAAAAAACTTTTTCAGACTTTAATGTCCATAATTTTTATTATTTATTCAAGCAATTAAAAGCTTATCAAATTAAATTATATCAGAGTTTTATTGCATTTTTTATTTTACTATTCGGAGCAGACTTTCGGAAACAGAGCCCAAAATTTAAAAAATTACATGATTTATATTCCCCAATGAGTCCTACGTTTAACTAATAAAACCATAGACAGCAACAAATTAAAATTTATGGTGGTGGGTGGTAACAGAGTAAATATTTTATCCAAGGGTTTTAAAAAATAATCATTTCAAAAATAATTTTATTCATTTGTGAATGAGTACTGAAATTTTCATTAAAATTCGACAGTTATTTGATTTTTGCGAAAATTTCCAAATTAATGCGTTTGTTACCGGAAAAAAGTAATCATTGCGTTTTCCATTGTAAACAGACGTACTGTTTTGGGTACCCGCTAACTCAAATGAAAATAAGATTTTCTGCCAAAATTTCGAACATGTTAGAAAAGTTTGAAAACATTTTTAACATAATTAAATATTTCTTTGATCTTTTCTCTTAATAATAATATAAACATTTTGATGGAAAAAATTCGTTTTTAATAAGTTTGGGGCCTTTTTAATTCATACTATGTTGTTTTTTAGCGATTTAGTGGACGTCAGTCAGTCAGTTAAGTGCCATACGTGATACACGCTTTGGGCGATCATGTCTCGAAAGAAACGTGACTGACTGGGCAGAAGATTATCCCGCAGTAGGATGCCATTGCTTTCTGTGGTAGACTGGTTGCCATCCAAGTCTATAGAACACAATCTATCCTGTTTTTAACCCATAAATGGAGGGAAGGGATGAATTAATACCTTTCCCAAGGGTAATTGCGCGTAAGCGAATGCAATGAATTCAACTGGAATTCGAACTCTGCTCTCTGATTTCTCGTTCCAAGCCACAAAGTGGAGGTACCTTGATTAAAAGTGACAAGAGGAAAACTGTATTTAGTCAAACTAATGAATATTTATGAGCATTTTATAATTTTCTAGTAACCGACATAATTTTGTTTTTGTTTATAGATACTTTATTTAAAATAAATTAGTTTTGTTTTTTAGTCTTAATAATTTCCATCAAATGACGAAACGCGTCGGCTAAAACTTGTTAATTTGTTTATGACGCGTTTCTTTTTAGCTTCCCAATGTTAGAAGGAATGAAACTCTTTGTGAGGAAAATGCCTTGGGATCTCTCATAATAAGTGGACAATATAAATCAAATTAAATTAAATTAATTACCCTGTCCGGCCCAATGTCTAGACATAAGAGAGTATCTGTCAGTCACTTTCGTTGTTTCTTTCTGTTATCAGAGGCATTTCGTATTGTTGGATATTAAATCTGGTATTTATATCCGCCTTATATTATTTAACAGTGGAATTGGTGTTTTGCAAGTTTTTTGTTTTTGTTTGTTTTTTTAATAGACAGACGCTCACGGGATACCTAACGACGCGGTTCACGTAGTAGCTTTAAAGAATTCTCATTTTCAGAAACACAAAAACACAAAAATTACATGACAGTTAAACATGAGGACAAAATAACAATATCAGAAAAATAAAATCCTTGAAAATGGCCAGTAAAGTGACTGAAAGCGCTTGGAAAGTCAATAATTTTGGAACATCTTTACACAATTTATATACACTTACTTGTTGGTTGCTTTAACAAAACATGTTTATATATATATATATATATATATATATATATATATAGTGACACGCATAAGTATTGGATACATGTTATTTTCTGTAATAACTCTTGTTTATATTCGCCGTTTTCACAAAGAAGGACAAGGTTACCGAAAAATTAGCAAAGAAATGAATCGAGCACTAAGTACAATAGTGAATATCATCAGAAAGTATAAGAAGTATGCCGACGGTACAGCAAACCGTCCAAGAAATGGAAGACCAAGAAAAAATAAATGAGAGGACTTCAAGGTAAATCAGCAGAAATGTGCAAAAAAACAAAATAAAAAACAAAACAAAACAGATATGACAGCAGTATTCAATACACGGGCGGATTTATATATGTGCAGGATGGTTTCAGCGGGGAAAAACTTCCTGATCCTAAACAGAGAACCGACCTTCTTAACAGCGGATTTAGCTATGGATTCAATATATTCGTTCCACTTGAAGTCTGTTGTGAGAGTTAACCCGAGGAGGCGCAGTGCTTTGCTCTCAAGGAGACTAGTCTGATCCATGCTAATGGGGCGTAGGAATGATTGCTGTAATGGTTAATAGATAGCAGCTTCGTTTTCAAGACATTAAAATTTACAAGCCATTTCTTACCCCAGAACACCACGATTGAAGGTCCTTTTCAAGTTCAGCGGCGAGGTTTGCTTCGTCAGACTCGGCAGATTTTTGGTCTAGGCGAGAGTAAACCGTAGTGTCGTCAGCGTATATGCCTACTTGGGATTTTATTACATCGGAGAGATCGTTAATGAAAATCAGGAAGAGAGTAGGAGCTAGAATAGAGCCATGCGAGACACCCGCGTTCGTATGGTAGTATTGGGAGTCATGTACGTTCAATATATATATTACTTGAACATATTTACAATTGTTTTCAGGCAGTCTTCAGGCTTGCGGATACTACTCAAAGTCTACACACACCCAAATATATATATATATATATATATATATATATATATGTGTGTGTTATTTTTCTTTAATCCGAAGTGGAAGAGTAGGAAGGTAAATTCCAAGAACCTGATCCTAATTAATATCAAAAAAATTTTAATATTAAAAAATGATGCAGGTGGAGAGCTCAGTGTACTTAAGAATACAGAGCCAATATAAATTAGAGACAATTTTCAGAATTCAAAGGTGTCGGATGCACATTTCGACATGGGATCTCTAACAGAGATTCCACGTCACGTCAGCGACATTGTTTTGTTCCAAATGGAGAAGGCCCTAGGGTAAAGGGGGAGGGGCAAGGTTAACAACGGTCAAGAATTGAGAGTTCCCTTAAGGTCAAGGAAGTGGGATTTTTGGGGGGGGGGGATTAGGTTAGACAAAACAGAACAGGACAGAGCTGGGAGTGGCGGAGATTATAGAGTGTATAGAGACAAGAGACAGACGGGGTATCAAATATCAAATGGTAGAGGCTAGTGAATTATTACAGGGATTTGAAACGGTATATTTAGGAGGGGAAGGAATAGATTTGAATGTAAGATCTTGAAAATTTTTAAATTAAGTTTATCCATTACAGGAAGTCATGTATTTAAAGTTATTAAAGAAAAAAAAAAAATATATATATATATATATATATGTGTGTGTGTGTGTGTGTGTGTGTGTTAACAAAAGAAAAAAGGGGTTTGGTAAAGGACTTCAAATTTTATAATGATAGATAACTAAAGGAATTAAATTACTTTTTTAAGGTTAAGATTTTGAGCTGTTTGAAGAGGTGTATTTAGGGGTGAAGGAATGGGTTTAAATATAAGATCTTAAAACAATTTTAATTAAGTTTATTTAATTAAACTTTTTAGGTAGATGCGAGCTAAATGCCAATTACAGGAAGTTATAAGTTTTAAAATTATTAGAGAGAAAAAAATATATATATACATATATGTGTTAACCAAGAAAAAAAGGGGTTTAGTAAAAGAATCTATATTTTATAAAGATAGGCAATTAAAGGAGCTTGGGATGGGAAGGTAGGCGGGTTAAAATACTTTTTTAAGGTTAACGTTAAAGTAAAATTAAGGTTAAAATTTAAATTGAATCCATTTAATTTATATTCTCACATCTAGCAAACGGGGATTTAAATTCTAAATTTAAGTATTCAAAAAATTTGCCTTGTGGCGGCACTTACTGATGAATTCCCTTCTAAGATTCAGTACCCGGTGTTGGTAGGGGTATTTTAAGATTGAAATTTTTTCCAGTAAACACAGACAGCATCTATCACGAAAATTCCTCGGAATACGGGCTGAACCTACTAGTTTCCATACGCATCGCTCATTAAGTGAAATGAATTAGAGCGCTCTAGCTATTGGGCGCGTATAATGATACGCGTTAAAAAGTCTGCCTACTTCCACATAGCCCAGGGGTAGAATCTGACGCCATTTTGGTCAGGTTTCAATCCTGGGTAAAAAAGCAATCGGTGTCTAAACGTATTGATGAGCTGTGATACGGCGAAACAGATCTGTCTGCGGATGACAATATTTACGCTCTCACACCCTGATTGAGCACTCTGGAAAAATAGTAGACTTTGATAAACAGTAGCTACTCTGGCATGTACGGATCGCTCATTCAGTGAAATGAATGAGAGCGATCTAGCTATTGGGCGTATAATCATATGCGTTAAAAAGTCTGCCTACTTCCACCGACCGCCTATAGCCCAGGGGTAGAGTCGTCGACTGACGCCATTTCGGTTGGGTTTCAATCCTGGGTAAAAAAGCAATAGGAGTCTAACCGTACTGATGAGCTGTGATACGGCGAAACAGATCTGTCTGCGGATGACAATATATATATATATATATATATATATTTGGACAGAAAGAGTTCTTTGAAGCATCCATCAATATCACGTTGTAAAATGTCTATAGAAGTCTCCGAAAGCACTTAGGATGATAAAAATTATGGACGATTTTTATATTACTTATCTCCAAAACTAAGGAAAAATGTAGCATGCTGGGATAAAAATCTTCAAATGAATAGAATTCTTTCGGTGATTGACGTGTGTCTCCACTGCTTATATACAACACGTTAAAATTAACCTTCTCTGATTCGATGCGCCTATGGCTTAGGGGGTAGCGACTCCGACTGACACCAAACCGGTCGAGTTTTAATCCCAGCCAGAAGGAAGTGGATGTGTCTATTCACACTGATGAGCTGTGATACCGCGAAACAGGCTTGTATGTGGATGACATATGATGCTCTCATTACGATTGAGATCTCTAGAGAAAATTTTTTTTAAAAGGTTTCCACTTTTGCGATATATGTGTTACTCTTCAAATGAATTGAGTTCTTTGGGTGACTGGAGTATGTATACACCGCTTATGTACAACAAGTCAAAACTTCCTTTCTCAGATTCTATGCGCCTATGGCTTAGGGGGTAGTGACTCCGACTGACACCAAATCGGTCGAGTTTTGATCCCGGCCAGAAGTAAGTGGATATGTCTAGCCACACTGATGAGCTATGATGTAGCAAAACAGGCTTGTATAGGGATGACTAGAGCTATTCTAGCATATACGCGTCGTTCATTCAGCAATGAATTAGAACACTCTCAGCTATTGGGCGTGTATAATGATAATATACACGCTAAAAAGTTTGCCGCCTTCTACCGAGCGCCCATAGCTCAGAGGTAGAGTCGCCGACTGACGCCATTTCGGTCGGATTTCATTCCTAGGTAAAAAGCAATCGGCTGTCTAACCGTACTGATGAGCTGTGATACAGCGAAACAGATCTGTCTGCGAATGACTATATATATATATATATATAAAGTGAACATGTCGTATGCGACCACCCCTACTGCCATCAAAAATTGGTCGCATACAGCAGTGATCGCTCACTAAAGGCTCATAGTCTTGACCTATTTACGCCAGGAACGTATATTCCACTCATCATAATGTACATATTAGAATTTTACCATGTAATTTGATAATAAATAAATGAGAGCATAAGAAAATGGCATAACTTTAAAGAAATTTATTCAGCTTAATTCATTTTAAAATTTTAAAAAACGTATTTACAACGGTCAACAAGAGACCAAAATATTTATTCACAAAATATATTTAAGTGTACTTTCTTTTCTTAGAAGTGAGTGATAGCAAAAGAGAATCTGTGATAATACATGGAAAAAAAAAACATACAAAAACTGACAGCGATCGTGGGTAGAGAAACAGAGTGATAGAGATAGATATACCCAGATAGAAATAGAGTAGATAGATACACAAAAAATAAAGAGACGAAACATTTGAGAAAAGGGACATAATTGTGATTTTCCCAATCCCTGAATTTATCCAAGTCAGTACAGAGACTGCGATGAATCCCTTGAACATGTCAAATGCAATACATGTTGTACAAAACAGCCGATGTTTGACCGTGAGGTGAAATCAGGCAATATACATTTTAACAAGAAATAACAGTTTGATAAAAGACTAAAATGACAAAACAATTTGGAAGTGTTCTGATCAAAATTAGTTTTTCAGCTTTTTTATTTTAGTTTTAGCTTTGGGTTTGGCTCTAAGTAGGTATAATTGTAGTTCTTAGTCTCAGCCATGATACCATTTACTCAGAGGACATATTTAGCCTTCAAAATTCAGTTTACAACAAACAAACAAAAAAACTTATTTGATATGGATACCAGGAAATCAAAATTTGACTTACATCCATTCATTTTTCTTTCAGTCTACAGTTTCGCTTTAACTGGAAACAACTATTGCTTTTTAGTCTTTCGTGCCAACGTCCAAAGAGTCTGAGCTCCAGGACCATGGATTAGTTTTAAAGCTTTCATTACACCCGAGCAACGCCGGGCTATACTGCTAGTTAATATATAAGACATAGCAGATTTTTGGAAACAGTCTTATTTAAGATACCGGTATATATATATATATATATATATATATATATATATATATATATATATATATTAAAAAAGGATTAATTCAAAGATGTTGAATGGCCATTTCGATATGACGATCCCCACGGGGAGCGACACATCACCTCAGCAACAGAAAAAAACCTTTCAGAAACTGGAGAAAAATTAGTCTACTTTTCCTTTTTAAATAGATTGCAAAGAAATTAAAAATAAATAATAATAAAATAAAATAAAATAAAATAAAAATAAAAATAAAGGGAAAGAAAAAGAAAAGGAAAAAGAAAAAGAAAAGGATAGAATAAAATCAAATAAATAAGAAAAGAAAAAAATTGACATCGTCTGGGTTTGCAAAAAAAAGGGGAGAATGTAACTAAAAATTAACAGACAGCCGTGTTGAATCATTTAAAGCAACACGGAAAAAAGTTGGTAAGAGAGATAAAAGAAGGAAGGGAGGGAAAAAGAAAGAAACTAAAGAAAAAATTTTTTTTAAATATTACAGACGCTGGACAAATTCAAAAATCTAATTTCCCCAAAACGTTGAAGTATTAAAAAAAGCCTTTACTTAAAAAGGCATAATTATTGATAAAAGGGAATAAAAAGATATAGGATTTGAAATAAAATTATTTTTTTAAAAAAATTAGGTCATTTGAAATTAAACTAAATAAAGACAATACTAGGTAAAAAAAAAAAAAAAAAATTACAATTATTATATATACATATCAATAGAAGTACACACACATATATATATATATATATATATATATATATATATATATATATACACACCATTTAACGAATAAGAATACATATATACATACACATACACACACATACATTCAATTTATATATATATATATGTATTCTTATTCGTTAAATGGTGTATTCTTATTCGTTAAATGGTGTATTCTTATTCGTTAAATGGTGTGTGTATATATATATATATATATATATATATATATATATATATATGTGTACTTCTATTGATATGTATATATAATAATTGTAATTTTTTTTTTTTTTTTTTTACCTAGTATTGTCTTTATTTAGTTTAATTTCAAATGACCTAATTTTTTTAAAAAAATAATTTTATTTCAAATCCTATATCTTTTTATTCCCTTTTATCAATAATTATGCCTTTTTAAGTAAAGGCTTTTTTTAATACTTCAACGTTTTGGGGAAATTAGATTTTTGAATTTGTCCAGCGTCTGTAATATTTAAAAAAAATTTTTTCTTTAGTTTCTTTCTTTTTCCCTCCCTTCCTTCTTTTATCTCTCTTACCAACTTTTTTCCGTGTTGCTTTAAATGATTCAACACGGCTGTCTGTTAATTTTTAGTTACATTCTCCCCTTTTTTTTGCAAACCCAGACGATGTCAATTTTTTTCTTTTCTTATTTATTTGATTTTATTCTATCCTTTTCTTTTTCTTTTTCCTTTTCTTTTTCTTTCCCTTTATTTTTATTTTTATTTTATTTTATTTTATTATTATTTATTTTTTAATTTCTTTGCAATCTATTTAAAAAGGAAAAGTAGACTAATTTTTCTCCAGTTTCTGAAAGGTTTTTTTCTGTTGCTGAGGTGATGTGTCGCTCCCCGTGGGGATCGTCATATCGAAATGGCCATTCAACATCTTTGAATTAATCCTTTTTTAATATATATATTTGCTCTGTAATATTTTATTACATGGAGCTCTCTTCCTGTATCATTTTTTAATATTAAAATAAATTTTTAATATTAATTAGGATCGGGTTTTTTGGAATTTACCTTCCTGCTTTTTTCCCTTGGATTGAAGTATCTGAATTAAAATATATATATATATATATATATATATATATATATATATTGTTATGGTGCCCTATCTATAGGAATGGACTCTTCCTAAGTCAATAAACAATTACTTGCTTGACTACCGATAACGTAGCTTTGAGGCAGTCATGTGAGTCTACAGACAGTCGTGACGCAGCGTAATTATACAGTTCGGACGTAAACGTCTATCCACTAACTACTAACACTTATTTGTATATATGTTCTGTTATTCTAATACACTTGTTGAAGTTGCCTTCTTGTTTCCGTGTCTTTTTTTCTGGCCCAAAAAGGTCATAACAACTTGGCTACAGAGGTTTTGCCACAACAAATAAACGACGAAGATTTGTGATGTATATGAGGAAAGTAAAGTGGATAAAATTATTTGTGTAGTCCTGAAAAGGACTGTTTGTGAAGATTTATTTTAAAAAATCTGTATTCATGAGGATCCGTATTCTGCGAGTTGAATGTCAAACTTGTCGAACTCTCCTTCGTCTTTGGATCCATAGAACTGATCGAATTCTTTTTCTAACAAGCTATCTGTGTAGAAATGTGTAATCAGCGCGATTGTCGTTATCATCGTTGGTTTTCTGTGCTACCTCTGTCGACTCCCGTTTCTCTAGGAATTCTTCGGAACGGATCGCATTTTCAATTCTGTCTTAAGTTCTGAAAATATGGGATGAGTTATAAACTGTTGTGGGGTCTCCCCTTTTGTATGGAATAATGGACTGGTTTGAGTGTACATATGATCCTGCCTATAGAGAGAACAGCAGTGTTTAGCTGCAAGTCAGCCGGAAGAAGTTGAGTTGTAAGTTGGTGATAGAGCTTAGTTTGTTGGATCTGGAATCACACCTGCAGTTACTCTGAGCTCCACTCAGCTAGAATCAGTTACCCGGACCTACTATTTCAAGACTGTATATATTTATTTCTACTAATAATATTCCTAAATTGACTAACCCGTGTTCCAGTTTTTATATTACGTTCAATATAACTTACGGCCATATCACGTTGAATACACCGGTTCTCGCTCTATCACTGAAGTTAAGCAACGTTGAGCCTGGTCAGTATATAGATGGGTGACCGCTTGGGAATACCAGGTGCTGTAAATGTTTAGTGACAGATGTGCGTTGTGGTGCAGTGGATATCGGCTCGGAAAGAGAAATCGGTGAGCCGAGTTCAAATTCCAGTTGAATACCCTGCATTCACTTAAGCCCTGGTACCCTTGGGAAATGTATTAATCCGTCCTTTCACTACAGTTATGGGTTAAATAACAAGGGTAGGACTTGGGGAGCCTGCCCTTAAAAACAAATCGCAATGAATCTTGATACTCGAAAAGAAATAAAAAAAATATTACTAGACACAAAAACTTACATAAAAACCAACATTAAATTGTTGAAAGTAAAAAGGTATTACCAGCAATAAAGAAATAAAAAATTTAGTTGGCAATAAATGACCCGCCTAGGTTGGTATGCCATAAAAACGAAACAATCTACCAATTAATATAACTTACATCCATAACATAAACAAAGGCATAAGACACGACAAAATTTTGGAAACACCTTTTAATTCCTTGTTCCCCACATACCTTATAAAAAATGGTTTTACTAATTAACCTATACACTTCTTTCATGTTGTTTGTTATGCTGGTTATTTGGATGGTTGATTTGGTGTAGTCATATTAACTTCTATCGGTTATTTTAATGCCAAAATCTAAATATTTGGACGCAATTTTGCTTTACTTTTTAAGATAATAGTGTTTTAATAATACAAGTTTCACTGATTAACCACTTGAATTAATTAAAGTTGTTGGATTTTTGTTTTTTGTTTGGCATATCAATCTCTGTCAATTATTTAATGCCGAAATCTAAATATTTAAATGCAATTCCACTTTATTTTTGGAGATAGTATTGTTTTAGTGACACATATTTTACTAATTAACCGATAGAGTTATTTCAGGTTGTTTGGTTAGAGTCATATTAACTTCTATCGGTTATTTTAATGCCAAAATCTAAATATTTGGACGCAATTTTGCTTTACTTTTTAAGATAATAGTGTTTTAATAATACAAGTTTCACTGATTAACCACTTGAATTAATTAAAGTTGTTGGATTTTTGTTTTTTGTTTGGCATATCAATCTCTGTCAATTATTTAATGCCGAAATCTAAATATTTAAATGCAATTCCATTTTATTTTTGGAGATAGTATTGTTTTAGTGACACATATTTTACTAATTAACCGATAGAGTTATTTCCTGTTGTTTGGTTGGTCTCTGAATGGAGTTCTACGTTTCGTTAACATCAGTAATCTGAGAGTGGAATTTTTTCCTTCACAAACTCACACTGGTCGTCGGACCCGAAGAACTGAACGACATTTTTCTCGACTAAGTTAGGATAGTTAATTTACTAACCGCCTCTTAGATGGAGCATAAGGACCTGGAAGTACTTAGTGAGGATCGAACTCACTAATACTTTTTAATAGGTTCTATTGAGACAGGCTCGCTAACAATTAAACCATTTCGGGGTGCCTAACGAAGTTGGGATAGAGAACAGTGTAAAATGTGGCATCAGTGCTATCGTCGTTGTTATCATTGGTTTTATTGTGGTCCCTCTGTCGACTCAGGTCGACAGAGGGACCACAATAAAACCAATGCGCATCGTGGTGCAGTGGATATCGGCTCGGAACGAGACATCGGAGAGCTGAGTTCGAATTTCAGCTAAATTCATTGCATTAACTTACGCGCAAATATCCTTTGGAAGGGATGTGCGTTGTGGTGCATTGGATATCGGTTCGGAACGAGAAATCGGGGAGCCGAGTTCGAATTCTAGCTAAATTCATTGCATCACTTACGCTCAAATACCCTTGGGAAAGGTATTAATCCGTCTCTTCCTTCCAGTTATGGGTTAAATAATAGGACAGATTGGGTTCTGTAGCCTTGGTCGGCAACCAGTCTACCGCAGAATGAAACGGCAATCTACTGCTTGATAATCTTCTCCGCAGTCAGTCTTGTCTCTTTCGAGACATGATCGCCTAAGCGCGTATCACTTATGCCACTTAACTGACTGACTGAATATTATATTTGGAAACACGAAGAAAGTTTCTACTGGATATAAAGTGGGGGATTGGGTTTCCATTGCTACGAAGTATTAAACACATCCCCCACTAATTACTACTTAATAATTAATACATATCTTCTCCCTCAAGCTATGAGTCAAATAACAGGACAGATTGGGTTCTACAGCCTTGGCTGGCAAGCAGTCTACTGCAGATAGCAATGACAACCTACTGCGGGATAATCTTCTGCCCAGTCAGTCATGTCTCTTTCGAGACATGATCGCCTAAGCGTGTATCACGTATGGCACTTAACTGAATAACTGAATATAATAGTTGGAAACATGATTAAAGTTTCTACTGGGCATAAAGTGGGGGATTGGTTTTATATTGTTACGAAGTAATAAACTGATCCCCCACTAATTATTACTTAATAATATAGATCTCTTCTCCCTCAAGTTATGAGTCAAATATCAGGACAGATTGGGTTCTACAGCCTTGGCTGGCAAGCAGTCTACCGAAGAAAGTAATGACAACCTACTGCGGGATAATCTTCTGCCCATTCAGTCATGTCTCTTTCGAGACATGATCACCCAAGCGTGTACCACGTATGGCACTTAACTGACTGACAGAATGCTGCTAATTACATTTTATCATTTTAATCAGGCATGCTAGAGATTTCCCTGCATGCCAAGACGGCACGTTTCTTCACAGTCATTATTTCGGGAAAATGGCTTTCTTTTTCATTTCTACGTACATATCCTTCCGTCGACGTTTAATCAGGTTAAAAAAAATCAATATTTTTCGAAAAATCGACACTCCTAGAAAACCTGTACTGAACAAACCGTTTCATTCGATTGAAAAGAAAGTTTACCTGAAAACATGGCGCCCGTCGAAAGTCGGCAAAACTTCAAAGGAATTCTTCTTTTCAAATTTCACATCTGGTCAGATGTTTAGCGTTGAAAGAAAAAAAAACGAATTGGCACAATTAGATTTGCTGGAAGATTTGCTTTAGTCCAATCCTTGTCGAGATTTGTACGGTTGTTCTTGAAGTTAGTCTTCGCCTGCCTATCTATCTATCTATCTATCTATCTATCTATCTATCTATCTATCTATCTATCTATCTATCTATCCTATCCCAATGTTCATTATCTATCTATCTATCTATCTATCTATCTATCTATCTATCCCAACCTGTTCATTATCTATCTATCTATCTATCTATCTATCTATCTATCCCAACCTGTTCATTATCTATCTATCTATCTATCTATCTATCTATCTATCTATCTATCTATCTATCTATCCCAACCTGTTCATTATCTATCTATCTATCTATCTATCTATCTATCTATCTATCTATCTATCTATCTATCCCAACCTGTTCATTATCTATCTATCTATCTATCTATCTATCTATCTATCTATCTATCTATCCCAACCTGTTCATATCTATCTATCTATCTATCTATCTATCTATCTATCTATCTATCTATCTATCTATCTATCCCATTGTGGAAACTGAAACTAAAGCAGTTGTGTCAGTTAATTCGCACAAAGATCTGTCTATCTATCTAGTTAGGTACTGTAGTAGCTTGCTTGCTTGGTAGCGAGGTAGCTAGTTAGCTCCGTCTGTTTATATGCGCCTAATATATATATATATATATATATATATATGTGTGTGTGTGTGTGTGTGTGTGTGTGTGTGTGTGTGTATTAAAGTGTAAGCGTATATCACTATCTTTTTATCTATATATCACAGTTCTTTTACTTCTACCTCGGTCAGTTCATATATACAGTAATCTGTTCTGCTCTCCCTCTCTCTCTCCCTCTAACTCTCTTTCTCTCTTTATATTTATGTATATATCATTCTGATCATATCTATCTATCTATCTATCTATCTATCTATCTCACTCTGTTCTTCATATATCTACAAATATCTTTCGCTCTCTCTCTCTCTCTCTCTCTCCTTCTCTGTAAATGATGGTGCATTGAGCACCGAAACTTGATAGCTTTTGCGTTGCACTATGCTCATATTGCAACAGTAGGAATATCTATATGTTTATAAATGCATTACTTCTGTATTCAGCATTTTTTATAAATAGTAAATCTTAGAATATATATCCATTAGTTAAAACCATTTATATATATATATATATATATATATATATATATATATATATATATATATTCATCCGCGGACAGATCTGTTTCGCTGTATCACAGCACATCAGTATGATTAGACATCCGATTGGTTTTAACCCAGGATTGAAACCCGACCGAACTGGCGTCAGTTGGCGATTCTATTCTACCTCTGAGATATGGGCGCTCGGTAGAAAGAGGTAGACTTTTAGCGTATGATGTATAATATATATATATATATATATATATATATATATATATATATATATATATATATATATACAAATCCAATTACAAATGGACGTTCTCTATCATCTTGGGCACTCGTATATCCAAAGGGTACTCGTATGTCCACCGCCGATTTTTGAGAAATAATGCCGATCACAAATGGATCATTCAACCCATACTCTGTTAAGATTGGCATCAGTTTGTGAAGTATTTTAACTTTGGCGCATTGACGAAGGTTTCTTTCCTATGTTGATTGTCAACTGCAGGTCGTCATACTCTACCACCTTGATCTTCAAGATTCTTATCCACACTTCAAGTCACTTATCTGCAGTGCAGAACTTAAGAAATCAGAGTCCGTCCAGAAGTCGATTCTTCGTCGCAGACTCAGAATAATTATGAACTTGCATGAACTCTTGTAAAAAAGTAAACGCACCTCTTCTTGTTTGTAATGTTTAAGACGAATGATATAAATTAGTTAAATTCCAAATAAGATTGATATAAAATTAACCAAGACTTTTAGTCATTAGAAATATTATTAACTGGATGCGCGTTATGGTGCAGTGGTTATCGGCTCGGAACGAGAAATTGGAGAGCCGAGTTCGAATTCCAGTTGAATTCGTTGCATTCACTTGCGCGCAAATACACTTGGAAAGGGTATTAATCAATTCTCCCTGCAGCTATGGGTTAAATAACAAGATTGGATTCTCTAGCCTTGGTTGACAACCAGTCCGCTGCAGAATGTAATGTAAACCTACTGTGGGAAAACCTTCTGCCCAATCAGTCATGTCACTTTCAAGACATGATCGCCCAAGTGTGTATCCCATATGATACTTACCTGACTGAATAAATGAAGGTAAGAGGAGCAGATGAAAATAGGAAAAAATAGATTGGGTTTTATACATTTTGTTGGCAACCAGTCTACCGAAGAAAGTAATGGCAAACTACTGCGGGAAAATCTTCTGCCCAGTCTCTTGCGAGACATGCTTCCGCAAGCGTGAATCGCCTATGGCACTCTGACAGAATATATTTTTGTTTAAATATTATAATAATATCAAAACATTAAAAATTTTATTCTAAAATATCCTGAAATATTTTCCGAACAACTTAACACTATTTTTATCAGTTTATACAGAGTATGCCTCACGTATTTGAGAGCAGATTCTGAAAGATTGGATTTAAAATTAATAAAAAGGTCACTTTAAACATTTGGAATGAATAATTTAAATTTCTGCATTATATTAGAACACAATTACAAGCTTTATTTGTTCCTAGGTATGACTGTAAACTGCATCCGGTAGCAAGGCCTCTGATCGGGAGGTTGTGGGGAGCGTGGAATCACCTTTTAATTGCTGTTGTTCCCAGGTCCGCCCTGACCCAGGGTGGTAGCACTTGTTAGGGTCCCAGCTATAGTTAACCCCCAAACCGGGGTCAAAATGCTATGAAAGTATTTACCAACAAAATTTTTTTGAATGAAAAATGTTACCAACAAGTGTGATTTAAAATAAAAATACGTTTCTGGCCTTAAATGACCCTTTAGATGTTGATAGTCCGTTAAACAGGAACAAACAAGCTTTATTCTAAAACTGATCATTCTTTTCTTACTAATATTATTTTCGGTGTCAACACAGAGTGCGTCACTTATTTTAGGACAAAGTTCTTGTTATAAATCACTAACAACGGTTTTTATATATGTACTATTGTTGTATATCAATAAACAACAAACACGTCTGTATATAAAAATATATCAAGTGATATTTTTATTAATGAACGATGGACCGTGTAGCCTAGGGAACAGAGAGCGAGAGCGCGCTTCTAAGGGTTGACGGGGGGGTCGTCTGTTGCTCCTCTGGTCTGGTCTGGCTCTCTCGTCTGCCTCTGTCTCTCTGCTCTGTGTCTTGAAATCCGTGCGTCGAGGTCTTTTATAATCTCCAAACCGGTACTTCTGGATTTTGCCTCGCCCACGCACGCCCACGTAATTCTCAGAGACACCTGTTCTGTTTGCCTCTTGTAGCCATTTCCGCTACTGCCGGAAATAAGGTCAAACAAACATCCGTTCTTTTCAACGACCGGAAACGCCCCCACTTGCTCAGCTTCCTCGGGTGGGGCGGGATTGTTATATTACACTATATGTACTAACAGTACTTTCACGAACACTCTATCAGAAATCTCTCGGGATTCGTGATAGTATCCTGTACGTGATAAAAATTCGAGTTTAACGTGGGGCACCCAAGCGATTACACAAGGGGCAAAGGTGAAAAATTAGCCAGCCCAAAGACACATTGTATTGTCTATTTTTCTCAGCGAAGTCTCTGTCCTTATGCGACTGAGTCGTACTCTGCCCGAAAACAAAGAGCTAGATGAAAATATATCTTGGAATTCGTGATATTTAGCCAGTCTCTACACTGAGACGGAATGTAAGACAAGGTCGAGTTTAATGTGAGAAACCCCAACGCGTACACTCTGGACAACCGTTAAATATCACCCATCCCACGCATAATATGTGTTGGGTTGGGAGCTCAATATTCTTTATAATATTCTTTAAAAGTAAGTCATTTTTGTTTTCAGTATGTATTAATTTTCAAATTTGTTTTTGATGTGTGTCATGCTTAATTGAACGTTTGGTTTTCTTTTCTTTAACTTGTTAGAAATTTATCTCATAGACTCTTTCTTTCTCTCTTTCTTTTTTCTCTGTGGCTGTTGGACTCTTTCTTTCTTTCTTTCTCTCCTTTCCCAGTCCACGTGTCACATACGAGCTAGTTCGTTGGCTTTCACCCCGCCACCACGTCCGTCGCTTTGATTCCAGCCAAAAAGTTAAAAAGAATGTATTTTTACCTTACTCGCAGAAACCATGTGTTGGGTTGGGAGCTCAATATTCTTTATAATATTCTTTAAAAGTAAGTCATTTTTGTTTGAATATCCTTTAAATGAGGACAAAACTTGAAGCAGCGGAAATGTGGTTCTACAGAAGGATGCTACGGATATCGTGGACTGAGCATGCAAGCAACGATGAGGTGTTGGAATGAATGGCAACAAAAAGGAAATTAATACTGAGCACCAGGAAGAGAAACTGAAGTTCCTGGGACATGCAATAAGGAAGGAGGGCTTGGAGAACCTGCTAATGACAGGCCAGATAGAAGGAAAGAGAGACAGAGGAAGGCAGCGGATAACATATTTGCAGGGCCTGATCAGGTGGATGACGGAACGGGGGTTGCGAGGTGTAACAGGAGCAAACATACTAAGAGTCACGAGACGTGGAGAACCATGATCGCCTACGTCCTGAATGGACAGGGCACATAGAAGAAGACCCTTTAGTTTGTATTTTAAATTTGTTTTATTTTTTTTATGTCTGTCATGCTTATTTGAACGTTTGCTTTTCTTTTCTTTAACTTGTTAGACCGCCTTGCTTGGGGCGAAACAATTAAAAAAAATAAACCGAACCCCGAACGAGTTGAACAGTGCCCGAAAACATACTACTCCACGAATGAAAGTTCTCGCGTAACTCTGAGTATTTATCCCAACTCTCCCAACTGAGACGGGATGTAATAGAAAATCGGGTTTAAGGTAGAGGACACGAGCCATTACCCTCAGGCCAAAGGTCAAACTTCAAGCGACACCGCATACGTGAGGTCGGGCATAAAGCTTGTCAGGTATTCTCAGCTGAGTTTAGGTCACTACATCGCTTTTTTGAGTGTCGCTTTCTGCCCGAGGACGAAGCTTAGAACTCTGATAATTTACCCTGAGTACACCCCACCACTGAGATTGTATTTGACAAACACAAATTCTACTCCAGCAGCTTATTTTCTCTCACTTCCCGTCAGTGGAATTCCCTTCCGTTTACTTGCTTCCCCGACAGCTACAATCTCCAAGAATTTAAATGTAAAGTCAATAGTCATCTCCTATCTCACTAACCTGCATCCTCTCTTTCATGCTCCTTTCTCCGTCCACTCCACTCTCATCAGTATTCTCATCCTTCTCTTACCCACTTCCTGACTACCCCTATAACCTGTCACTCTTTCTCATGACTTTCTTTCTACATAACCCCCTGCACAACAGTGGCAGTAAACTGCCTTGCTTGGGGCGATATGATTAAAAAAAAGATCTGGCTTTAGGTGGGGAACTTAGAGCCTAGACACTCGGGCAAAGAATCAAACTTTGCCCAACCCTTGCATACGCAGGATCGGGCACTAAGCCTGCCTCTTTTTATTTTTATTTTTTTCTCAGAGGAGTCTCCGTTTGTAAACAGAGCCTCGACCGAGTCTAACTCTGCCTAAATGCCAAGAGCTGGTCTGACAGCTTAGACTTCTCGCAGAACTAGTTATTTACACGGGCTTATCCCACAAATGGCGAGATATAACTTAAGATCGGTTGTTAATGTCCGTTATTCCAAACGCATACGTTTGGGCAAAAAAATTTTAGAATATGCATGAGCCGAATGGGCTCTTGTCTCCTTTTCCTAAGACGAAACCCTGCCCTTCGGCAAAGCCGCGAGCTGGGTTCCCCTCTTCCAGAGAATCTAACAAAATTAACATCGGGCAGAACTCTGGGTATTTACTCTGAGTACACCCACTAGATGTACGTTGTGCTGCAGTGGATATAGACTCGGAAAGACAAATCGTGCAGCCGAATTCGAATTCCAGTAGAATTCATGGCATTCACTTATGCACAAATAACCTTGAGAAAGGTATTAATCCGTCTCTTCCCTCCAATTATGGGTTGAATAAAAGGATAGATTGGGCTTTATAACTTTGACTGGCAACCAGTCTAATTGACTGACTGAATATAATAGTTGGAATCATTATTAAGGCTTCGACTGGGCATAAAGTGGAGGATCGGTTTTATATTGTTATGAAGTAATAAACTGATCCTCCACTAATTACTAGTTAATAATATAATACATCTGTTCCCTCTTTAGCCATGAGTCAAATAATAGGACAGATTTGGTTCTACAGCCTTGATTGGCAACCAGTCTACCGAAGAAAGCAATGGCAACCTACTGCGGGTTAATCTTCTGCCCAGTCTTTCGAGACATGATCGCCCAAAGCGTGTATCACGTATGGCACTCAACTGACTGACACCCACCTAGATGAAATGTGACACAAAGTCGGGCTTTACATGGGGAAACCGAACGCAGACATATGGGCCAAGCATAAAGAATTTACCTAGCCGTCGCATACGAGGGATCGGGCACTAAGACTGCTTTTTCTTCTCAGATAGAAACTCGACTCAGTTGAACTCTGCCTGAATGCGAAGAGTTTGTCTGACAGCTTAGATTTCGAACAGAACTATGATTATTAACCCAAGCCTTCCCCACAAAAAGCGAAATCTAACACAAGGTCGATTTTTAATGTGCAGCATTCCGATAGCATAGGTTACGACACAAATTACCCAAACCTCGAATAAATTGGAACGGCATATGTCTACTTTTTCCAAGATGAAACTCTGCATAACCACGTGTGGTTTCCTAAATTTCAGGGATTTTACAAGGCTGAGTTCGAGTGGAACACATCTCGTCGCAGTGGTTCTATTTACCTTGAGTACATCTACTGAGTGAGATATGAGACAAAGTCGGACCTTACGAGGGAAACGCTAGCACGAACACTCGGGTGAGCAATCAAAATCTACCCAGACGCCGCATACGTCGGATTGGGTACTAAACCCATTTTCTTTGCCGAAGACAATCGCATCTACCTCCCATTAGCATGGGACAGGCTTGCCTCCCAGAGAGTAAAACACTACGCCTCCTGGCCTTACACTTTCGGCGGACCTCAAATGGAATGACTATATCGAATCCATTGACAAATCTGCCGCTATGAAAGTCGGCTCTCTGTGCAGGGCCCGGAAGTTTTTCCCACCTGAATTTATCCTGCACATATACAAATCTACCATCCGCCCGTGTATTGAATACTGCTGCCATATCTGGTCGGGTGCCCCTGCTGCTCTCCTTGGGCTTCTTGACAAAATACAAAGGAGGATCTGTAACTTGGTTGATACTGACTTGGCAGACCGGCTGCAACCACTCTCTCACCGGCGTGATGTGGCTTCCCTGTGCCTCTTCTACAAGTACTTTCATGGCTTCTGCTCCGATGAACTTAGATCACTGGTGCCGCCTAAGCACGAATTTACACGAGATACTAGATTAGCAACTAGGTCCCACCCTTTTACAGTTAAACAGATAAGATGTAACCGTAAATTCTACTCCAACAGCTTCTTTCTCGCGCTTCCCGCCTGTGGAACTCCCTTCCACAAGTCTGCTTTCCCGACAGCTAAAATCTCCAGGTGTTTAAATGTAGGGTCAATAGACACCTCCTATCACACTAACTTTCAATTATTCTCAGAACACTCTCATCTACCCAACCCTCATTTTCGGTACCCTTACCCGCCTATCACCCACCCTCTGACATTTCCTATATTTAACCATTCTCGGTATCCCTACTCGCCTATCATCCACCCTCTGACATTTCCTATATTTAATCATCCTTTCTCCACTCTATGTAGCCCCCTGCGCAGTAGTGGCAGTGACATGCCTTGCTCGGGGTGAAAAGCTTATATATATATATATATAAACAAAAAGTTTCTCTCCGGACACGGTGCTTTGACTGAGTCGAAAATCTGTCGAGCCCCATTCCGTAGACCACGCCTCTGTTATGTCGTTCTTTGTTACCCGAGGCTGGCTTATTTGCATCACAACAATTCTGATAGAGATTGATATAAAGTGAACAGAAGGCATGCTAATTATTTGCAATTGGTACTATATTTTGAGCAAGTATTACAATATATTACAACTAAAAGGTTTTATTACAAAATAGGACATTATTTTTTGAACCACACAATATAATCATGAGGTGTATCTGATGCCTATATTTACTTATACCTGTCCCCCCCTTTAGGTCGTTTCTAAACGTAGGACTCCCTACGGTGCATCGGAAATAGTAATGAAAATTATTTATGTCTCACAGTAGTTATCTACTGGAGCACGTCCCCCTGTCCGTTTAGTTTAATGGGTGGGGCGTTACTCCTGGGGCCATATATCTGAAATTGTGATTCTGTTTCTCAAATCATCAAAAAAGAGAGTATATGTATATTAGTCATCCACATACAAGCCTGTTTCGCTAGACACATCCGCTCGCTTCTGGCCAGGATCGAAACTCGACCGATTTGGTGTCAGTCGGAGCCGCTACTCCTAAGCCATAGGCGCATGGAATCAGCGAAGGGAAATTTTAACGTGTTGTATATAGGCAGTGTATACAGATGCCAGTCACCAAAAGAACTCAATTCATTTCAGAAGAGTAATGCATATATCGCAGAAGTGGGAACTGTTTTGAAAATTTTCTTCTCTAGATAGCTCAGTTGTAATGAGAGCACAATATATTCGTCATCCACATGAGAAGATTATACATACATATATATATATATATATATATATATATATATATATATATATATATAGGAAAGAATATTAATAAAAAGTTTTGAATTTAAAAATGTACTTTTTTTTAACAGTATTTGTTTATTTTTATTATATTTTATATTTCAGACCGCCCTCGGTCCTTCATCAGAAACAACTGATTTTTAAATTTGAATTAGAAACGTATTTCACGATAGCGTTCGAATATTTTTTTTGTTTACATCACGTGGTGTGTTTTTTCACAACATGTGGCACGTCAACACACAAGCTAGGGTTAAATAGGGACTTAGGTGTGTTGAATCTTTACAAATATTTCAATAGCTAAAAAAATTTTTTCAGATATTCCAAGAAATTTTTATCTAAAACAAACAGACTTTCTCTACGGACGTGCCACATGTTGTGAAAAAATACACACGTGATGTAAACAAAAAAAATATTCGAACGCTATCGTGAAATACGTTTCTAATTCAAATTTAAAAATCAGTTGTTTCTGATGAAGGACCGAGGGCGGTCTGAAATATAAAATATAATAAAAATAAACAAATACTGTTAAAAAAAAGTACATTTTTAAATTCAAAACGTTTTATTAATATTCTTTCCTATACATATTAAGACAGTATACGTGGATGATCATCACTATATATATATATATATATATATATATATATATATATATACTCTCCCTTTTGGCGGTAATCTTCAGTTGAATTGAATATAACCGCAGGGTCTATACTGACAGTTTCTTTTCTTTTCCCCTCCTCTCTCTCTCTCTCCCCATCTCTCCCCTTCTCTTTCTCTCTGTCTGTCTGTCTGTCTGTCTCTCTCTCTCCCCATCTCTCCCCTTCTCTTTCTCTCTGTCTGTCTGTCTGTCTCTCTCTCTCTCTCTCTCTCTGCTTGTGGAACACGGTAAGCAATATTGTTTATTTTTTCCAAATTTTGCCCACTAACAAAATCATTAAAATCAAAAGAAACATTTTTCCTTTACTATAAAAGCCCAAGTTGGTATTCTGCATTTTCCATAACTTCTTTTTTTTTTCTTTTTCTTTTGTCGAACACGTGATCAGTTTTTATTTTTTATAAACATTTCACCCTAATCAAGAAAGAATAAAAGAAAAATGGGTGTCAATGAGATAGGAGATGGCAATTTGACTTTACACTTAAACTTTTGGAGATTGTGGCTATAAGGTCTTCAAAACGGCAGTGAATATTGGACAATATCATCGAAGATGAAGGAAAAAAAACTTGAGCAGCGGAAATGTGGTTCTACAGAAGGATGCTGCGAATATTACCCACCGAGCATGTGAGCAATGTTGAGGTGTTCGAAAGAATAGCAAAGAAAAGAAAATTAACAGTGAGCATCAGAAGGAGACAACTGAAGTTCATGGGAAATGCAGCGAGTAAGGAGGGCTTGGAGAACCTGATACTGACAGGCCAGATAGAGGGAAAAAGAAACAGAGGAAAGCAGAGGATAACATATTTGAAGTGCCTGAGCAGGTATATGACAGAAAGGGTGTTGTGTGGTGTAACAGGAGAGCCACCAGGGATAGGGAGACGTGGAAAGCCATGATCGCCTACGTCCTGAAAGGACAAGGCACATAGAAGAAGATATATGCTGTTTATAAGAAATTATAATGTGGATATAAAATGGGGGATCAAATCTACATTATAATTAATATATAAACTGATCCCTCAATTTGTGGCAATGCTAGTTTTTATACATTTATATTGTAGATTTATGGGCTTGAGCAGGTGGATGACAGTATGGGGGTTGCATGGTGTAACAGGAGAAATCGTGCTAAGAGCCACCAGGGATAGGGACACATCGAAAGCCATGACCGCCTACGTCCTGAAAGGACAAGGCACATAGAAGAAGAAGAGAAGAAGCTATAAGTGAAACAATTTTATGGAAGGAAGGGTCACAGTTAAAAGAGATATGAGAAAAATTTAAAAAAGAAGAAAAAAAAGGAGTACAAGGAATGCTGAAGAAAAGATAATAGAAAGATTGAAATCAAGGAGATAGACATTTGACGGTGCTTTTAAATTCTTGAAGATTGTGGCTATCAGGAAAGCAAGGAAACAGATAGGGGTTCCACAGGCTGGAAATAACGAGAAAAGAAACTGTTATAGTAGAAGTGAGGGTGACATTTGCCTGTTTTGACTGTAAAAATGAAGGAACCCAGTTGCCACTTTAGTACGAGTAAATTGATGTGAGCTTGGCACTAGAGAATGAAACAGCTCAGAGCAGAAACCGTGAAAATATTTGTCAGTTAAGTGCCATACGTGATACACGCTTTGGGCGATCATGTCTCAAAAGGGACATGACTGAAGGAGATTATCCCGCAGTAGGTTACCATTGCTTTCTGTAGTAGACTGTTTACCAACCAAAGCTATCGATCCCAATCTGTCCTATTATTTAACCCATAACTTGAGGGAAGAATCGGATTAATACCTTTCCCAAGGTTATTTGTGCGTAAATGAATGCAAGGAATTCAACTGGAATTCGAACTCGGCACCCCGATTTGTCGTTCCGAGTCGATATCTACTGCACCACAACTCACAATTATTTGTAGTTTTCTTATATGAGAGTAAATATGACAATTTTTTTTTACAAAGAGTCAACAGAGATGTTTCTACAGAAAGATGTTGAGCATGTGAGCAACGAGAAAATTTTAAGGAAAATAGAGACTCAAATTGTCACTTATACGTAGTATCAGAAAAAGACAGATAAAATTTCTAAGACATATAACGAGGAAAGTAGCCGTGGAAAATATGATACACATAGAACATACTGAAGTCAAGAATGAAACAATGATAACCTGTCTAACGAGTTTAATTGATAGAACAGAGAAGGTGAGAAACTAAAAAGACAAACATTGCTAAGAGTTACGATGGATAGGAAGCTGTGGAGAAAAAGGCCTACTCACGTTGTGGGAGGCAACTCACAGTTAAAGTCTGCTAGAGAGAAATCTAAAGACCCAGTTTAGAAGTTTCACAGAATTATACAATAATTTAATTGTGTTTGAATTGTCGATGCAAATTTGTGTGAATATTATTAACGTTTCAGTGTATTTAACAAGATGAGCCTCAGCGTGATTCAAAACTGTATTCTTTTACAGAAGCACAATGCCTTAGTCTTATCTTAACAAAAGCAGAATTGTAATAGCTGCTAGAATGTTCTATACTATGACTTCGATGGGGACATTTATTTGTTTATGCTACAGGCTTAAAATGCAAACGTATAACTGCCAAAAAAAACCCCCCCCAAACTTGATGTTTGCTGAGCTTCTTGTATATATTAAGAACAAAACATTTTCCAAACGCCTTGCGAGAATTCTTACCGTAAAGGTATTTTTACCCGATTAACTCGAACAAAAAGAATGTACGATAACTTCAGAAAAGTGATATGTAAAATTTTCAAATAATTCTACAAGCAAGGCAACAAAGCCACTAAGATGCAAAAAGACAAAATTTATTAAGAGCAACAAAAAACAAGAAATTATGGAGAACTGGGATCACTAACGTACTGAAGTGGCACGGCATTCTCTTCATTTTAATAATTTCCATTATATATATATATATATATTTTAAGCCTACCTGTGTAGTAATATGGTTGTCCTGTTCGAGTTGAAGTATTTGTTGGTATAAAGCTTCAATTTCCATTTATTTAAACATTGAATTAGGTTTCTGTGCGACATAAAAATTTGGTCCGAGATTAAGGAATTCTATTTCATCTGGAGTAATTCAATGTTTAAACAAATGGAAATTGAAGCTTTATACCAACAAATACTTCAACTCGAACAGGGCAACCATATTACTACACAGGTAGGCTTAAAAGATTTACTCAAAGCTGAATCGATCAAACACCGTTATCATAAAAATCCTAATGATATTATAATACGCCTCTCATATATATATATATATATATATATATATATATATATATATATATATATATATATCCCTATATTTAATATATATATATATATATATATATATAATATATCCTTCTATATTCTTATTCTTTATGTTCCGTGTCCGTTCAGGACGCAGGCAATCATGGACTTCCACTTAGCTCTGTCTCTTGTTGCTCTCAATATTTTTTCTCTTGATATCTATTCTGAGACCGATCCACCATCTATTTACTCAAGCCTATCAAGTACGTCTAGCGTTGCTTTCCCCTGTCTCTTCTTTCATTTATCCGACCTGTGAGTATTAAGTTTTCCAGGCCCACTTTCCTCATTAAGTGTCACGGGAACTTCATTAGTCTCTCCCTGATATGTAGTATCAATTTTCTTCCCGCTTGCATCCTTTTCAACATTCCCATCGTTGCCCACATGATCCATCCATGTTATCCTCCGCATGATTCTGTAAAACCACATTTCTGCTGCCTCAAGCCTCTCTTTCATCTTTGATTAGATCGTCCAACATTCACTTCCATACAGAAGGACAGATATCACATAGCAATCCAGAACTCTTTTCTTTGTTTCCAATCATATTTTCCTGTATCTCTATCGTTCTGTTAAACCACATTTCTGCCGGCTCAAGCCTCTCCTTCATCTTTGATGAGATCGTCCAGCATTCACTTCCATACAGAAGGACATATATCACATAGCAATCCAGAACTCTTTTCTTTGTTTCCTATCAGATTTTCCTGTCTCTCTAACGTTCTTTTAAACCACATTCCTGCTGTCTTAGGCCTCTCCTTCATCTTTGATGAGATCGTCCAGCATTCACTTCCATACAGAAGGACAGATATCACATAGCAATCCAGCATTCTCTTCTTTGTTCCCAATCAGATTTTCCTGTCTTTCAATGTTCTGTTTAGCTTCTGAAATGCGTCCTTGGTCATTCTATGCTAATGCGTCTTTGAATTTCTATGTTTCACTTCCCATCCTCTGTCAAAACACTTCCAAGTTATTTACTTTTTTTTTTCTTGTTTATTTTAGTTTCTCCGACTTGTAGTTGGCATACTGGGCTCCTCTTTTTGCTAATGACCATCGACTCAGTTTTTGCTCAGTCTTTTCTTTTCACTTTCTTTTGCTAAACTCTGTAGAAGGTCCCGAGCTTTCCTTTTCGTGTCTGCTATCAGTACCGTGTCATCCACGTATCTGATATTAGTGAGATTGTGGCCGCCAATGTCCAATCCTCCCAAGGCTTTTTTTCGCTCATAATTGCTTAGCTGTACAGTTTGAAAAGATCCGTTGAGAAAACACATCCTTGTCTTATCCCTCTATATCAGTCAGTTAAGTGCCATGCGCGATACACGCTTGGGCGATCATGTCTCTAAAGAGACATGACTGACTGGGCAGAAGATTATCCCGCAGTAGTTTGCCATTGCTTTCTGGTTGCCGACCAAGGCTATAGAACCCAATCTGTCCTATTATTTAACCCATAACTGGAGGGAAGAGATGGATTAATACCTTTCCCAAGGGTATTTGTGCGTAAGTGTATGCAAGGATTTCAACTGGAATTCGAACTCGGTTCCCCGAGTTCTCGTTCCGAGCCGATATCCACTGCGCCACAACGCACATCCATCCCCCTCTCTCTCTCTCTCTCTCTCTCTCTCTCTCTCTCTATATATATATATATATATATATATATATATATATATATATATACCTCCTGTCACGTTCATGGAGAGACAATACTTGAGGAAGCGTCGGATCAGTTCATTAGAGAAACAATAGTGAGACAACGTCGGCTCAGTTCATTTTCTTTACTACTAGTTATTAAACTTTACTACTAGTTATTAAACTTTACTACTATTTATGAAAGATCTTACCGCGAGTTTTCTATTTAGCAATGCCTTGTTATATTTCTGGAATAATTATGGCGTTGAGTAGTGACGAATATATATATATATATATATATATATATATATATTTTAAATCAGATACTTTAATCCAAGTGAAAAAAGCAGGAAGGTAAATTCCAATAACCCGATCCTAATTAATATTAAAAATTTTATTTTAATATTAAAAAAAGATACAGGAAGAGAGCTCCATGTAATAAAATATTACAGAGCAAATATAAATTAATAAAGGATTAATTCAACCAAATCCTTTTCGGTTGCTGAGGTGATGTGTTATCCCCCGTGGGGATTTTCACATCGAAATAGTCATTCAACATCATTGAATCCTTTATTAATTTATATATATATATATATATATATATATATATATATATATATATATAATACTAAACAAAGTGAAACTAACCCCTCTACCCGAAGCTGACAGTGTTATAGTTGAAGAGTCTCAGCAACTCTAACAACTATATTTAGTTGTCCCTCCCAGTAAGGGCAACATGTGACACATGGTCAGTTATGACTGGGATTTCCGGGCTATATGGCCCGGCCAAAAAATGTCTGTCTATTTTTGCCCAGTCGTTCCTCCACCCTTCGGCGGAAGCAGAGAGCGCCCCCCACCCGAAGGCAGAGTGCCGACAGTGCCACAGCTGAAGAGTCTCAGCAACTCTAACAACAACTTGTTTTGTGTAGGAAGGATTATTTGTATATCATGGAAGAGTCCAGAGAGTGTGTGAAAAGGGATGACTCCCCAACAATAAACAAACAAGAAATTATTATGTTGATATAAAGTTAAGCATCAATTTTGCATTACAATCTGTATATAATATGAGCTCTCATTTTGTGACCACGGTGTTTTCTACACAGTATATATTCCAGAGAATGTCAATAAATATAAAAGCCATTTGCTATTTATTCGTTGCTTCGTTTTCGAATGCTGATCAAGTTATTTAAAGATAACTATTTTTAGATTGTAAAATTTTATTAAGGAAAATAATTAATAATTTATAGATTGTAAAATTTTATTAAGGAAAATAATTAATAATTTTTAGATTGTAAAATTTTTTTAAGGAAAATAATTAATAATTTTTAGATTGTAAAATTTTATTAAGGAAAATAATTAATCACTAGTTAACCCGTAGCTGGGGAGAAGTGGTGGATTCATACTATTCCCAAATATATTTGCACGTATATGAATATAACGAACCCGACAGGATCAGGACCTCGAGTCTCAGATTAAGAATTCAGAGCCATTGTTGATTACCCCAAATGCGCACGTAAGCTTACAGCACCCAGTATTCTCAAACAGTCACCACTCTAAATACTGACCATGCACAATGTTGCTAAACTTTGGTGATTGTACAAGAACTGGTGTTTCACTGTGATATGTCAGTAAGTCTTAATAAAAAATATCTCTATCTGCAATCCTGATTCAACGAATTACTGATATATCGCGAGAAAAATCATCCTGGTCGCTGTCGAAACCGCAATGGAAAATAGTTCCATGAATTATAGATTTTGTAAAGCTCAAGTGGACATTGCCTAGGGGCATGACTTTCTCTGATTTCTTGATATATATATATATATATATATATATATATATATATATATATATATATATATACATATATATATAGAACGTTCAGCAAAAGTCTGTTATGCCCTTCGGCATTTTTGCTGTTTGCTGATGGCGAAGAAGACATTTGCTGTTCGATGGAATCTTGCAAATACAGAATCAACCTGGTTTAAAATAAAATCAGTATTCGATTAACACCACTGATAAATCAGATGCAAAAAGCAGGAAGACATTGAGATATTTCAGCGAACTTCGACATTCCACGTTCGTGTGTATCAGGACTGCCTGCTCGAAAGTATGAATATAGAGTGAATTGGTCGACCACAGCTGCAGATTGGGCTGAGAAAATGTGTGCGCAAAATTGAGATTTCGTAAAACGGATCTCGAAGATAACCTGAGGCAAGTGTTTGATGAATTCATTCTGACATTTATTAAGCAATAGAAATAGAGTACCGAAAATTTGTGTAATATCAGTGCTTATATATGGCAATTAATATCAGACAATCTCCTCAGAGATGAAGAAGAGACATGAAGTAATAAAAAATAAGGAAAGTGTACTGAACTGTTCTGTAATATCAGTCCCCTTATGTGTCAGTGAATGCTGCACATGAAAAAGAAAATGAAGCAACAGAAACAAAGAAAATAGTACTGAACTGTTATGTAATATCAGTCCTCCTATATGGCAGTGAATGCTGAACAATCTCTTCACAGAAGAGACTTGAAGACTTGAAGCAACAGACACAAAAAAAGTTACTGAAATGCTAATTAATACCAGTCCTCCTATATGGCAGTGAATACTGGATAATCTCCTCACAGATTAAGAAAAGACATGAAACAACAGACACAAAAAAAGTTACTGAACTGTTATGTAATATCAGTCCTCCTATATGGCAGTGAATGCTGAACAATCTCCTCACAGATTAAGAAGAGACATGAAACAACAGACACAAAAAAGTTACTGAAATGCTAAGTAATACCAGTCCTCCTATATGGCAGTGAATACTGGACAATCTCCTCACAGATGAAGAAGAGACTTGAAGCAAAAGAAACAAAGAAAAGATCACTGAACTGTTATGTAATATCAGCCCTCCTATATGGCAGTGAATGATGGACAATCTCCTCACAGATTAAGAAGAGACATGAAGCAACAGAAACAAAGAAAAGTGTACAGAACTGCTATGTAATATCAGTCTTCCTATATGGCAGTGAATGCTGGACTGTGAATCCTCACAGATTAAGAAGAGACTTGAGGCATAAGAAACAAATACCAGAATGTTTAACATTAACATGTCTAAATTCGACTGAGTTGCTTGAAAGCAATTAAATGTTTAAATATATTTGGTAAGTCAACCAACTTTTCATTTTTATAATTACTTATTCGAATTTTAATACGAGAAAATATCACCGTTTTCTTATTTGAATATACTGACTGATTTTATTTCTTCAGTTAATGATTGAATAAGCTAATGATAAGTTGTCTGACATTAAAATAACCGTAGAAATTCCTCAATCGCATCGTTAAATATTTGAGTTTAAGAACTTTTACAAACTATTACAATAACAATCATAAAGATAAACGCGGCCCGTTATTTTAAGGAATAAGAGGGTACAAGTTCTTATCTAAACTTATTTATAAATGAAATTTTGTGTGTGTGTGTGTGTGTGTGTGTGTGTGTGTGTGTGTGTGTGTGTGTGTGTGTGTGTGTGTGTGTGTCGGTTACCGATAGACTCCGAAACGGCTGAACCGATTTTTTTCGGATTTTCAGCGCAATCAAATCATAGAAGAGCTTTTTCTTCCTGCCTTTAGTCAAAACGAACCCTTTTGTTTTTAACCTGATGACTTCTCAAATGGCAGTCCAAGATGACACATCCGTTTATTGAAAGAAAAACTTCAATTCATAATATTATAGCACACCTTAATAGTTAACACCTTAAGAGTTAACGAAAGTTAAATAATAATAACACTTATAAGTTTTGTTTTGAGTGAGGTTATTCTGCAAGTGTTTGGAAATGAAATTCGTTCTTTTTAAACAAGACTAGTCGGCCTTGCAAAGCTGGGTTAAAACGAATTGGTTCTGGTAAAAAAAAGCACTTAGAAAAATAATTTTAAGAATACTAATTTTGTACCTGGGACTACAAATGTTACCCTGAAATGAAAATAATAAAAGGGCTGAGATAGATAGATAGATAGATAGATAGATAGATAGATAGATAGATAGATAGATAGATATAGATGAACAGACTGAGATAGATAGATATGAACAGACTGAGATAGATAGATAGATGAGATAGATAGATAGATAGATAGATAGATAGATAGATAGATAGATAGATATGAACAGACTGAGATAGATAGATAGATAGATAGATAGATAGATCATGAAGAAACTGAGATAGATAGATAGATAGATAGATAGATAGATAGATAGATAGATAGATAGATCATGAAGAAACTGAGATAGATAGATAGATCATGAAGAAACTGAGATAGATAGATAGATAGATAGATAGATAGATCATGAAGAAACTGAGATAGATAGATAGATAGATAGATAGATAGATAGATAGATATGAACAGACTGAGATAGATAGATAGATAGATAGATAGATAGATAGATAGATCATGAAGAAACTGAGATAGATAGATAGATAGATAGATAGATAGATAGATAGATAGAACAGACTGAGATAGATAGATAGATAGATAGATAGATAGATAGATAGATAGATAGATCATGAAGAAACTGAGATAGATAGATAGATCATGAAGAAACTGAGATAGATAGATAGATAGATAGATAGATAGATACATACATACATAGATAGATAGATAGATGGATCATGAAGAAACTGAGATAGATAGATAGATAGATAGATAGATAGATAGATAGATAGATAGATATTCGTCTATATATCTGAGATGAGGTAGTATTTACAGTATTTACAATAATCGGACTATTATCCTCATCTTTGTTGCCATTTGAACGACGTTTCGGTCGTTGTACGCTGCGGCCTTCTTCAGGAGCTATGAATTTTGAACCGAACCCTTTATTGCAACCATTGCACTTTTAACTCTGGTAAAAAATATTCTAGAGAAAACCATTAACATCACAAAGACTAGAGAAAAACATTAACATAAAAAAATATTGCAATATGAATTTTGGTAAAAAAGGGTTACTGAACATTAGGTTTATGTGTCACCAAAATTCAATTGTTCTTCTCCTTAAGGACACACGGATGTAGACGTTGACATAGATTTTGGTTAGTTCCTGTGCCTTGACCCAAAGAGTTGAGAGTTCAATACTACAGTAGTAGTGAACAAATTACTTACAGAGTTAGAGGGAGATGACTCATGACTACAAGAGGCGCTCTAGGCAAGAGATGAAGATCATATACTCTAGTGATTGTAATAAAGAGGTCGGTTCGAAATTAATGAAGAAGGCTGGAGCGTACAACTGCCGAAAGTTCGTACAAATGGCAACAACGATGAGGACAACAGTCAGAATAATGTAAATACGATAGATAGATAGATAGATAGATAGATAGATAGATAGATAGATAGATAGATAAAAATGAATTGGGATAGACTGTTTTTTGCCTTGTAAGCAGTATATAAACAACAAATATGAGGACAATAGTCAGAATAATGTAAATACGATAGATAGATAGATAGATAGATAGATAGATAGATAGATAGATAGATAGATAGACTGGGATACTTAGATGATTTGCTAGGCCCCGCTTAGATGTGGCACGATGCTGAGGGTATGGGGTAACCAGTGAGAATCAAACTCAGTTGTAATAGATTCTAGCGTGACAAGCTGACTGACCATTACACCATGCCGAGGTACCCTACCCTTAGATAGATAGATAGATAGATAGATAGATAGATAGATAGATAGATAGATGAGGAACAGACTGAGATAGATAGATAGATAGATAGATAGATAGATAGATAGATAGATAGATAGGAACAGACTGAGATAGATAGATAGATAGATAGATAGATAGATAGATATGAACAGAATGACATAGATAGATAGATAGATAGATAGATAGATAGATAGATAGATAGATATGAACAGAATGACATAGATAGATAGATAGATAGATAGATAGATAGATAGATAGATAGATAGATAGATAGATGGTGAACAGACTGGGATACTTAGATGATTTGCTAGGCCCCGCTTAGATGTGGCACAATGCTGAGGGTATGGGGTACCCAGTGAGAATCAAACTCAGTTGTAATAGATTCTAGCTTGACAAGCTTGCTGACCATTACACCATGCCGAGGTACCCTACTTAGATAGATAGATAGATAGATAGATAGATAGATAGATAGATATGAACAGAATGACATAGATAGATAGATAGATAGATAGATAGATAGATAGATATGAACAGACGGGGATAGATAGATAGATAGATAGATAGATAGACAGACATGAACAGAATGACATAGATAGATAGATAGATAGATAGATAGATAGATAGATACGAACAGACTGAGATAGATAGATAGATAGATAGATAGATAGATAGATAGATAGATAGATAGATAGATAGATATGAACAGAATGACATAGATAGATAGATAGTTAGATAGAGAGATAGATAGATAGATACGAACAGACTGAGATAGATAGATAGATAGATAGATAGATAGATAGAAATGAATTGGGATAGACTGTTTTTTGACTTGTAAACAGTATATGAAAAATAACAAATCTATAATAAAAATGGTCGAAAGATTTATTACCGTTTCCGCTCACGACATTCTTCTTCGTTTAACAGATATTTTCTTTTTCTTTATCCTTTCAGGTCAAAATGGCGATCAATAAATATTTGGAATAGTTCCTTCCTGTTTTGTTTTTTCCCATCGACTTTCTTTCACTTTTTACACCTATCAGCACCGGCACCCTTTCGTGCACCTCCCCATTCGCACCAACTTACCCATTTCTCAATATTTCTATATCTTTCTTTACCGTTGAGAATTCACCGAATCTCTTTTATAGATTCGACGAATGCTGCTCAGGGTAATGAAGAACAACGCTTTGGCCAAAGAACATTATCAGGAATATTTACAGATTTCTTCATGAAGGGCTGAAACACAGATGGAGATCTATGATATAAAATGGCAGATACGAAAGACTCCAGACATCAGGTTGTGCTGTCTGCTTAATCATATTTACTTATTCATTAGTTCAATCGTATTTTTACGGTGTTTACACCATCGCAAACCTAGATAACATTGTTGCTTATGATCCCATGAATCTAAGAAAATACAGCTTTCATTATTATAGTATTAAACATTACTAGTTTTATTCCATCTAATAATTGTTGCTTTTTATCCCAACACTCTTCGTCAATACACTCTTCATTATTACTATTATTTTATTATTTGTTTTATTCCATTTTATTATTGTTGATGTTGATCCCAATATTCCGGCTCAGCACACTCTTCATTATTAATAATATTTTATTACTAGATTTATTCCATCTTATTATTGTTATGTTTTTTATCCAAACATGCTGGCTCTATACACTCTTCATTATTACTATTACTTCATTATTTTTTCCATCTTATTATCGTTGCTTTTTATCCCAACATTTTATTATTATTTTATTACTAGTTTTCTTCCATCTTATTATTGTTGCTTTTTATCCCAATCGTCTATTATTATTTTATTACTAGATTTATTCCATCTTATTATTGTTGCTTTTTATCTCAATCGTCTATTATTATTTTATTACTAGTTTTATTCCATCTTATTATTGTTGCTTTTTATCCCAATCGTCTATTATTATTTTATTACTAGTTTTATTCCATCTTATTATTGTTGCTTTTTATCTCAATCGTCTATTATTATATTATTACTAGTTTTATTCCATCATATTATTGTTGATTTTTATCTCAACATTCTATTATTATTTTGTTACTAGTTTTATTCCATCTTATTATTGTTGTTTTTTATCCCAATCGTCTATTATTATTTTATTACTAGTTTTATTCCATCTTATTATTGTTGCTTTTTATCCCAATCGTCTATTATTATTTTATTACTAGTTTTATTCCATCTTATTATTGTTGATTTTTATCTCAATCTATTATTATTTTATTACTAGTTTTATTCCATCTTATTATTGTTGCTTTTTATCCCAATCGTCTATTATTATTTTATTACTAGTTTTATTCCATCTTATTATTGTTGCTTTTTATCCCAATCGTCTATTATTATTTTATTACTAGTTTTATTCCATCTTATTATTGTTGCTTTTTATCTCAATCGTCTATTATTATTTTCTTATTACTAGTTTTATTCCATCTTATTATTGTTGATTTTTATCTCAACATTCTATTATTATTTTATTACTAGTTTTATTCATCTTATTATTGTTTTTATCCCAATCGTCTATTATTATTTTATTACTAGTTTTATTCCATCTTATTATTGTTGCTTTTTATCTCAATCGTCTATTATTTTATTACTAGTTTTATCTGATCTTATTATTGTTGCTTTTTATCTCAATCGTCTATTATTATTTTATTACTAGATTTATTCCATCTTATTATTGTTGCTTTTTATCCTAATCGTCTATTATTATTTATTACTAGTTTTATTCCATCTTATTATTGTTGCTTTTTATCTCAACATTCTATTGGTTTTTATTATTAGTTTTATTCCATCTTATTATTGTTGTTTATCCCAATCGCCTATTATTATTTTATTACTAGTTTTATTCCATCTTATTATTGTTGCTTTTTATCTCAACATTCTATTATTATTTTATTATTAGCTTATTCCATCTTATTATTGTTGCTTTTTTATCCCAATCGTCTATTATTATTTTATTACTAGTTTTATTCCATCTTATTATTGTTGCTTTTTATCCCAATCGTCTATTATTATTTTATTACTAGTTTTATTCCATCTTATTATTGTTGCTTTATCTCAATCGTCTATTATTATTTTATTACTAGTTTTATTCCATCTTATTATTGTTGATTTTTATCTCAACATTCTATTATTATTTTATTACTAGTTTTATTCCATCTTATTATTGTTGCTTTTTATCCCAATCGTCTATTATTATTTTATTACTAGTTTTATTCCATCTTATTATTGTTGCTTTTATCTCAATCGTCTATTATTATTTTATTACTAGTTTTATTTCATCT
The DNA here is from genome assembly GCA_037127315.1 of Ascarosepion bandense. Taxonomy (NCBI): domain Eukaryota; kingdom Metazoa; phylum Mollusca; class Cephalopoda; order Sepiida; family Sepiidae; genus Ascarosepion; species Ascarosepion bandense. The sequence continues at coordinate 1,963,549 of JBBBDQ010001140.1, forward strand.
TATTATTATTGATTTTTATCTCAACATTCTATTATTATTTTATTACTAGATTTATCTGATCTTATTATTGTTTTTTTGTTTTTTATCCCAATCGTCTATTATTATTTTATTACTAGTTTTATTCCATCTTATTATTGTTGCTTTTTATCTCAAATATCTGGTTATTATTTTATTATTAGTCGGTTCCATCTTATTATTGTTGCTTTTTATCCCAATCGTCTATTATTATTTTATTACTAGTTTTATTCCATCTTATTATTGTTGCTTTTTATCCCAATCGTCTATTATTATTTTATTACTAGTTTTATTCCATCTTATTATTGTTGCTTTTTATCTCAACATTCTATTATTATTTTATTACTAGTTTTATTCCATCTTATTATTGTTGCTTTTTATCTCAACATTCTATTATTATTTTATTACTAGTTTTATTCATCTTATTATTGTTGATTTATCCCAACATTCTATTATTATTTTATTGGCTAGTTTTATTCCATCTTATTATTGGTTGCTTTTTATTCAAACATTCTATTATTATTTTATTACTAGTTTTATTCCATCTTATTATTGTTGATTTTTATCCCAACATTCTATTATTTTATTACTATTTATTCCATCTATTATTGTTGCTTTTTATCCCAACATTCTATTATTGTTTTATTACTAGTTTTATTCCATCTTATTATTGTTGCTTTTTATCCTAATCGTCTATTATTATTTTATTACTAGTTTTATTCCATCTTATTATTGTTGCTTTTTATCGTCTTTATTATTTTATTGCTAGTTTTATTCCATCTTATTATTGTTGCTTTTTATCTCAACATTCTATTATTAATTTTATTACTAGTTTTATTCCATCTTATTATTGTTGTTTTTTATCTCAAATATTCTATTATTTTATTACTAGTTTTATTCCATCTTATTATTGTTGCTTTTTATCCCAATCGTCTATTATTATTTTATTACTAGTTTTATTCCATCTTATTATTGTTGCTTTTTATCTCAACATTCATTATTATTATTTTATTACTAGTTTTATTCCATCTTATTATTGTTGCTTTTTATCTCAACATTCTATTATTATTTTATTACTAGTTTTATTCCATCTTATTATTGTTGCTTTTTATCCCAATCGTCTATTATTATTTTATTACTAGTTTTATTCCATCTTATTATTGTTGCTTTTTATCTCAACATTCTATTATTATTTTATTACTAGTTTTATTCCATCTTATTATTGTTGCTTTTTATCTCAACATTCTATTATTATTTTATTACTAGTTTTATTCCATCTTATTATTGTTGCTTTTTATCCTAATCGTCTATTATTATTTTATTACTAGTTTTATTCCATCTTATTATTGTTGCTTTTTATCGTCTTTATTATTTTATTACTAGTTTTATTCATCTTATTGTTGTTGCTTTTTATCTCAACATTTTATTATTATTTTATTACTAGTTTTATTCCATCTTATTATTGTTGCTTTTTATCCTAATCGTCTATTATTATTTTATTACTAGTTTTATTCCATCTTATTATTGTTGCTTTTTATCGTCTTTATTATCTTATTACTAGTTTTATTCCATCTTATTATTGTTGCTTTTTATCTCAACATTCTATTATTATTTTATTACTAGTTTATTCCATCTTATTATTGTTGCTTTTTATCTCAACATTCTATTATTATTATTTTATTATTAGTTTTATTCCATCTTATTATTGTTGCTTTTTATCCCAATCGTCTATTATTATTTTATTACTAGTTTTATTCCATCTTATTATTGTTGCTTTTTATCTCAACATTCTATTATTATTTTATTATTAGTTTTATTCCATCTTATTATTGTTGCTTTTTATCCCAATCGTCTATTATTATTTTATTACTAGTTTTATTCCATCTTATTATTGTTGCTTTTTATCCCAATCGTCTATTATTATTTTATTACTAGTTTTATTCCATCTTATTATTGTTGCTTTATCTCAATCGTCTATTATTATTTTATTACTAGTTTTATTCCATCTTATTATTGTTGATTTTTATCTCAACATTCTATTATTATTTTATTACTAGTTTTATTCCATCTTATTATTGTTGCTTTTTATCCCAATCGTCTATTATTATTTTATTACTAGTTTTATTCCATCTTATTATTGTTGCTTTTTTATCTCAATCGTCTATTATTATTTTATTACTAGTTTTATTTCATCTTATTATTGTTGATTTTTATCTCAACATTCTATTATTATTTTATTACTAGATTTATTCCATCTTATTATTGTTGCTTTTTATCCCAATCGTCTATTATTATTTTATTACTAGTTTTATTCCATCTTATTATTGTTGCTTTTTATCTCAACATTCTATTATTATTTTATTATTAGTTTTATTCCATCTTATTATTGTTGCTTTTTATCCCAATCGTCTATTATTATTTTATTACTAGTTTTATTCCATCATATTATTGTTGCTTTTTATCTCAACATTCTATTATTATTTTATTATTAGTTTTATTCCATCTTATTATTGTTGCTTTTTATCCCAATCGTCTATTATTATTTTATTACTAGTTTTATTCCATCTTATTATTGTTGCTTTTTATCTCAACATTCTATTATTATTTTATTACTAGTTTTATTCCATCTTATTATTGTTGATTTTTATCCCAACATTCTATTATTATTTTATTACTAGTTTTATTCCATCTTATTATTGTTGTTTTTTATCCCAACATTCTATTATTATTTTATTACTAGTTTTATTCCATCTTATTATTGTTGCTTTTTATCCCAATCGTCTATTATTATTTTATTACTAGTTTTATTCCATCTTATTATTGTTGCTTTTTATCCTAATCGTCTATTATTATTTTATTACTAGTTTTATTCCATCTTATTATTGTTGCTTTTTATCGTCTTTATTATTTTATTGCTAGTTTTATTCCATCTTATTATTGTTGCTTTTTATCTCAACATTCTATTATTATATTATTACTAGTTTTATTCCATCTTATTATTGTTGCTTTTTATCTCAACATTCTATTATTATTTTATTACTATTTTAGCTCCATCTTATTATTGTTGTTTTTTATCCCAATCGTCTATTATTATTTTATTAATAGTTTTATTCCCATCTTATTATTGTTGCTTTTTATCTCAACATTCTATTATTATTTTATTACTAGTTTTATTCCATCTATTATTGTTGTTTTTATCTCAACATTCTATTATTATTTTATTACTAGTTTTATTCCATCTTATTATTGTTGCTTTATCCCAATCGTCTATTATTATTTTATTACTAGTTTTATTCCATCTTATTATTGTTGCTTTCTTTATCTCAACATTCTATTATTATTTTATTACTAGTTTTATTCCATCTTATTATTGTTGCTTTTTATCTCAACATTCTATTATTATTTTATTACTAGTTTTATTCCATCTTATTATTGTTGCTTTTTATCCTAATCGTCTATTATTATTTTATTACTAGTTTTATTCCATCTTATTATTGTTGCTTTTTATCGTCTTTATTATTTTATTACTAGTTTTTATTCCATCTTATTATTGTTGCTTTTTATCTCAACATTCTATTATTATTTTATTACTAGTTTTATTCCATCTTATTATTGTTGCTTTTTATCCTAATCGTTCATTATTATTTTATTACTAGTTTTATTCCATCTTATTATTGTTGCTTTTTATCGTCTTTATTATCTTATTACTAGTTTTATTCCATCTTATTTTTGTTGCTTTTTATCTCAACATTCTATTATTATTTTATTACTAGTTTTATTCCATCTTATTATTGTTGCTTTTTATCTCAGCATTCTATTATTATTTTATTACTAGTTTTATTCCATCTTATTATTGTTGCTTTTTTATCCCAATCGTCTATTATTATTTTATTACTAGTTTTATTCCATCTTATTATTGTTGCTTTTTATCTCAACATTCTATTATTATTTTATTACTAGTTTTATTCCATCTTATTATTGTTGCTTTTTATCCCAATCGTCTATTATTATTTTATTACTAGTTTTATTCCATCTTATTATTGTTGCTTTTTATCGTCTTTATTATTTTATTACTAGTTTTATTCCATCTTATTATTGTTGCTTTTATCTCAACATCTTCTATTATTATTTTATTACTAGTTTTATTCCATCTTATTATTGTTGCTTTTTATCTCAACATTCTATTATTATTTTATTACTAGTTTTATTCCATCTTTATTATTGTTGCTTTTTATCTCAACATTCTATTATTATTTTATTACTAGTTTTATTCCATCTTATTATTGTTGCTTTTTATCTCAACATTCTATTATTATTTTATTACTAGTTTTATTCCATCTTATTATTGTTGCTTTTTATCCCAATCGTCTATTATTAGTTTTATTACTAGTTTTATTCCATCTTATTATTGTTGCTTTTTATCGTCTTTATTATTTTATTACTAGTTTTATTCCATCTTATTATTGTTGTTTTTATCTCAACATTCTATTATTATTTTATTACTAGTTTTATTCCATCTTATTATTGTTGCTTTTTATCTCAACATTCTATTATTATTTTATTACTAGTTTTATTCCATCTTTATTATTGTTGCTTTATCCCAATCGTCTATTATTATTTCATTACTAGTTTTATTCCATCTTATTATTGTTGCTTTATCGTCTTTATTATTTTATTACTAGTTTTATTCCATCTTATTATTGTTGCTTTTTATCGTCTATTATTTTATTACTAGTTTTATTCCATCTTATTATTGTTGCTTTTTATCGTCTTTATTATTTTATTGCTAGTTTTATTCCATCTTATTATTGTTGCTTTTTATCTCAACATTCTATTATTATTTTATTACTAGTTTTATTCCATCTTATTATTGTTGCTTTTTTAACATTCTATTATTATTTTATTACTAGTTTTATTCCATCTTATTATTGTTGCTTTTTATCCCAATCGTCTATTATTATTTTATTACTAGTTTTATTCATCTTATTATTGTTGCTTTTTATCTCAACATTCTATTATTATTTTATTACTAGTTTTATTCCATCTTATTATTGTTGCTTTTTATCTCAACATTCTATTATTATTTTATTACTAGTTTTATTCCATCTTATTATTGTTGCTTTTTATCCCAATCGTCTATTATTATTTTATTACTAGTTTTATTCCATCTTATTATTGTTGCTTTTTATCTCAACATTCTATTATTATTTTATTACTAGTTTTATTCCATCTTATTATTGTTGCTTTTTATCTCAACATTCTATTATTATTTTATTACTAGTTTTATTCCATCTTATTATTGTTGCTTTTTATCCTAATCGTCTATTATTATTTTATTACTAGTTTTATTCCATCTTATTATTGTTGCTTTTTATCGTCTTTATTATTTTATTACTAGTTTTATTCCATCTTATTATTGTTGCTTTTTATCTCAACATTCTATTATTATTTTATTACTAGTTTTATTCCATCTTATCATTGTTGTTTTTTATCCTAATCGTCTATTATTATTTTATTACTAGTTTTATTCCATCTTATTATTGTTGCTTTTTAATGTCTTTATTATCTTATTACTAGTTTTATTCCATCTTATTATTGTTGCTTTTTTATCTCAACATTCTATTATTATTTTATTACTAGTTTTATTCCATCTTATTATTGTTGCTTTTTATCCTAATCGTCTATTATTATTTTATTACTAGTTTTATTCCATCTTATTATTGTTGCTTTTTATCGTCTTTATTATCTTATTACTAGTTTTATTCCATCTTATTATTGTTGCTTTTTATCTCAACATTCTATTATTATTTGTTACTAGTTTTATTCCATCTTATTATTGTTGCTTTTTATCCTAACGTCTATTATTTTATTACTAGTTTTATTCCATCTTATTATTGTTGTTTTTTATCGTCTTTATTATTTTATTACTAGTTTTATTCCATCTTATTATTGTTGCTTTTTATCTCAACATTCTATTATTATTTTATTAATAGTTTTATTCCATCTTATTATTGTTGCTTTTTATCCTAATCTCGTCTATTATTATTTTATTACTAGTTTTATTCCATCTTATTATTGTTGCTTTTTATCGTCTATTATTATTTTATTACTAGTTTTATTCCATCTTATTATTGTTGCTTTTTATCTCAACATTCTATTATTATTTATTACTAGTTTTATTCCATCTTATTATTGTTGGGCTTTTTTTATCTCAACATTCTATTATTATTTTATTACTAGTTTTATTCCATCTTATTATTGTTGCTTTTTATCCCAATCGTCTATTATTATTTTATTACTAGTTTTATTCCATCTTATTATTGTTGCTTTTTATCTCAACATTCTATTATTATTTTATTACTAGTTTTATTCCATCTATTATTGTTGCTTTTTATCCCAATCGTCTATTATTATTTTATTACTAGTTTTATTCCATCTTATTATTGTTGCTTTTTATCGTCTTTATTATTTTATTACTAGTTTTATTCCATCTTATTATTGTTGCTTTTGTCTCAACATTCTATTATTGTTTTATTACTAGTTTTATCTATCTTATTATTGTTGCTTTTTATCTCAACATTCTATTATTATTTTATTACTAGTTTTATTCCATCTTATTATTGTTGCTTTTTATCTCAACATTCTATTATTATTTTATTACTAGTTTTATTCCATCTTATTATTGTTGCTTTTTATCTCAACATTTCTATTATTATTTTATTACTAGTTTTATTCCATCTTATTATTGTTGCTTTTTATCCCAATCGTCTATTATTATTTATTACTAGTTTTATTCCATCTTATTATTGTTGTTTATCGTCTTTATTATTTTATTACTAGTTTTATTCCATCTTATTATTGTTGCTTTTATCTCAACATTCTATTATTATTTTATTACTAGTTTTATTCCATCTTATTATTGTTGCTTTTTATCTCAACATTCTATTATTATTTTATTACTAGTTTTATTCCATCTTATTATTGTTGCTTTTTATCCCAATCGTCTATTATTATTTCATTACTAGTTTTATTCCATCTTATTATTGTTGCTTTATCCCAATCGTCTATTATTATTTTATTACTAGTTTTATTCCATCTTATTATTGTTGCTATTTATCCAATCGTCTATTATTATTTTATTACTAGTTTTATTCCATCTTTTATTATTGTTGTTGATTTTTATCTCAACATTCTATTATTATTTTATTACTAGTTTTATTCCATCTTATTATTGTTGCTTTTTATCCCAATCGTCTATTATTATTTTATTACTAGTTTTATTACATCTTATTATTGTTGCTTTTATCCCAACATTCTATTATTATTTTATTACTAGTTTTATTCCATCTCATTATTGTTGCTTTTTATCCCAATCGTCTATTATTATTTTATTACTAGTTTTATTCCATCTTATTATTGTTGCTTTATCCCAATCGTCTATTATTATTTTATTACTAGTTTTATTCCATCTTATTATTGTTGCTTTTTATCCCAATCGTCTATTATTATTTTATTACTAGTTTTATTCCATCTTATTATTGTTGCTTTTTATCCCAATCGTCTATTATTATTTTATTACTAGTTTTATTCCATCTTATTATTGTTGCTTTTTATCCCAATCGTCTATTATTATTTTATTACTAGTTTTATTCCATCTTATTGTTGTTGCTTTTTATCTCAATCTCGTCTATTATTATTTTATTACTAGTTTTATTCCATCTTTTATTATTGTTGCTTTTTTATCCCAATCGTCTATTATTATTTTATTACTAGTTTTATTCCATCTTATTATTGTTGCTTTTTATCCCAATCGTCTATTATTATTTTATTAGCATTAGTTTTATTACATCTTATTATTGTTGCTTTTATCCCAACATTCTATTATTATTTTATTACTAGTTTTATTCCATCTCATTATTGTTGCTTTTTATCCCAATCGTCTATTATTATTTTATTACTAGTTTTATTCCATCTTATTATTGTTGCTTTTTATCCCAATCGTCTATTATTATTTTATTACTAGTTTTATTCCATCTTATTATTGTTGCTTTTTATCTCAACATTCTATTATTATTTTATTACTAGTTTTATTCCATCTTATTATTGTTGCTTTTTTATCCCAATCGTCTATTATTATTTTATTACTAGTTTTATTCCATCTTATTATTGTTGCTTTTTATCGTCTTTATTATTTTATTACTAGTTTTATTCCATCTTATTATTGTTGTTTTTATCTCAACATTCTATTATTATTTTATTACTAGTTTTATTCCATCTTATTATTGTTGTTTATCTCAACATTCTATTATTATTTTATTACTAGTTTTATTCCATCTTATTATTGTTGTTTTTTATCTCAACATTCTATTATTATTTTATTACTGGTTTTTATTCCATCTTATTATTGTTGCTTTTATCTCAACATTCTATTATTATTTTATTACTAGTTTTATTCCATCTTATTATTGTTGCTTTTTATCCCAATCGTCTATTATTATTTTATTACTAGTTTTATTCCATCTTATTATTGTTGCTTTTTATCGTCTTTATTATTTTATTACTAGTTTTATTCCATCTTATTATTGTTGCTTTTATCTCAACATTCTATTATTATTTTATTACTAGTTTTATTCCATCTTATTATTGTTGCTTTTTATCTCAACATTCTATTATTATTTTATTACTAGTTTTATTCCATCTTATTGTTGCTTTTTATCCCAATCGTCTATTATTATTTCATTACTAGTTTTATTCCATCTTTTATTATTGTTGCTTTTTATCGTCTTTATTATTTTATTACTAGTTTTATTCCATCTTATTATTGTTGCTTTTTTATCGTCTTTATTATTTTATTACTAGTTTTATTCCATCTTATTATTGTTGCTTTTTATCGTCTTTATTATTTTATTGCTAGTTTTTATTCCATCTTATTATTGTTGCTTTTTATCTCAACATTCTATTATTTTATTACTAGTTTTATTCCATCTTATTATTGTTGCTTTATCTCAACATTCTATTATTATTTTATTACTAGTTTTATTCCATCTTATTATTGTTGCTTTTTATCCCAATCGTCTATTATTATTTTATTACTAGTTTTATTCCATCTTATTATTGTTGCTTTTTATCTCAACATTCTATTATTATTTTATTACTAGTTTTATTCCATCTTATTATTGTTGCTTTATCTCAACATTCTATTATTATTTTATTACTAGTTTTATTCCATCTTATTATTGTTGCTTTTTATCCCAATCGTCTATTATTATTTTATTACTAGTTTTATTCCATCTTATTATTGTTGTTTTCTTTATCTCAACATTCTATTATTATTATTTTATTACTAGTTTTATTCCATCTTATTATTGTTGCTTTTTATCTCAACATTCTATTATTATTTTATTACTAGTTTTATTCCATCTTATTATTGTTGCTTTTTAACTCTAATCGTCTATTATTATTTTTATTACTAGTTTTATTCCATCTTATTATTGTTGCTTTTATCGTCTTTATTATTTTATTACTAGTTTTATTCCATCTTATTATTGTTGCTTTTTATCTCAACATTCTATTATTTTATTACTAGTTTTATTCCATCTTATCATTGTTGCTTTTTATCCTAATCGTCTATTATTATTTTATTACTAGTTTTATTCCATCTTATTATTGTTGCTTTTATCGTCTTTATTATCTTATTACTAGTTTTATTCCATCTTATTATTGTTGCTTTTTATCTCAACATTCTATTATTATTTTATTACTAGTTTTATTCCATCTTATTATTGTTGCTTTTTATCTCAACATTCTATTATTATTTTATTACTAGTTTTATTCCATCTTATTATTGTTGCTTTTTATCCTAATCGTCTATTATTATTTTATTACTAGGTTTTATTCCATCTTATTATTGTTGCTTTTTATCGTCTTTATTATCTTATTACTAGTTTTATTCCATCTTATTATTGTTGCTTTTTTATCTCAACATTCTATTATTATTTTATTGATTAGTTTTATTCCATCTATTATTGTTGCTTTTTATCCTAATCGTCTATTATTATTTTATTACTAGTTTTATTCCATCTTATTGTTGCTTTTTATCGTCTTTATTATCTTATTACTAGTTTTATTCCATCTTATTATTGTTGCTTTTTATCTCAACATTCTATTATTATTTTTATTACTAGTTTTATTCCATCTTATTATTGTTGCTTTTTATCCTAATCGTCTATTATTATTTTATTACTAGTTTTATTCCATCTTATTATTGTTGCTTTTTATCGTCTTTATTATTTTATTACTAGTTTTATTCCATCTTATTATTGTTGCTTTTTATCTCAACATTCTATTATTATTTTATTACTAGTTTTATTCCATCTTATTATTGTTGCTTTTTATCCTAATCGTCTATTATTATTTTATTACTAGTTTTATTCCATCTTATTATTGTTGCTTTTTATCGTCTTTATTATCTTATTACTAGTTTTATTCCATCTTATTATTGTTGCTTTTTTATCTCAACATTCTATTATTATTTTATTACTAGTTTTATTCCATCTTATTATTGTTGCTTTTTATCCTAATCGTCTATTATTATTTTTATTACTAGTTTTATTCCATCTTATTATTGTTGCTTTTTTCGTCTTTATTATTTTATTACTAGTTTTATTCCATCTTATTATTGTTGCTTTTATCTCAACATTCTATTATTATTTTATTACTAGTTTTATTCCATCTTATTATTGTTGCTTTTTATCCTAATCGTCTATTATTATTTTATTACTAGTTTTATTCCATCTTATTATTGTTGTTTTTTATCGTCTATTATTATTTTATTACTAGTTTTATTCCATCTTATTATTGTTGCTTTTTATCTCAACATTCTATTATTATTTTATTACTAGTTTTATTCCATCTTATTATTGTTGCTTTTTATCTCAACATTCTATTATTATTTTATTACTAGTTTTATTCCATCTTATTATTGTTGCTTTTTATCCCAATCGTCTATTATTATTTTATTACTAGTTTTATTCCATCTTATTATTGTTGCTTTTTATCTCAACATTCTATTATTTTATTACTAGTTTTATTCCATCTTATTATTGTTGTTTTTTATCCCAATCGTCTATTATTATTTTATTACTAGTTTTATTCCATCTTATTATTGTTGCTTTTTATCGTCTTTATTATTTTATTACTAGTTTTATTCCATCTTATTATTGTTGCTTTTGTCTCAACATTCTATTATTGTTTTATTACTAGTTTTATTCCATCTTATTATTGTTGCTTTTTATCCCAATCGTCTATTATTATTTTATTACTAGTTTTATTCCATCTTATTATTGTTGCTTTTTATCCCAATCGTCTATTATTATTTTATTACTAGTTTTATTCCATCTTATTATTATTGTTGCTTTTTATCTCAATCGTCTATTATTATTTTATTACTAGTTTTATTCCATCTTATTATTGTTGCTTTTTATCAATCGTCTATTATTATTTTATTACTAGTTTTATTTTCATCTTATTATTGTTGCTTTTTATCGTCTTTATTATTTTATTACTAGTTTTATTCCATCTTATTATTGTTGCTTTTATCTCAACTTTATTCTATTATTATTTTATTACTAGTTTTTATTCCATCTTATTATTGTTGCCTTTTTATCTCAACATTCTATTATTATTTTATTACTAGTTTTTATTCCATCTTATTATTGTTGCTTTTATCAATCGTCTATTATTATTTACATTACTAGTTTTATTCCATCCTTATTGATATGGCTTTTTTATCCCAATCGTCTATTATTATTTTATTACTAGTTTTATTCCATCTTATTATTGTTGCTATTTATCCCAAATCGTCTATTATTATTTTATTACTAGTTTTATTCCATCTTATTATTGTTGATTTTTATCTCAACATTCTGTATTATTTTATTACTAGTTTTATTCCATCTTATTATTGTTGCTTTATCCCAATCGTCTATTATTATTTTTATTACTAGTTTTATTACATCTTATTATTGTTGCTTTTTATCCCAACATTCTATTATTATTTTATTACTAGTTTATTCCATCTCATTATTGTTACTTTTTATCCCAATCGTCTATTATTATTTTATTACTAGTTTTATTCCATCTTATTATTGTTGCTTTTTATCCCAATCGTCTATTATTATTTTATTACTAGTTTTATTCCATCTTGTATTGTTGCTTTTTATCCCAATCGTCTATTATTATTTTATTACTAGTTTTATTCATCTTATTATTGTTTACTTTTTATCCCAATCGTCTATTATTATTTTATTACTGGTTTATTCCATCTTATTATTGTTGCTTTTATCCCATTTAATCGTCTATTATTATTTTATTACTAGTTTTATTCCATCTTATTGTTGTTGCTTTTTATCTCAATCGTCTATTATTTTATTACTAGTTTTATTCCATCTTATTATTGTTGCTTTTTATCCCAATCGTCTATTATTATTTTATTACTAGTTTTATTCCATCTTATTATTGTTGCTTTTATCAATCGTCTATTATTTTATTTATAGTTTTATTACATCTTATTATTGTTGCTTTTTATCCCAACATTCTATTATTATTTTTATTACTAGTTTTATTCCATCTCATTATTGTTGCTTTTTATCCCAATCGTCTATTATTATTTTTATTACTAGGTTTTTTGTTCATCTTATTATTGTTGCTTTTTATCCCAATCGTCTATTATTATTTTATTACTAGTTTTATTCCATCTTATTATTGTTGCTTTTTTTATAATCGTCTATTATTATTTTATTACTAGTTTTATTCCCATCTTATTATTGTTACTTTTTATCCCAATCGTCTATTATTATTTTTATTACTAGTTTTATTCCATCTTATTATTGTTGCTTTTATCCCAATCGTCTATTATTATTTTATTACTAGTTTTATTCCATCTTATTGTTGTTGCTTTTTATCTCAATCGTCTATTATTATTTTATTACTAGTTTTATTCCATCTTATTATTGTTGCTTTTTATCCCAATCGTCTATTATTATTTTATTACTAGTTTTATTCCATCTTATTATTGTTGCTTTTTATCCCAATCGTCTATTATTATTTTATAACTAGTTTTATTCCATCTTATTATTGTTGCTTTTCATTCTAACAAGCTGGCTCAATACACTTTTACATTTTTTCTTTACTAGTTTGATTCCATTTGATAATTCTTGCTTTTTTCCAAGCACTCTGGGCCCTAACAAACTTTATTATTACTAAAATTTTATTACTTGTTATATTCCATATTATTGTCGTTGTTTTTTTTTTTTATTTCAATCTCGCTGGGTCGACACACTTTTCATTTTTCTATTTCTGTCTCTTTTATCATAAAAAAATCATCTGAAGAAAGAGTCAAGGCAATTAGTCACCGGTAATAAAAACTATGAAAGGAACAATTATATTTGAAAGTCTCGTGGGATATCTCGCGAGAATGTTTTATCTGATGCCTTTTTAGCCTCCTACTGATTCCGATAACGATTCAACGCAATTAGAACACGATGAACGCAATGAAAACAAATTTTCACCGTTTGCTGATCTTCCATCTTACAAAAATATCTCGGTTCCACATGTTTCGTTTCGTCTTATCTTAGAACCTGAACTGAAGATAGAAGTTCAGAATAGGCAGAAAAAAGATTTTAACTTATATTTCAGCAACAGGAATCCTATTTACATAATAAGTTTACTGAGAATATCATATTTATTTTCTTTTTAAATAGCGTAACAATGTTAGGCAAATCAGAGATAAGTTACATAAAATTATGGTTAATACGTTTCGTCTTCCAAAAGAACAACTTCCTTTGATTCTTTATTTTCCGTGTACCCACAGGACATAGACTATCATAGCCCTCCACAATTTCCTGTCTTTGGCACTTTTAATATTTTTTGTGTTTTAGTTATATTTCTAAACCCCATCAATTTACTCAAGTTAGGTAGATCATGCGTTGTTTTCCTATCTCTCTCTTCCCTTCAAACTATCCTGTGAGTATAAGATTTTCCACGCATTCTTTCCTCATTATGTTCCCTTAAATATCTCAACTGTCTCTTCTTGATTATTTACATTGTTTACACATGGCCTACTAGATAAAAGCGTTGGTTAAATCCCGTGAGTTGAACCTAAAGTGTTGTGAGTTCAATACCCAGCTACAGCAATGATGAACAAAAACTTAAAGAGTTAAGTTAAAGGGAACTACCTAGTTACGCTGCGTCTAGACTGCACCAGGACTGCCTCTTGAATGCCTCCCCGGAAGTCACGCAGTTTAGTATTTATGACGGAGGAAGAGTTCATTCCAATGTAGATAGGGAACCATAACACTTTTCTTTTTTTTCGAACTAATTTTTTTCTGTTTCTTCATATTCTGCTTAGATTTAAGAAGACACCTTTAGCTATCACAAGGTGCCTTTGGATTTTAGTGTCGAATGTTTTTGTTTTGAATATTTTGCTTAACGTTCTTGAAAGAATCTTTTGCTGTGCTAATACACTTTTGTATTTCAGTGTTACATTTTCTGTCCTGTGTTAAAATATTCCCAGATAATTAATTTTTGTACTTATTTGATTTTATTATCTCTGGTTTGTAATCACACATTGGGTTCATCCTTTGACTAGCAACCATTCTTTTTGTCTTTTTACAATTGATGCTTAGTCCTTTCTTCTTGCTCTTCTTTACTACATTCAGATAGTTTTCGAAATTTTAAATGTCCCTTCTTGATGTAAATTATAACATTTCTTTTTAGTTTCCTTTTTCCTTAAAACTTCGTCGGTCAATGGTATTCTCAACATCCTTCTGTAGAACTTAATTTCTGTTGCTTCAAGTCTCTTCTTCATCTTTGAATAGTGTTGGGACGCCCGCGCCTATTCGGCTATAATGGACTATTCCATTACTATGTAAAGTAATGGTGGCATCTACGTAGGAGAGTGTGCCGAGCAGCCGATCGACAAGTCAGTCGTAGACTTCCGGTGATGACCCGGAAGTACCCTTTGCTCATACTACGTCTTACGACGGTTGAGACGATTAACCTTTATTCTTGTATTGGATACTAATAACCTTTGTAAATACTATTTTCACGGAATACAACAATTAACCTATTCCTGTTGTTGACTTATTTATTCTTACTCACGACATAACAAATAGATTGACCAGCATTTATTATCATACAGGAGGGCAGATATCGCATAACACTTCACTAATCTATTCTTTGTTTTGGGCCAAATTTTTATGGGGTTTTTTTATAGTCTGCTTAGCTTTTAGACGGCCCCTTTCGCCGTCACAATACGTCTTCGAGTTTCTGTGTCTCGCCTGTCTTCCGATGTTAAACTATTCCTAGGATAATCTTTTGTACTTTTTTTGATCTTGGTCCGTAATTTACATTTTGGGATGGTCCTTTTGCTTATAACTATTCATTCTGTCTTCTTGTAACTGGTGCTTAGTCCTTTCTTCTCGCTTTCGTTTACTATATTCTATGTCACATGTATAGCTTATGTTGTTAAGACTGAGGCCGGCAATAATGAATCCGTTCATTTTAACTATATATGGAAAATTAAAATCAATTCCCAAAACTAGCATAAATTATTAAACTTCTTATGGTTTTCATAATCCATCGTCAAATATTTATTTGATGTGGGTTGATAGCTATACCTTGTTTTCTTTGGTGGATTTTCATACATCTTTGGATGTTAAGCAAAATAATTATTCGTTTAATATAAACGCTTTTCTAAAGATTTTCCAATAAAAGTAGGAAGAAAGTATTGTTAATGGTCAAGAATTAAGGTAAGTGTTGGGGCACCGTCCCTGTTTACACTAATATGGACTCTTCCTAAGACTATATATAGTAGTAGGCATTAGTGGAGTACAGAACATTAACAGTGTTAGTGTATCCCAGCAATCTAGTCCTGAAGGTAACATTGCCAAGTCTCACGTCTCGTATTATCTCTCGTATTCGACTAACCGTATTGTACAGCGTTAATTTTTTTAATTTTTTTAATTAATTTTTAATAATTCAGTCAGTTTAGTGCCATACATGAAACACGCTTGGGCGATCATGTCTCGCTTAGTTTCTGTTTTTCTCAGATTAATCCTGATCCGAGTGGTAGTCCTTGTTACTGTCCCAATTAAGGGCAATTAGTTACAACCTCCACCACCACCAAGAAAGTGAATATTACATTTTTATAGTAACAATACCATCAATACTTACACAAAATATATATCTAAAAAACATACTATTGGTTTGAGTTTTTATACCAGAAGCAGACTAATTCTCGCTTACATCTGACTCTACCTCGATCTATCTTGTCTTGAAGTTAGAATATTACGTTCGCTCATCCGAACTTTCTCTTGTATGTCAGTCAGTTAAGTGCCATATGTGAAACACGCTTGGGCGATCATGTCTCGAAACACTGACTGGGCAGAAGTTTATCCCGCAGTAGGTTACCATTGCTTTCTGTGGTAGACTGGTTGCCTGCCAAGGCTATAGAACCCAATCTGTCCTGTTATTTAACCCATAACTGGAGGGAAGAGACGGATTTATACCTTTCCCAAGGGTATTTGCACGTAAGTGAATGCTATGAATTCAACCTGAATTCGAACTCGGCTCCCCGTGTTCTCGTTCCGACTCGATATTCATTGTACTACAACGCACATTCATTTTAATAATTAAATGAATATTAAAATGATATTAAAGATTTTATTGTGATATAATAACATAAAAGATTTTAATATAATAAAATTGATATTACAAATTTTGAATAATTAAATAGATATTAAAGTTTTTTTTACAAATTAAGAGTTTATTATAAATTAGAATAAAATGCATTCTGAGTAGAAATGAAACAATATACTTACATTTAAAAGTACCTTGTGATCAGATCAAAAATAAGGAATGTTTTTTTCTTTCTTTTTTTGTTTTTGTACAAGTTCTACTAACCTCCCTGTACATATTTCTCTTCAATATATTCTGTTTTCTCCCGTATTACTCTGCGTTGTGTATTTATTGGATCTAACCGCAGATCCACAAGACTTACATATATCTAATAAATATTAATTCTTATATATAATGTATAATTAAATAGATATTAAAATATTTAAATAGATACTAAATTTTTTAATAATTCAGTCAGTTTAGTGCCATACATGAAACACGCTTGGGCGATCATGTCTCGCTTAGTTTTTGTTTTTCTCAGATTAATCCTGATCCGAGTGGTAGTCCTTGTTACTGTCCCAATTAAGGGCAAATTCCCAAAACTCGCATAAATTATTAAACTTCTTATGGTTTTCATAATCCATCGTCAAATATTTATTTCATGTGGGTTGATAGATATACCTTGTTTTCTTTGGTGGATTTTCATACATCTCTGGATGTTAAGCAAAATAATTATTCGTTTAATATAAACGCTTTTCTAACGATTTTCCAATAAAAGTAGGAAGAAAGTATTGTTAATGGTTAATAATTAAGGTAAGTGTTGGGGCACCGTCCCTGTTTACACTAATATGGACTCTTCCTAAGACTATATATAGTAGTAGGCATTAGTGGAGTACAGAACATTAACAGTGTTAGTGTATCCTAGCGATCTAGTACTGAGGGTAACAATGCCAAGTCTCACGTCTCGTATTATCTCGCATCTCTTGCGTATTCGACTAACCGTATTGTACGACGTTCTACTAACCTTCACTGTACATATTTCTCTTCAATATATTGCGTTTTCTATCGTATTACTCTGCGTTGTGCATTTATTGGATCTAACCGCAGATCCACAATTGTCAGTAAATAATAAAATAGGGGTGTTATATGTATAAGGAAAATGCATTGATAATTGTTATGCTATACGAATGCATTGGAAATCTGAAAAGAAAGGGATTATCCGTGGCCAAGAATAAATGCAGGCATTTATTATAGAATAAAGGAGAATGCAATAATATTAAGGAAAATGCATATTATTAAGGAAAATGCATATTATTCAATAATATTAAGGAAAATGCAATAATATTAAGGAAAATGCATATTATTAAGGAAAATGCATATTATTCAATAATATTAAGGAAAATGCAATAATATTAAGGAAAATGCATATTATTAAGGAAAATGCATATTATTCAATAATATTAAGGAAAATGCATTGATAATTGTTATGCTATACGAATGCATTGGAAATCTGAAAAGAAAGGGATTATCCGTGGTCAGGAATAAATGCAAGCATTTATTATAGAATTAAGGAAAATGCAATAATATTAAGGAAAATGCATATTATTAAGGAAAATGCATATTATTCAATAATATTAAGGAAAATGCAATAATATTAAGGAAAATGCATATTATTAAGGAAAATGCATATTATTCAATAATATTAAGGAGAATGCAATAATATTAAGGAGAATGCAATAATATTAAGGAAAATGCATATTATTAAGGAAAATGCATATTATTCAATAATATTAAGGAAAATGCAATAATATTAAGGAAAATGCAATAATATTAAGGAAAATGCATATTATTAAGGAAAATGCATATTATTCAATAATATTAAGGAGAATGCAATAATATTAAGGAGCATGCAATAATATTAAGGAAAATGCATATTATTAAGGAAAATGCATATTATTCAATAATATTAAGGAAAATGCAATAATATTAAGGAGAATGCAATAATATTAAGGAAAATGCAATAATATTTAGGAAAATGCAGTAATATTAATGAAAATGCATATTATTAAGGAAAATGCATATTATTCAATAATATTAAGGAGAATGCAATAATATTAAGGAGAATGCAATAATATTAATGAAAATGCATATTATTAAGGAAAATGCATATTATTCAATAATATTAAGGAAATGCAATAATATTAAGGAGAATGCAATAATATTAAGGAAAATGCATATTATTAAGGAAAATGCATATTATTCAATGATATTAAGGAAAATGCAGTAATATTAATGAAAATGCATATTATTAAGGAAAATGTATATTATTCAATAATATTAAGGAGAATGCAATAATATTAAGGAAAATGCAATAATATTTAGGAAAATGCAGTAATATTAATGAAAATGCATATTATTAAGGAAAATGCATATTATTCAATAATATTAAGGAGAATGCAATAATATTAAGGAGAATGCAATAATATTAATGAAAATGCATATTATTAAGGAAAATGCATATTATTCAATAATATTAAGGAAATGCAATAATATTAAGGAGAATGCAATAATATTAAGGAAAATGCATATTATTAAGGAAAATGCATATTATTCAATAATATTAAGGAAAATGCAGTAATATTAATGAAAATGCATATTATTAAGGAAAATGTATATTATTCAATAATATTAAGGAAAATGCAATAATATTAAGGAAAATGCATATTATTAAGGAAAATGCATATTATTCAATAATATTAAGGAGAATGCAATAATATTAAGGAGAATGCAATAGTATTAAGGAAAATGCATATTATTAAGGAAAATGCATATTATTCAATAATATTAAGGAAAATGCAGTAATATTAATGAAAATGCATATTATTTAGGAAAATGCATATTATTCAATAATATAAAGGAAAATGCAATAATATTAAGGAAAATGCATATTATTAAGGAAAATGCATATTATTCAATAATATTAAGGAAAATGCAATAATATTAATGAAAATGCATTGATAATTGTTATGCTATACGAATGCATTGGAAATCTGAAAAAAAGGGATTATCCGTGGTCAGGAATAAATGCAAGCATTTATTATAGAATAAGGCTATTATGAATATAATGTAAGTGCATTGCCAATGATTTTACTATAGGAATGCATTAGAAATCAGGAAGAATGGATTGTCATTGGTCAGGAATTAATGCAGGCATTGTTGGTAGAATAGAGTTATTACATGTACAATGTAAATGCATTGTTAATGATTTTACTGTAAGAATGCATTAGAAATCAGGAATATTCAGTGGTCAGGAATGAATGCAAGCATTACTGATAGAATTAAACAACTATCAGTCAGTTAAATGCCATACGTGATACACGCTTGGGCGATCACTGACTGGGCAGAAGATTATCTCGCAGTAGGTTGCCATTGCTTTCTGCGGTAGACTGGTTACCGATCAAGGTTACAGAACTCAATCTGTCCTGTTATTTAGCCCATAACTGGAGGGAAGAGACAGATTTATACCTTTCCTAAGAGTATTTGCGCGTAAGTGAATGCAATGAATTCAGCTGGAATTCGAACTCGGCTCCCCAATTTCTCGTTCTGAGCCGATATCCAATGCACCACAAATATGTATCAGAAAAAAGCATTGCTAACGCATTTACTATAAGAATTCACTGGAAATCAGAAAAAAAGGATTTAATAAGTCAAGAATTCTGCTTTTATTTTATTAATAAAAATTTTCTTTCTTTCTAGATGTTGCAGAATATCTTAGCAGAGTCGCACAATCCAAACCCACAGAAGTGAAGTAACAATAACTGTGAAACTATAATAAAAAAACACAAGGCAAAATAAACTGTTATTTCCGTCTCAAAAAACCGGAAGATGAGATGTTTTTATTCTTCATGTAAAATTAAATAAAATAAAATGTAGTCAAAAACGGAAACAAATCAAACTAAAAATGAAGTTGAAAAGAATTTTATTTAAAACCTATATTTGTAAGCCGTAAAAGTTACAACTGACGTCTGTGTTAAATTATGTGGCAATGACCGCGTGTCATTTACGTGACGGTTGGTCATGAAAGCCATAGGTTTCTACCGGGTCAAACCAAAACTTTATCGGAGCAATTTCATTGGCAACGGAACTGAAGTCCACAGAGTGAAGCCACATGTCACAAACTGACTTTGATCTCTGTCGCACATGCGCTATAAGTTAAACATTTCTTGCTCACTTCTGTCCTTTATGGCAGTACTTCGAAGGAAAATGTGTAGAGTGCGATCGTCTCACCAAAATACTGCAGTTCCACCAGTGACCATAGTTTTGCAGCTGTTTTTGGCCAAGCACAAGGTTCCCCATGTGTGTCAATCACGATATTGAAGTGGCTCATCCCTTGTTTCCTGAAGAGGCTCATCCCTTATTTCCTGAAGAGGCTCATCCCTTGTTTCCTGTTTAGTATGTGGTTTCCGGCTTTCTCTTTTCCAATCTTTCACTCTTACATAGCCCCCTGCACATCAGTGGCGTTACTGCCTTGCTCGGGGTGATATGATTAAAAAAAAAAAATTCCTAAATACTTGACGCTTTCAATGATTTCCTCTTTTCAAAACTCAAATAAAAAATAAAACATTTTAAGATATCTAGGAAATACAAGAGAATGTGAGAAATCAGCACCAGGCCATCCCACAACAAGAAGTATCCTTCTTATAATGGTAAGACATTAGCTAAAGGGTGCGTCAGAAATACATCCCATTTTTGAATATTCACCTGTCTGTGAAATTAACCATGTTGCAATGTTGCCACCATCTAACTAATACATTGCCTAGATGATGGACGTATATCTTGAAATTACATATAGGAACTATTTGTCATGTGCACAGCCTGATATCAGTATGAGTTGACAAGAATCAAGGAGAAAGTATACAAACTTTTTCGCAGATTGCAAATTTTGTGGAATATAAACAGGATTTTTTTTTTTGGTAAAAAGGAACACCTGTGAATAGAAAGAAATTTCTGAGATGAGGTATTGTAACTATTTACACTATTTACATTGTTCGGACTGTTGTCCTCATCTTTATTGTCATATTCACTCCTTCAACAGCTGTTTATATTTCTGACATGTGGTATTGTAACTATTTACACTATTTACATTGTTTGGATTGTTGTCCTCATCTTTATTGTCATATTCACTCCCTCAACATCTGTCTATATTTCTGAGATAAGGTTCAATACCTGGTTACAAAAGAGAGAAACATGGAGAGAAGTCTTATCAAAGGGATATTCTGCGATATCCAAAAAATGTATTGCAAGTGAAATGATCTATCTCAGTGAACTAAAAAATAGGATTCACTTCGAAATTTCAACATATGACAGTTGGATACATGTGTACAACTTGTCTTTGTTTCAAGTTTCTTTTTCGTCTGTGATTATCCAGCATTCCCTGCCATATAGGAGGACTGATATTACATAACAGTTCAGTAGTCTTTTCTTTGTTTCTATTGCTTCAAGTGTCTTCTTCTTATGTAAGGAGATTGTCTGATATTCATTGCCATATATAAGGACTGATATCACATATAATCATAATACACTTTTTTTTTTTTTGCTTCATGAATATAAGAATGAATTCATCCAACACTTGCCTTATGTTAAAGTCATGATCCGTTTTACGAAATCTCAATTTTACACACACATTTTCTCAGCCCAGTCTGCAGCTTTGGTTGACAAATTCTCTATCTATATTGACCGTTAATACTATTAAACAGGCATTCCTTATACATATAAACATGGACTGTTAAAATTTGCTGAAATATCTCGATGTCTTTGTTGCTTTTTCCATCTGTTTTTTTTTTTTTTTTGGTGGTTTTAATCAAATATTGATTTAATTTGAAACCAGGTTGACTTTATATTTCCAGGATTCCATCGGACAGCAGATGTCTTCTTCGCCAAAGGGCATAACAGACTTTTGCTGCCCATTCCATTTGATATATATGTATATAAACTTTTGGTGTAGTAACACAGAAGCTTAATAGCTACTGATTTGCAGTATGCTATTATTATAATTATAATACTAATAATTACCATATATATATATATATATATATATATATATATATATATATATATATATTGTCGAGGAATCGGAAAGAGACATGTCTCAGGTTAAGGTCAAGTTGAGCTTCACAAAATCTACAGATTATAGACTTTTTCACATTGCGGATCCTACAGCGAATAATGATTTCTCTCGCTATAAGACAGTAATTCGTTGAACTTTGGTTGCAGATAAAGATGCTTAAATGACTTCTTTTATCAAGACTTAAAGCCAAAGTTAAGCAACATAGTGCCTGGTCAGTATTTCGAGTGGTGCTGTAAATTTACGTGGGAATTTGGTGTAATGTTCTATGACTCTAAATTTTTAATCTGAGTCTCGAGATTATGATCCAGTTGGGTTCGTTATATTCATATACGCGCACATATATTTTAGAATGGTATTAATCAACTACGTCCCCCAGATATGGGTTAATTGGTAATTAATTATTATCTTCAATAAAATCCTACAATTTCAAAATATTTTCTGTCTTTCAAATAACTTGCTGTACTGTAGAAAACGAAAGTAGTCAATAAATAACTAATTATTAACTAGTAAGACTTGTATCACTAAAACCTTATTATCAAAAAATAGATCTTATAATCTGAAAATATTTCTTGGTTTCAAAAAGAATGAACAAATTCTAATTTACTATATATGACGTGATTTTAGATTTATTGACATTCTCTGGAATATATATATTTTGTTTTTAATCGTATCACCCCGGGCAAGGCGGTAACGCCACTGATGTGCAGGGGGCTACGTAATAGTGAAAAGATTGGAAAAGAGAAAGCCGGAAACCACATCATAAACAGGGAACAAGGGATGAGCCTCTTAACCTGTTCAATAGACGTGGGTAGAGTGTGAACCGGGCGATAAATAGATCTATATACTCCAATTGAAAAAAAAACAACAAAAAACAAAGTGAGAAGATTGGAAAAGAGAAAGCCGGAAACCACATCATAAACAGGGAACAAGGGATGAGCCTCTTAACCTGTTCAATAGACGTGGGTAGAGTGTGAACCGGGCGATAAATAGATCTATATACTCTAATTGAAAAAAAAAACAACAAAAAACAAAGTGAGAAGATTGGAAAAGAGAAAGCCGGAAACCACATCCTAAACAGGGAACAAGGGATGAGCCTCTTAACCTGTTCAATAGACGTGGGTGGAGTGTGAACCGGGCGATAGATAGGTCTATCTACTCCAATTAAAAAAAAACATGGTAGTAAAAGTCCAGTCAAGAGATTTCTGCTAAAATCAAAAAAAGAACTAGAATTAAAGAAAACCAATTAAACATGAAAAGCTTAAAATTTAAAATTAGGCAGAAGCAAAAAAAAAGTCTTTTCGACATTGAAGGAACGATGTTTCATCAGGTAGTTAACGCTATTTTAAAAATAGTATTTTCTAACTGATTTATCATATATTTATATATAAACGTAAACTTGTTGTTATACTCGTTTCGAAAAACCCTCCGAGTACATACGCGGAAGGAAAAAATGATAATAAAAATGAACAAGCTAAGCACTTGAACATCAGTCAAAGTATTGGATCTTCAGGGAAAGTTGGCTCCAACTTTCCCTGAAGATCCAATTTGGTGAAACCTTAGTAGGTTCGTTGGCTCTCTAGGTTAGTTATTTACTATATATATATATATATATATATAAAGCGGTCGAGGCCACTCGTATTGCAATGTTAGGTGAAATTCTTGGATCGTCGTAAGACGAATTGCAGCAATGTCGTGTGGCAAGCACATTTTCCTCGATCAAGAGCGAAAATCGGAGGTTCGAAGACGATCAGATACCGACCGTAAACGATTCCAACCGGTGATCCTCTTACATGACCCGGTAGGTAGGTAGCCCGAGTTCGGTTCCGGAGGGAGTATGGTTGCAAAGCTGAAACTTAAATGAAATAACGGAAGGGATCAACCACCACATTATAATAACTTGTTTGTCTTTCAGATTCGTTTGAGCTTAAGGTCTCAAAATTCCCACATAAATTGACTTTGTGTTACACCTGCATTTGTGGGAAGGTAGTAAATACCTTTACTTTGGCAATTACTACTCTGCACCTTTGTACCTTTATACAATTTGACATTGTGGATTATCTGAGGACTTTTTTTTTACCTTGGCTTTGGAATTCGCACAGGAGTACTCAAATATTTCTACAAGGGAGATGGATATTTTACTAAAATGTAGAAGTTCTATTCTGATTTATAATGAAGAACAATAGACTAAAAAGACCTCCGCTGGATTTTGACACTGCAATGGGTTCCCTGGATTCGGATGAAGCCTCTGATCTTGTAGGATTATTTATTCTTTACAACTTTACCGCTTACGAGAATATGGACACAAATAATATAGGTCTCTATAGAGACAATGGTTTACTGATTGTTAAACATTCTACTAGAATTAGGGTAGACTTTATTAGGAAGATAATACACCGAGAATTTAAAAGTTTAGGGTGGAAATAAATAACCATTAGCATTAAACAGGTAGACTTTTAGATGTTACTCTGGACCTTAACAATAATTCTTTCTAACCTTATATGAAGGCTAAATCCAGCCCAATTTACTTAAGTCCTAATTCTAACCACCCCCATCAGTCATTAAACATATACCATCTTCTATTGAATCTAGACTCAACAACAACTCATCTAGCAAAGTAATTTTTGATCAGCATAGCACCTTTTATAATTCTGCCCTTAGAAACAGCGGTTATAGGGCTACAGCTATCAAATTCAGAAACTCTACTGGCAATAATAACAATGAGAAAAAAAGATCTAGAAAATCATCTGGTTTACTCTTCCATACAATATGATGGTTAAAACTAAATTGGGACAAAAACTCTTAAACCTGATTAGCAAACACTTTCCAAAAACTAATCCTATTAGCAAAATATTCAATAATAATCCACTTAAACTATTGTTGCACGGATAATGTAGAAAAAATAATTAAAAAACAAAATAACAAAGCGGATGTAATTGTAGAGATCCTAAAGAATGCTCATTGCAGAACAATTGCCTAGTTAGTTCCATAGTTTATCGTTGTACCATCTCCACAATTAAAAATCCTAATACTAAAAGGTTTATATAGGTTCTACTAAAAACCCGTTGAAAACTCGCTGGTATCAACACACTTTAACTTTCAACAATAGTTCTAATAAATACAGCTCTTCATTATCCAAGTACTATTGGTCTTTAATAGAAAAAGACAAAGCACCCACTGTTAAATTGAAAATCCTTATAAAACTTGTAACTCCCTCCCTGCACCTGGCTACCTCGGTCTTAACGAAAAGTTAGTAATTATCAAATTTAGGTACAAGTTTAAATTGCTAAACCAAAAAAAAAAAAATTGAGCTCACTGTTCATTGTAAAAATAGTTCAGTATTTACATTAACATTGAGGATTTATCTATAACATTTTAACTGCCCTTTTTGGTTGGTGGTTTTATTCGGGTTCGGCGTTCTGGTTAATCATTGCTGGATGTTTGATTCGCCATGTGTTATCTTGCTGATGTTTGCCGAGCGTTTGGCCTGGCATTGATCGGTGGGATGTATGGTTGTGGTGTGTTCTGCGCGGAATCGATAGTCATGCCGGTGTTCGATGGACTGTGATCTAACACGTATCGTTTGGCGGAGTCTCGGCACGTCTTTGTTGTGGCACCCGTTGCGTTGCTGGACTAGTACTTGGTGATTGCATTTTTTGGTGGGCAACGGTTTCTCACGGATTTTGAATGCTATTATTTCTTGGTTTTGACTGTTGGTACTTATATATCTAGGCTTCCCTAAAACTTTTTTTTAAAAGAATAGTGTTTCTATCTATCTATTATTCCACCCATACCTACCCTATATATATATATATATATATATATATATATTACAAACTAATACAAAGTGTACATTTTGTTTCGACATTGAAAGGACAATGTCTCAGGTGGTAAACACTTTGTCCTTTCAATGTCGAAACAAAATGTACAATTTTGTAGTAGTTTGTAATTTGAACATGTTCTAAAGTATAATCAATAATAAATATTCATAGCTCCATTTCTATATTGAGCACTGTTTTAAATTAATGTTTTGAACGTTGTTAATATTTTCTTCGTTCCTTATTCACTTGGATATATATATATATATATATATATATATATATATATGAATATAAATATATATATATATATATATATATATATATATAGTCATCCACAAACAGATCCGTTTCACTGTATCACAGCTCATCAGTACGGTTAGACTCCGATTGCTTTTAACCCAGGTTTGAAACCCGACCGAATTGGCGTCAGTCGGCGATACTACCTCTGGACTATTGGCGCTCGGTTGAAGAAGGCAGACTTTTAGCATGTATATTATCATTATACACGCCCAATAGCCAGAGTGCTCTAATTCATTTTTGAATGAGCGATATACATATATATATATATATATATATATATATATATATATATATATATATATAAACATATTATGCTACGTATATAACAGGCTTAGAAGTTTCATGCACGTTATCGATTCGAGATTTGAATATTTGGTTCCCGCGTTGTGCATGGTAGGTATATATTATATATTATCATACTGGGATGTTCATTTTTAAATTTAATTGTATAATTTAATTTTAATTAAAACAAAAATTAAATATAAACATGCAAAGTAAAATCTTGACAGTCAAATTAATATTTAAATAGAGTTGTTTTATGGCAGAAGTTATACATTTTTTTCCCATGGGACAACGGTGAAAGGAAGGAAAAAAAGAAGGAAGATAGTATGGGAAAAGCAAGAAAGCAACAAAAGAAAAATGAAGGAAAAGTAAGAAAGGGTAAAAAAATAGATTGGTAAATGCAAAAGACCAACTCGTATAAGCAAAGTAAAGAAAGGAAGAAAAAAGAAAAAAAAAGAAAGAGACAATGAGAAACATAAAAAGAAGGCGGGAAAGAAAAAACAAACAAAGAGAAATGAAAGAAAGAAAGAAAGAAAGAAAAAAGAAAGAAAGAAAGAAAGAAAGAGGGGGAGACAGAAAGAATGAAAGAAAGAATGTGTGAAAGAAATTTTTATCTAACCAAACAAAAGAAAGAAAAGAAGGAAAGAAAAAACGGGCAAACAAACATAGGAAAGAGAGACTAAAATGAAAGAAAGCAAAATATTTAATCAAATAGCAAGAAGAAAGAAAGAAAGAAAGAAAGAAAGAAATCATTTTGTCTAAACCTAAAAGAAGAAAGAAAAGAAAGAAAGAAAAAGACAAAAAACAAACATAGGAAAAAAGACCGGAGAGAAAAAAAGCAAAACGTTTAATCAAATAAAAGAAAGAAAGAAAGAAAGAAAGAAAGAAAGAAAGAAAGAAAGAAAGAGACAATGTGTGAAAGAAAGCAATCTTTTTGTTTAACCAAAAAAAAAAAAAGAAAGAAAAGAAAAAAAGATAAAAACGGACAAACATAGGAAAGAAAGACTGGAGAGAATGAAAGCAAAATGTTTACTCAAAAAGAAAGAAAGAAAGAAAGAAAGAAAGAAAGAAAGAAAGAAAGAAGGAATAGTAAAATGACTTCATGCGGATAGAAAGTGAGAGAGTTTGGATAAGAAAGAAAGAAAGAAAGAAAGAAAGAAAGAAAGAAAGAATAGTAAAATGACTTCATGCCGATAGAAAGTGAGAGAGTCTAAATAAGAAAGAAAGAAAGAAAGAAAGAAAGAATGGTAATATGACTTAATGCAGATAGAAAGTGAGAGAGTCTGGATAAGAAAGAAAGAAAGAAAGAAGGAAAGAAAGAAAGAAAGAAAGAAAGAAAGAAAGAAAGAAAAAAAACAAACATTTTTTTTAACCAAAGAAAAAAAATGAATGAAAGCAAAAGACAGAAAAGCAAACATAGAAAAGAGAGACTAGAGAGAAATAAAATCAAAATATTCAATTAAAAAAGAGATAGAAAGAAAGAAAGAATGTGTGAAAAAAAAAGCTACCATTTTGTGTAACCAAACAAAAGAAAAAAGAAAAAGACGGACAAACAAACATCGAGAAGAAAGACTGGAGAGAAAGAATGCAAAATTTTTAATCAAATAACAAAAACAAAGAAAGAAAGAAAGAAAGAATGTGTGAAGGAATGTAATCATTTTGTCTAACCAAACAAAAGAAAGAAAAAAAAAGAAAAAATGACGGACAATCAAAAGGTATTAAATAGAGACTAGAAAGAAAGAAAGCAAAATGTTTCATCAAATAGAAGAAAAAGAAAAAAAGAAAGAAAGAGAAAGAAAGAAAGAAAGTAGATGAAGATGCTAATTAGATAAACTAAACGACAAACTGAACAGAAAGAAGAAGACGACGAAAAAAGACGAGAAACGACGAGAAACGACGAGAACGAGGAGGAGGCGGACGATGCACTAACCAAATTCATGTAGGATGTTTGGAAAGAAAGTCAGCTTACACAGTCAGAAGCGAAAAAGTGACAATTTATTTTTAAATGAAGATTGGTTAGCGCCTTTAAAACTCTTGGAATAATTTTTCATATTATGGACGCTGATTTTCCCAACCCCGAACGCCTACCCTTGAACAGATATCGACAATATGCACAGAATGCAATTTCTAATTTCACTCAATACAACTATGTTTGTTCCGACCGATTTTTGTATTTCATATCAAATATTAAAAATTGGCCAGCAGAAAATTAAAAATAAAATGGAAGATACAAAACAAAATAAGCTTCACAGAAAATAGGTTTTTCTAGAAAGAAGAAAATAATGCTTTCTTTTTGTTCAAACGAGATGCGTGTGGGAGTCGATGTGATACATTGCGTGGGAATGTAACCTATACTTTAGAAGACGAGATTCTCAGTCCATACATCATGATTTGAATATATTTGTTAATCAATTTTCTGGTGCCTATACATTTGCTCATATGACGATGTTTGTCCGTCTGTCTGTGTGTCTTTTTGATCTCCGCCGAAACTCACTGAGTTCTCTCCAGGGAGTCATCGTCAGCTGAAAATTGCTTAAAACAAAAGATACCAGGTGGCGCGCGAAGGATGGATTTAATTTAATTAAAAATCAAGCTTTTAATCACGAACACATTCACTTCATGTAGGACTCTTATTCACTCCGTCATTGTATTCTCCTTATCTCGTCTTTTCCCTTGTTCCTCTTACTTCAACCTCTTCATTTCTTTTTCATTTTCGTTCTTCTTTCTCGCGAGAGTCTGACTTCTCTCACCAATTCACGCATAATTTATCTTCTCTATACAAAACTCTATTCTCATTTTTTAAATATTCATCCATTCACATTCTTTTTCTGTTTGTCGCTTTGTACTTCTCCCTCCAATTTTTAAACTCTTACCGCCTCTATTTCCTTATTGTAAACACACACACACACACACACACACATATATATATATATATATACAGATATCTTCACCTGGATATATATATATATATATATATATATATATATATATATATATATATATATATAGGTGAAGAGAACCAACAGTTTTACAATTCCGAGTTCTGGGGCATTTACGTTTTTTTTTTTATTTATAAAAATGCTCACTACAACAAATATTGTAGAACATAATATAATTAAATTTGTTTTTTAAATTTGTTTTTTAATTAAAATAATAAATTTTTCATGCGACACAGAACTTTTTATGTTTCAATATTTCTACCTAGTCATCAGGCAATGTTGGATCATTGTTGTGAAAATGATTTTCATTTGAATATAATAAACAATATATTTGTTATTTATAGATATGGGAAGACAGAAAAATTTATGTGTGTGTTCAATTTAACTAAACCGAATAGAGATTGACTTTAAATTTAAAAAAAAGTTTTTATTTTTGGTGAATACGTGATTTCATCTTTCAATCTTAATGGCAAATGTGTCATCGAATTTCAAAACCCCAGTCTAGACTCTATTTCCGTTGATTTATCCATTATTGTCACAAAATGTTTTTCATATATTATTTTAATTAAAAACAAATCTATATATTTTATTTTTACATACGACGTGTGTTACCACGTGCGATACCCTGTCTTCATCAGCCGCCGACCAGGAGTGATGTCACGGTTTCTGTGGCTATGGCGGAACTGCCACCCCTGGCGCCACTAGCAGCGTTTGCCACCAGGCAGGGTATGAAGATAAACTTGTTGATTGTCCCTCTTGTATATTCTTGTAAAGAAGTGGACAAGCATAAAGCACATGACACAAGGTACCACGGTCCTTTTTACACAAAAAACAGAGATCTGTATCTATCTATCCTCACATTTTGAGGCTTGTTTCATTTGGAAGAAGGTCGTATGTAGATCGAAGAAGAAAAATCTCGTTTAAATTTGGTCATAACACATTACATTGCATTTAAATATATGGTTCTGTTTTCATTTCGAGCTCTCACGCGGTGTGACGTCATAGAACCGCATTACAAATTTACGAAGTGCGTTTGCTATTTTTGGTAACTGTTATTGTTGCTTAGCAAAGTTTTATTTCAACACAAGATAAAATCGTCGCTGATGGTGGATGTTTTTATGTTAACGTTCTTGTAACCACTCTGAAGATGGCTCATGTGAGCCGAAAGCTTAGAACCAACTTAATAAAAAATTATCCAAATGTTGGAGAATTTTTGTCTTTATTTTCACCTGAAATTTAAGCCAAAATACGTTTTAGAATGGCTCATGATTAAATATAATAGACATTCATTGTCTCTTATATTTAACAGTATATGTTTAGAAAATTATCTGCTGCCTCGTTACACTATATATATATATAATACAAGAGAATGGGCTGAAAAAATGATGGGTTGACTATGAAGGAATGATACTAGAACTGTGAAAGCTTGCAGGCATCATTTTTACATTTTCTCATCAAAAACAGCATTTTTTTCTTTCCAGCTACGACTGTGGGATGAAAAGTTCATAGGCTGATTGTCAAGAAGTGCTCCTGGAGCAGAGGACATTTATTAAAAACTGCCGTTTCTGATTCTAGGTAAAAGGGCTGAAATGTTGAAGGGCTATGAAGGAGTGATGCTTAATCTGTGAAATCTTACATACATTAATTTATTTCCAGGTATGAGGATGGGATGAAAAGTACATAGGCTGACTATGAAGTGTGAAAACATTGCGGGTACAAATTCAAACATTTCTTACTAAAAACTGCATTGTCTTTCCCCAGAGAAATTGAGAGTTCAAAGATGTCTTCAACAATAACTATTAGTGACTTATCTTGAAAATGAATAAAAATAATTGAAATCATGGTGTCATCAAGTACCTCCCGAAAAATTGTTTAGTACACTTTAAGTAAAGCAAAGCGTAAATAAGATAGTACTGGCTGCTCAGGGTTAGGGTTACGGTTACTTTTAATATTATCATTATCGTTAGCGTTGAGGTGAACAGATACTACACACTGATCTCAGACCGATCTCCAGGTTGTGAAGAAATGAGTAACTTGTGTAGCACTGGCATCTCTATCAATGAATCAGAACATTGCCTTATTATTACCATGAGAGGTAAGGAGAACAGATACTACCCGTTGATCCCAGCCCAATGTTCATGGATTAAAGAAAAATATGACTCAGTTAGCACTGTCTACTCTGTCAGATAAGTGCGTTGTGGTGCAGAGGATATCGACTCCGAGCAACAAATCGGAGTCACGAGTTTGAATTCCAGTTGGATTCCTTGCATTCACTTATGCACAAATACGGTTGGGAAAGGTATTAATGCGTTTTTCCCTCCAGTTATGGGTTAAATAATAATACAGATCGGGTTCTATAGCATTGGCTTGCAACTCTACCGCAGAAAGCAATGGCAACCTACTGCGGGATAAATCTTCTGCTCAGTCAGTCATGTCTCTTTCAAGACATGATCGTCCAAGCGTGTATCACGTATGGCTTTTAACTGACTGATAGTTGTTTAATTCTATCAGTAATGCTTGCATTCCTTCCTGACCACTGACTATTCCTTTCTTCCTGATTTCACGTGTAGCACTTATCTGACTGACTCTGTCAGAGAAAGCTGAATGGTTCTTTATAAATAAATTCAATTAATTTTACCATTAGCATTAAAGTTGAGGAGAACAGATACTACAATTTGATCCAAGCTCGATGTCCAGGGAGAGAAGAAGAACGAAACACGGGTAGAACTGTCTGCTCTGTTAATGAATTCCAAATGTTTACTTATAAGGAAACGGCTAATATTAACATTATTATTAGAGGTTAGAAGAACAGATACTACGCATTGATCCCGGTTCGATGTCCAGGGAGGTTAGAAGAACAAAACGTGGGTAGAACTGGCTGCTCGGTCAATGAATGCCGAATGTTTTCTTATAAGGAAACGGTTAATATTAACATTATTATTAGAGGTTAGAAGAACAGATACTACGCATTGATCCCGGTTCGATGTCCAGGAAGGTTAGAAGAACAAAACGTGGGTAGAAATGGCTGCTCGGTCAATGAATGCCGAATGTTTTCTTATAAGGAAACGGTTAATATTAACATTATTATTAGAGGTTAGAAGAACAGATACTACGCATTGATCCCGGTTCGATGTCTAGGTAGGGAAGAAGAACAAAACGTGGGTAGAACTGGCTGCTCGGTCAATGAATGCCAAATGTTTTCTTATAAGGAAACGGTTAATATTAACATTATTATTAGAGGTTAGAAGAACAGATACTACGCATTGATCTCGGTTCGATGTCCAGGTAGGGAAGAAGAACAAAACGTGGGTAGAACTGGCTGCTCGGTCAATGAATGCCAAATGTTTTCTTATAAGGAAACGGTTAATATTAACATTATTATTAGAGGTTAGAAGAACAGATACTACGCATTGATCTCGGTTCGATGTCCAGGGAGGTTAGAAGAACAAAACGTGGGTAGAACTGGCTGCTCGGTCAATGAATGCTGAATGTTTTCTTATAAGGAAACGGTTAATATTAACATTATTATTAGAGGTTAGAAGAACAGATGCTACGCATTGATCCCGGTTCGATGTCCAGGGAGGTTAGAAGAACAAAACGTGGGTAGAACTGGCTGCTCGGTCAATGAATGCTGAATGTTTTCTTATAAGGAAACGGTTAATATTAACATTATTATTAGAGGTTAGAAGAACAGATACTACGCATTGATCCCGGTTCGATGTCCAGGGAGGTTAGAAGAACAAAACGTGGGTAGAAATGGCTGCTCGGTCAATGAATGCCGAATGTTTTCTTATAAGGAAACGGTTAATATTAACATTATTATTAGAGGTTAGAAGAACAGATACTACGCATTGATCCCGGTTCGATGTCCAGGGAGGTTAGAAGAACAAAACGTGGGTAGAACTGGCTGCTCGGTCAATGAATGCTGAATGTTTTCTTATAAGGAAACGGTTAATATTAACATTATTATTAGAGGTTAGAAGAACAGATACTACGCATTGATCCCGGTTCGATGTCCAGGGAGGTTAGAAGAACAAAACGTGGGTAGAACTGGCTGCTCGGTCAATGAATGCTGAATGTTTTCTTATAAGGAAACGGTTAATATTAACATTATTATTAGAGGTTAGAAGAACAGATACTACAATTTGATCCCGGTTCGATGTCCAGGGAGGTTAGAAGAACAAAACGTGGGTAGAAATGGCTGCTCGGTCAATGAATGCCGAATGTTTTCTTATAAGGAAACGGTTAATATTAACATTATTATTAGAGGTGAGAAGAACAGATACTACGCATTGATCCCGGTTCGATGTCCAGGTAGGGAAGAAGAACAAAACGTGGGTAGAACTGGCTGCTCGGTCAATGAATGCCAAATGTTTTCTTATAAGGAAACGGTTAATATTAACATTATTATTAGAGGTTAGAAGAACAGATACTACGCATTGATCCCGGTTCGATGTCCAGGGAGGTTAGAAGAACAAAACGTGGGTAGAACTGGCTGCTCGGTCAATGAATGCCGAATGTTTTCTTATAAGGAAACGGTTAATATTAACATTATTATTAGAGGTTAGAAGAACAGATACTACGCATTGATCCCGGTTCGATGTCCAGGGAGGTTAGAAGAACAAAACGTGAGTAGAACTGGCTGTTCGGTCAATGAATGCCGAATGTTTTCTTATAAGAAAACGGTTAATATTAACATTATTATTAGAGGTTAGAAGAACAGATACTACACATTGATCCCGGTTCGATGTCCAGGTAGGGAAGAAGAACAAAACGTGGGTAGAACTGGCTGCTCGGTCAATGAATGCTGAATGTTTTCTTATAAGGAAACGGCTAATATTAACATTACCGTTAGAGATTAGAGGAATAGATACTACACATTGATCCTGATGCACAGGGAGGGAAGAAAGATGTAACTCGAGTAGAACTGGCTAAGGAAACGGCTGATATTGACATTACCATTACAAGAGTTAAACAAATTTAAAAACCACATTGCAAACATTCATAGCTGATAAAATCTCAGAAATAATTATGTGAATGTAGATAAACACAAAAGATCAGAGATGTTAATGAAGTTTATAATGGCTGCACAAGCCTATTTACCAAAAATTATTAAGCAAATATATATTTTTAAATAATGCAGCTTCAATATGTACATTATGGAAACAACATACTGAGATTATTGTCCAATTCGTGTCTGGCTGCCCATATTTGACACTGAATTAATAATGATATAAAATTGGGAAGTATACATTTGAGATGATTTGAACAGCCGAATGGTTCTTTATTATTTTTTTTTTTTAATCATTTCACCCCGAGCAAGGCAGAAACGCCACTGATGTGCAGGGGGTTACATAAATGTAGAAAAATTAATTAGAAAAGAGTGAGGAGTACAAGCTAGTTAGAAAGGAACAATAGAAAGCTGAGAAAGCAGGTGCAATGACAGATACATGGGCGGAGAGAACGTGAAGATTATACAGGGGAGGGGAGAGAGCTAGAGTCCAGTGGTTAGTAGGTGAGTATTCACTTTGCTTTTAAATTTCTGGAGGTCGTAGCCGTCAGGAAAGCAAGAATACGGGAGTGAGTTCCACAGGCGGGAAGTGCGAGAGAGGAAGCTGCAGGAGTAGAATTGTCGTCTGCATTTGGCTAACCTGACTGTGAATGGGTGGGACCCAGTTGCCAGTCTGGTTGCACGGGTAAACACCTGTTGAGGAGGCATCAGTGACTTAAGCTCATCCGAGCAGAAGCCATGAAAGTATTTATAGAAGAGACAGAGGGAGGCCACATTTCGACGATGGGAAAGTGGCTGCAGACGAGTCGCCAGATCAGTACCTATCACATTACAGACTCTCCTTTGGAGCTTGTCAAGAACACTGAGGAGAACGGCAGGGGCACCTGACCATAAATGGCAGCAGTACTCCATGCACGGACGGATGGTTGACTTGTATATATGCAGGATGGATTCAGGTGGAAAAAACATCCTGGATCGACATAGTGACCCAATCTTCTTAGCAGTAGATTTTGCTATGGATTCAATATAGTGCTTCCATTTGAGGTCTGAGGACAGGGTAAGTCCGAGGAGGCATAGTGTATTACTCTCCGGGAGAATCATCTGGTCCTTGCTTATGGGAGGCAGAAGAGGTTGCCTGTAATGGATGACAGACAACAGCTTGGTCTTAGAGGAATTGAAGTTGACAAGCCACTTCTTGCCCCAGTTCACCACAGAGTGTAGATCCCGCTCAAGGTCAGCAGCGAGATTATGTCTGTCCACCACGACAGGTTTCTTACTGGAGCGGGAGTATATTGTAGTGTCATCTGCGTAGATGCCTACTTGGGACTTGATCTCATCTGGGAGGTCGTTGATGAAAATAAGGAAGAGCGTTGGGCCCAGGATAGAGCCTTGTGGGACACCAGCATTCGTGCTGTAGGACGAAGAGGCACGCCCATTCAGAACGACCTTCATTTTGCGGTTATTTAAGAAAGATTGGATTAGGTCAAGCAGGCGACCGGTAATACCATAACCGCGTAGTTTGCATAGGAGGCCAGGGTGCCAAACCCTGTCGAAAGCCTTGGAGATATCCAGAGCAACCGCGCGAGCCTCGTCAGACTCAACAAGGGCCTGTAGCATGTACTCCGTTACAGTTGTTAGCAGGTCGGCTGTGGACCTGTCAAATCGGAATCCATATTGCCTGTCGGAGAACAGTTTGTGGCCGGTGAGATGATGAACTATTTCAGCATTGATTATAGCCTCGAACACTTTCCCGAATATTGGTAGAAGACTGATAGGGCGATAATTGGATGGGTCCGAGGGTTCACCACAGTTCTTAAAGACAGGAACGACTGAAGAGAATTTCCAGCATGCAGGAAAGCAGGAAGCAGAAAGGCAGTAGTTAAACAGTTTAGAGAGGACAGGGGAAAGTTCAGGGGCACACCTCTTAAGGACTATCACCGGGATTCCATCGTCTCCACACGCCTTATGGGGGTCGAGTTTTGAAATTACTCTGGATACTATTGTCGGGGTAATATATACGTCGTGCAGTTTGGCCTCAGTTCTAATAGGGAAGTCGGGTGGGTGCACTCCGGACGAGTCGAATGTGGAGTTGGATGAGAATCTGCGGGCAAAGCACTCAGCTTTCTCCGCAGATGACGTGAGAACATCAAATCCATGGATTAAAGGAGGTATTGAGGATTTCCTATTGTTGAGCACTCGTTTACAAATCCTCCAATAGTCCTTGGAGCCGAACTTGCGGTCAGCTATATACTGTCACATTCTCTCAGCAAACAACTGCTTGGCGTCATTTAGGGTTCTCTTGCACTCACTGCGAGCAGATGTGAACAGGCGCCTATTGTGATCAGTTGGCTGTCTCCGGAATAGACGGAAGTAATGGTTCCTGTGGGCAATGGCGGCTGAGCAGGCCGGAGAGAACCACGGAGAGGAATGAGGTTTTAAGCAATACTTCCTGGTGGGTATGAAGGCATCAATGCCAGCTTTCACCCATGACGAGACCTCAGAGGCACAGTCATCAACTGATAGGTCAAACACTTTTCCCCAAGGGACGTCGCAGAGGAAATCGCGAAAGGCATCCCAGTCAGCTTTTTGGTAGAGGTAGGAGGTTCTATAAGTAGGGGGATCCTGGGGGGAGTGAGATTGGAAAGAAATACTGAGGGGGACTACAGCGTGGTCGGAGTTGCCGAGAGGGCAAAGCTGCGCAGAGGTGAAACATATATCTAGCAGTGAGGAATAACCCGAGGGTGTGCTTGGGAAGCGAGTGGGGAAGTCCACCACTTGCGTAAGGGATTGGGAAATAGCAAAGTTCATGGCGTGAATGCCCGCCGAATCAGTAACAGCGTTTTCAAGCCACTCAGAGTGATGGGCATTGAGGTCTCCAAATACAAATATGTGGGCAAATGGGTGATAGGAAATAGCCTTATCTATGTCGTCGGCAATGCTATCTAGTAGGGAGCAGTCAGGAGAGGATGGAGAACGGTAAAGGAAGAATAGGTAGCTAACCGAACTGAGGAGAGACAAGCGGAGACATATGTATTTGTGGTCAGTAGATTCGAGTGAAGTCACCCTAGTTCGCTGACATAAACACCCAGCCCATGCATGTGGACAGTGGAATCCTTCCTTAAAAGGGGAAGATAACCAGGGATGAAGAGGTCAGAGGAGGGAATAGCTGAGTTGAGGTTAGTTTCGCAGAGCGCGAGGATGTCAGGGGAGTTTTCATGCAGGAACGCTTCTACACTAGCAAAGTTAGTACGAATGCCTCGGATATTAGTGAAGGAGAGGTTAATGGGCTTAGGTGGTTTGGATTTAACTGGTTTAGGGTCATTTCTGATTTGTTTCGTCATGTTTTTTGTTTATAGAAAGGGACCTAGGGTAGAGGACACAGGCGGTCATTACCCACGATATGTGCTGGGAGGGAGACTGGCTAGGGCTGCAACAAGGTGTGGCCTCGGGGTTGCCCACCGAATGCGCTTGCAGGGACACCTATCCATGCGCGACATGGCACTACAAGAACCCCGATATCATACAACTGTTGATCAGAGCAGCCGCTCTTGACGCTACGCAAGAATTAGGGCTCCTAACTACCAGTCGGAAGCAGCAACAAGGAAACTGCCAACCCGGTACCCTCACAGTGATGAGCCATTGCCACCAACCGGCCAGATCGCAGGAAACTCACGGAAGCACCAGTACCAAGGTCTGAAGAGAAAAAAGAGAAAAACGGGAACCACATCCTAAACAGGAAACACGGAACGAGACTCTACTCCAGTTCAATAGACGTGGGAGGAGTATAGACCGGGCGATAGTGTGACCTATCTACTCCTATTAAAAAAAAACAAAAACAAACGAACACGAACAACCTTTGAAAAAACACAAACTTACAAAAGTGGAGTTAACTAAGTCCAAATGAACTCCAAAAAAAGAAAAAAAAAAACAAAACACAGATATATATAAAAAAAAACAAACGAAAAATACCTCACAGTTTAACACAGGAAATTTGAATTAAAGATTCATTCTTCAATTCTTGCTTTTCCCAAAAATCAACATCGAGTTAAGCTGCTAAGTAAAATCCCATTCAAAGAACATCACATGGCATGGAGATGTAATGGCTGCTGATACCTTGGCCAAAGTAGCTTCGCATAACAGAATAAATAAAAATTTCAAAATTTTTTTTTTCCTCCCAAATGAAGCATGAACTCCAAAAAGGGGGAAAAAAAACAAAAAACAAAACACAGATATATAAAAAAAAAAAAAAAAAATACCTCACAGTTTAACACAGGAAATTTGAATTAAAGATTCATTCTTCAATTCTTGCTTTTCCCAAAAATCAACATCGAGTTAAGCTGCTAAGTAAAATCCAGTTAAGCTGCTAAGTAAAATAAATAAATAGAATTAATTTTACCATTAGCATTAAAGGTGAGGACGACAGATACCACACTTTGATCCAAGCTCGATGCCCAGTGGGTGAAGAAGAACGAAACACGGGTAGAACTGTCTGCTCGGTCAATGAATGCCAAATGTTTCCTTATAAGGAAACGGCTAATATTAACATTACCATTCGAGGTTAGAAGACAGACACTAGGCTTTGATCACAGATCGATGGCCAAGGAGTGAAAAAAAATAAAATAAAACACAGGAAAAATTGTCTGCACGGTTAATGAATGCCGAATGTTACCTTAAAAAGAAACGTCTAATATTAACATTACCATTAGAGATTAGAAGAACAGATACTACGCTTTGATCATAGCTCGATGTATGGGAAACTTACATAGCATATATACTCACAGAAATAATTATGTGGATGGAGGTAAACACAAAAGATAAGAGAAGTTAATGAAGTTTATAATGGCTGCAGAAGTCTCTTTACCAAAAATTATTAAGCAAATATATATTTTTAAATAATGCAGCCTCAATATGTACATTATGGAAACAACATACTGAGATTATTGTCCAATTAGTGTCTGGTTGCCCGTAGTTGACACTGAAATAACAATGATATAAAATTGGGTCATATACATGAATTGGAGAGATGTTATCGATAGAATCAAAGAATAGTTGTCGAAAATTAAATTGAAGAAATCAGGAAATCTGCACAAAAGCCGGATAGTGAAACCCAAGAAAAGAGGCAGAGATGATAAACAAGTTCTTCAAAGAAAAGAAAAAACCCACAAGCAACCCATATATTAGTGTTTGCTTTGCGCTCAAAATAATTTTTGAAATGAAAATTAAAATTTAACCTTTTGGCGTGAACGAATGTTTGTTTTACAATATCAAATTTTATCATAATATGAACAATGGCAGTGAAAGGTGGACAATATCATCAAAGATGAAGGAGAGACTTGAAGCAATTGAAATGTGGTTCTACAGAAGGATGCTGCGGATATCATGGGTCGAGCATGTGAGCAATGATGAAGTTTTGGAACTGATGGAAACTAAAAGGAAATTAATACTGAGCATCAGGAAGAGATAGCTGAAGTTTCTGAGACATGCAATGAGAAAGGAGGGCTTGGAGAACTTAATACTAACAAGGCAGATAGGGAGAAAAAGAGACAGGGGAAAGCAGCGGATAACATATTTGAAGGACCTGATTAGGTGGATGATGGAACGAGGAATGGGTGGTGTAACAAGAGAAGGCGTGCTAAGAGCCACCAGGGATAGGAAGAAGTGGAAAGCCATGATCGCCTACGTCCTGAAGGAACAAGGTACATAAAAGAAGAAGTTTTATGTTGAACACAGTCTAAATTTTTATGGTGAACATCAATTCTGGCGGCGACATTCTAGATCTAGTGTTAGGATTTGGCCTAATTCTGAAAAGGCTCAGAAATTACTGAAGCAAAGTACGCACAAATAACCTTGGGAAAGGTTTTAATCCGTCTCTTCCTTTCAAATATGGATTAAATAACAGGACAGATTGGGTTCTATAACCTTGCCTGGCAATCAGTCTACCGCAGAAAGTAATGGTAGGATAATCTTCTGCCAAATCAGTCATGTCTCATCCAAGCATGTATCACGTATGACACTTAATTGATTGGCTGATCCAATTGTAATTTTATTTTCATATTGTTAATCGTGACAGAAACAAATTTTCACTTTCGTAGAATTTTCATTTGAAGTCTTACTAATATTTTCTTTCTGTTCGTCGATGTATTTATTCTGTTCACATATTTTTTGTTTTTGCAAACAAATCAGTTTTAAAGTGCTTAACACCACTAATCATTTAACTTAAACTTCTCATATTCTCGATTGACAATTCCTGCGTACTTGACAAAATTGTCATCTTCACACTTTACTAAGTTTAGGCAATTCCGCCGTGCATTAAATGTTGAAGTTCTATCTCTGAAAATTCATCCCTGAAATTTTATACAAATTTATCTCGCCTGGTTGTTATGGCAAGATATAATTTATTTATTTTTCATGTTCAGCAGGGGATAATTTCTCAATAACAGTCGGACTTTTTTTTTGTCATTCCAATGCGAACAATCCACTTTGAAGAACTCTTTGTATCTTTTGTAATATTTATAAAGTTATTTCGTCCGGACTGTATAAAGATAACTCGCTAATAGAATTCGCTATAGAGTCTGGAGTGAATGAGTCAAACCGTTTTTCCTCCACCGCTTTCTTAAACAACTATTTGAAAAAACATTTGTTGTTTTTGTATCTGAAATTGCCGTTCATGTTAGGCTTTTTGTTGTTGTAACTGTAGATTTGCTGTTGCTTTTGCCGTTCATATTAAGCTTTCTGTTGTGGCAATTATAGTTTTTGCTGTTGCTTTTGAAGTGCCAACATTTGAACCATAAATGATTTCAGTTCGTTCATTGTCTTCGATTTCTCTCAGTATTTCAATTACTACATGTAGGATACGTAGTTTTCTCTATAGTCCGAGTGAAATCAGTTCAGAACGAGATCTTCGTCGCCACCTTTATAACGTTAGATTTTTGTAACGTTATTTTGAAGGAAACTTTTAGCAACTCACTATTCCTGTCCCTTCAGGATGTAGGCGATCATGGTTCTCCACGTTTCCCTGTCCCTTGTGGCTCCTATTATGTTTGTTCCCGTTACTCCTGTCAACCCCCGTTCCGTCAACCACCTGATCAGGCCCTGCAAATATGTTATCCGCTGCCTTCCTCGGTCTCTCTTTCCTTCTATCAGGTTCTCCAGGCTCTCCTTCCTCATTGCCTGTCCCAGGAACTTCAGTTGTCTCTTCCTGATGCCCAGTATCAATTTCCTTTTTGTTGCCATTCTTTCCAAAACAAAAACAAAGATCAATCATACAAAAAAATTAAAGAACATTCCTTTACTATGAAAGTATAAAATTATGTACAAGATATGTGTATTTGAAAACGTACAATTGTGTTCAAAATATTTTGATTTTGGAATTAAATAGCCCATAGAGATGTTGATATGCCACTAAGCAAAATCTACCAAACAACCGACACGAAAGAACTCTTTCATGACATTCTTCTTCTTCTTCTATGTACCCTGTCTTTTCAGGACGTAGGCGATCATAGTTCTCCACGTCTCCCTATCCCTTGCGGCTCTTAGTATGTTTGCTCCTGTTACACCTCGCAACCCCCGTTCCTTCATCCACCTGATCAGGCCCTGCAAATATGTTATCCGCTGCCTTCCCCTGTCTCTCTTTCCTTCTATCTGACCAGTCAGTATCAGGTTCTCCAGGCTCTGAACAACTTACTATTAGCCAGGAATAATATTTCGGTATCTTCGCGTAAAGTCAACATGCTAAACTAAAATAATTCTTTCGAAAGAAGAAATTGTTGTATATCGATTCGATAAAAAATAGACTGGATCCAAAACTGAAGATCTTCTCGGCTTTGTTGATAAAAATTGCTGATACGGACATTTAAAAAAAAACTAGCGGTATAGCCCGGCGTTGCTCGGGTGTAATGAAAGCTTTAAAACTAATCCATGGTCCTGCGGCTCAGACTCTTTGGACGTTGGTACGAAAGACTAAAAAGCAATAGTTGTTTCCAGTTAAAGCGAAACCGTAGACTGAAAGAAAAATGAATGGATGTAAGTCAAATTTTGATTTCCTGGTATCGATATTAAATAAGTTTTTTTCGTCGTAAACTGAATTTTGAAGGCTAAATAAGTCCTTTGAGTAAATGGTATCATGGCTGAGATTAAGAACTACAATTATACCTACTTAGAGCCAAACCCGAAGCAAAAACTAAAATATAAGGGCTGAAAAAATACCGACATACAGGCAGATAAACAAACACACACACAAACATCTTGCCTATTAGATATATAAATATTATCGATTTTGTGCACTATTGTAAGAACTGCAACCTTGAAACTTCTGAATATCGTTTCTTATGTCTTTGGCTATGAGTGTATCAAATTTGATTAAAATCGGACCACTCCTTCTATAACCAGATTTTTTCGATTATTGATTTTTGATATTTATCTGGGGTACCTCGACACAAAACCTAGCTAAGAACACTCGCAGACGCTTATAGTACAACAGTGTAAATTTTCAAGAAAATCGGTTCAGCCGTTTCGGAGTCTATAGGTAATGGACACACACACACACACACATAAAGTGCTATTTATAAATAAGTTTAGATATGACTTTTATTATTATTCTCTTTTCTTCAGTGACGTGTGTGGTGGAGTCGGGGTTTAGTCGGCGGTTGGCACATGCAGAATTGACGACTCGACTGCTGTCTGCAACTGCTAAAATCAACTCTGAAAATCAACTGACTCTGTATCAGCTGACGTCCCTAAAAATGTTGTCTCCAGAACTCTGTGGTTTCCGGTACATTTTAACACAATCTTTCACACTTCCGACCCCGGTAGTCTTAATAAATTTCTAGCTCCACACATGCATTTTTGCATTTATTTGACATTTTAAACAGAACCCATTCTTACAACGACATCTACCTCGTGCAGTGCAAAATACACTTCAGGGCAAAATTCGACATAGACTAAGATATTATAATAACGATCTACAACACAATCTCTTCAATGACGCACATTACCGGAATGATGCACAGCACAGAACCATATTTATCTACCTCCCTACCGTAGCGGAATGTGACCTTTTCAACTTGGGGAATCCCAGCCAGATAGCTCGGTCAAAAATTAATTGTCGGATGTTCCCCAGACGAGATTCTACACTTCGGGTTACTCTCCGCCCGAAGGCAGAGAATCCGACAAGGCATGTGTTCGTGCTAATGCAATACACAGAACAGTATTTAGTTGCCACACGACTTGGGACAAAATGTAGCACAAGGCCTTTTTTAATGTGTAGCAATCCGGGCCATACAGCCCGAGCAAAAATTAATTGTCTAATTTTTCCCAGACGAGACTCTACTTTTCGGCGGAGCCTCGACTGGGTTACTACTTTCCGCCCAAAGGCAGAGAGTCCGACTAAGCAAGTATTCATGCTGATGCACAACAAAAAACGCATTCAGACTTCTGTTTGAGTGCTTTATGTACTAAATATTACTGGTGACATGATCCCAGTAGCACAATGCATTCAACGGTTACGTTTGTTGCCTGGAGATCCGTGTTCAATCACACGTGTCAGTATCAACATTTTCTTCCTACATAACAGGATCTTCATGTATCGGTCATGAATCGAATAACTTTTGTTCATAAGTAATGAATAACGTATTAATTTGATTATGTATTTTTAACGCATC
Organism: Ascarosepion bandense; assembly: GCA_037127315.1. Classification (NCBI taxonomy): domain Eukaryota; kingdom Metazoa; phylum Mollusca; class Cephalopoda; order Sepiida; family Sepiidae; genus Ascarosepion; species Ascarosepion bandense. The sequence continues at coordinate 2,008,377 of JBBBDQ010001140.1, forward strand.
TAATTAGTGGCTATCGCATAATAAAGTTCTAGAAGGTTCTAGGAAATTCTAGAAGACTTTTGAAAGTCATAGTCGTAATATATATCAAATTTTAAAATTTCGTGTTGGTGTGGCATTTTTGAAAATTAAACTTAATTTAATTCTTTGTCATACTTTTAACAAATGTTAATCGAATTGTGGTACAGAAAATATATTTTTTTTTATAAAAAGGCAAAAATCACAACTTTAAATCATAAAAAGTGTCTACAAATATTAAATGATTACCTTTTTCTTTAGCAGACCGTATCTTGAATTATGATGAAAAAATATCCCAAATTGACCGTTGAAGTGTTGTAAATTTGATTGACTGATAAATCATAAGACTACATAAAGAAATTACATAAAAAAACTTAATCATAAAAACATGTCCGTATATTTTAATGAAACCTGCATATATATATATATATATATATATATATATATATATATATATATATATATAAGTATAAGTATATATATATATATATATATATAAGTATGTATGGAATCAAATTACGTATCCAAATAAAAGAAATACTATTCTTCAAAAAAGTGCCCAATCTTACATTTATAGCGATATTGTAACAAATTTATGTTATAAATTCTAAATAAATATTTTACGACAGACGCCAAATCGGTCGAGGTTTGTTCCCGGCCAGAAGCAAGTGGATGTGTCTAGCCACACTGATGAGCTGGAATACAGCGAAACATGCTTGTATGTGGTTGACTAATATATATATATATATATATGCGTGACTCTTCAGAAATGAATTGAGTTCTCTTGGTGACTGGCGTCTGTATATATACAAGAAGTACTTATATACAAGAAGTTAAAATTTCCCTTCTCCGATGCCATGCGCTAATGGCTTAGGTAGTAGAGACTCCGACTGACACCAAATCGGTCGAGTTTCGATCCCGGCCAGAAGCAAGTGGATATGTCTAGCCACGCTATTGTACTGTGAAACGGGCTTGTATCTGGATGACTAATATATATATAATACCATTAATATTGAAAATAGGGTTATATATTTTAAGAGATTTTTCTAATATTCGAGAATATAATTATTTTTGTCAGAAAAAGTATCTGAAATGTTAACAAGTGGAAAAACCTAGGTGCGGGTTATACTGAGTAAAAACTAATTTTAAGGGAATTTATCAAAGTGATTTTTAGTAAAAATATCTGGCAATGGGTTTTGACGATGCGTGACTCTAGGTCAAAATGCGGCCATGACAGTTTCCTGTGTACTGGATTACCAGGACTGTTTATATGACAAGGAAGACAGTAAGACGGGGTGTGTTATCTCCCCTTCTATTGAAAGTCAAATTGGTTGACTGTAACTGTTCTTATTTAGAGCTAGTAAGAGTTATACAGTAAGGGAAATGGACACCATATCTACCTCTTTTTCACCTGATGAAAAAGATGTAGATATGGTGTCCATTTAACAAAATCAGAATGCAAAGAAGAGATAAATGAAGTTTTGGTTTTGGAAGGCCAGGTTGGAAAGTGATTTAAAATACGGTCGGCTTGAAAACTCGCCTGCTGCTACATACAAAAAGACGGAAAGAGTAGTATTGCAAATTCAACCAACTAAAATTTCCCATAGAAATAATACAACACGAATATTATCGTGCTACTGAAATACCAGCCAATTGATACTTTTTCGTCACTTATTTTGACTTGCTTGTATTGTTGTAATTATTCAATATATATAAATATATAAAAATCTACACTGTGTCGTTGCGGTCTTAAATATGGTCTTCATCATATACAAATCCGGTACATGACTAGACAAGCCGGTCCGTCTTTGGAAAATCCGAGATCAACAACAAGGTGTGGGTGGAAGCGACCAAAAGTCAGAAAGTTTGACAGAGCATAGCTAGGGATCGTGTTGTATATATATATATATATATATATATATATATATATATATATATATATATATATTTTTTTTTAATTCAGATACTTTAATTCAAGTGAAAAAAGCAGGAAGGTAAATTCCAAAAACCCGATCCTAATTAATATTAAAAATTTTATTTTAATATTAAAAAATGATACAGGAAGAGAGCTCCATGTAATAAAATATTACAGAGCAAATATAAATTAAAAAAGGATTAATTCAATGATGTTTTATGACCACTTCGATATGAAAATCCCCACGGGGGATAACACATCACCTCAGCAACAGAAAAATCCTTTCAGAATATATATATATATATATATATATATATATATATATATATATATATATATGTGGGGGGGGGGTGTATTATATTACGTTTTAAGTCCCACTCGGTGTTTCATACATTATGCAATGATCAGATGCATATTATGAACAGATCATTTTTTAATTATTCTTTTAGCTGATAGCATTGTTTTATTAATTAAAAATTGAGTGTACCAAAATGTTTATTGATTAAATGTATACATATATATATTGGTTCGGTTTATACCGAAACTTAAAAATGGAATAATAAACTAAAATCGTGATAGAAAAAACTTTTTTGGGTTCCGATTTATGTATAGTACGTTAAAAGGGGATGTGCGTTGTGGTGCATTGGATATCGGCTCAGAACGAGAAATCGGGGAGCCGAGTTCGAATTCCAGCTGAATTCCTTGCATTCACTTACGCGCAAATACCCTTGGGAAAGGTATTAATCCTACTATTCCTTCCAGTTATGGGTTAAATAACAGGACAGATTGGGTTCTATAGCCTTGGTCGGCAACCAGTCTAACGCAGAAAGCAATGGCAACCTACTGCGGGATAATATTCTGCCCAGTCAGTCATGTCTCTTTCGAGACATGATCGCTCAAGCGTGTATCACGTATGGCACTTAACTGACTGACTGACGTTAAAAGGACGTCACTATGTTTGTTTATATAAGAACAAAGCATTCGAATAAATATTTCTTCCTGAGAAAAAACTGAAAATTTAAAGATTAATAAGAATCAAGAAAATAAAAAATAAATAATGGAAGAAAGAAAAAATAAATAAAAAACTTGAAAATATAAGAATTAAAAAATAAAATACAGTAAAATAAAGTAAATATAATACAGTTATATATATATATATATATATATATATATATATATATACATATTATCCTACGTCTATGACACGACTCAGAGTTTCATGCGTTATGCAATCATCAGATGCATATTTCAAACTGACAGTTTAATAGATTTCAATTGAAGTTCACTCGATGTTCATTGCAATTATATCTTAAAAAGTTACGGCTTTTTTAATAACAAGATGTAAACTTTAAATATTCTATGGTTACATGTGGATAAAAATTTAAAATTTTAATCTAAAATTTAAAATTTAGATTAAAATAAAAAATAATAAAATGCAAGAAGAAATCAAAGAGGCGTAAAACATGGGTCTTAAAAATTTAAATATTTAAATATTACATGCATATGTAGGAAAAATGAAAATTTTAAATAAAAAATAAAAATAAGTAAAAGAAAAACGAAAAGAAAAATTAAGAGCTAAAATTCAGAATTAAGAATTAAACATGTAAGGATAATATGTCTATTTATTAATATATATATATATATATATATATTCTATGTCCATAAAGTTCGTGTGCACTTTAAAAAATGTATAACTTTATTTGTATTTGCGATAGAAATAATTTGTAAAAAGGATTAGAAAGAAGTAAATCTATATTTCTTAAGGTTTTATTGAAATTTTATTTAATTTTTCACATGTCTTCCATCATTCGCAATACAAAGGATAAAACAATTTTGTAGTTCACGGAAAACATTTGCCAACTGATTTACAGTAATGCCTGAAATCACATTAGTTATTTTAGCTTTCAAATCTTCTAATGAACTAGGTTTGTTTGCATACGCAATTGTTTTAAAAAAATCTAATGGAGTCAAATCTGGCTAACGTGGAGGCCAATAAATTGGTCCACCCCTTTTCCGATCCATCTGTTTACTCATCTAAAAATTGTTGCAAATTTTGTGGTAAAGAATTATTCAATAACTAGTGAAAATCCAAATGACCGATAAGAGTGAAAATATTACTATATTGCCCTCATGAAACTTCAAACCTTGCCAGGACTGAAATACCACTACTTAGTTCCGCGTCAAGTTCCTGCACTTTAATTATATATAATAGATTCTCCCGTCGGATTCGACGTATAAAGAACTGACAGCCAAATTGCTTCAGTTATGAAACCATGGTAGACCGCCAGAGGACACTAACAAGTGATTTGATTAAAGTGTTGAAGGCCTGTGCAGAACCATCCACACTTTTCAGAATTATTGATACACTCAGTCGGTGCATATAAACGCCACAGATGAAGCAGACAGTAGACCTCAGGATTTCAATTATTCCACAACAGGTTGCTACTACCTGCTGCGGTAGAGTGGTTGCCAGCCAAGACTATAGAGCCCAATATGTCCTGCTATTTAACCCGAAACTGGGAGGATGGTTGAATTAATACCTTTCCCAAAGCTATTAGCGCGTAAGTGAATGCAAGGAAATCGACTGGAATTCGAACTCCGCTCCCCAATTTCTTGTTTCTAGCCGATATCCACTGCATCACAACGCACATCCAATTATATATATATATATATATATATATATATATGTGTGTGTGTGTGTGTGTGTGTGTGTGTGTGTGTGTGTGTGTGTTTAGGAAATGGATTAACTCCTACATATTCTTAATTTATTTGTTTAAAAATTATTCTGATCGATACTCGTATTGGAGATAATCTTTTTTTTTTCTTACTTTTCATATTTTTTTCTTTTAAACTTTAAACTATATATATATATATATATATATATATATCAGAGGTAGAATCGCCGACTGACGCTACTTCGGTCGGGTTTCAATCTTGGGTCAAAAGCAATCGGAGTCTAACCGTACTGATGAGCTGTGATACAGCGAAACAGATCTGTCTGCGGATGACTATATATATATCTATTTGTGTGTTATATATATATATATATATATATCACACAAATACATATAAATATATATGTGTATATATATATATATATATATATATATATATATATATATATATAGTCATCAGCAGAGTCCTGTTTCGCTGTATCACAGGTCATTCGTACGGTTAGACAACTGATTGCTTTAGCCAGGATTTAAACCAGACCGAATTAACATCAGCCGGTAGAGGAAGGCTGACTTTAGCGTGTTGTATGCACAATGTAAATACACACTAGTCTAACGTTTACTGGATTGGTTTTTCAAAACATTAGCAAACAACTAATCATTTCGAACTTTATAAAATGGTAAATAATTACAATTTCCTGTATAGTTGGTTCACATATTTTAATAATTTATAAATGTTTATCAATATATTACTGAAAGATTGTCTTCGGATGTAATTCTTTATAAACTGGTAAATGACAAATATTGCATTGCGTGAGTTTTAGTCGTATTTAATTTTAGAATATTGTAAATATAGAATTATACTTCCAGGTAAACCAATCTAATCAATAAGTAATATTTAATATATTTGTTCTGAATTGTTAAAAACTAAATATATATTAGTTCATTTTCATTATATGTTAAGGCATTATTACAATCCTAATCATAGATCTTTAAAACAATAAATGTTTTTAAGGAGTGAAGATGTGACAGTAAGGAGATGGCTAATGTTTATTAAATTGGCCTTAGGTCAACATAACCAAATTCTCTACAACTTAGAATTATTCGCTGTTATCAAAAGGTCGGAGATTGGATCTTTTGAAGAATAAAAGTATACCTTTTGTATGTTTAAATAGAAATTTATTGATAGAAAAATAAACCTGAATTGTAGAATTTAGTGTTCAATGAGAAGCTGTATTAAGAAACTAAGGGTATCAATAGTTCGTATTAGTCCTTGGAAGAGTGAGTTTATGTGTACGTAGGCAAAAACGTATGTATGTATGTATGTATGTATGTATGTATGTATGTATGTATGAGCGTTTATTGTTTGATACGATTGTCTTTGAAGTTATCGCTCAGGTTGAATAGTGAAAAGGAAGGAGGCAAGAGGTGAAAGGTGAGAGAGAAAGATAGAGACAATAATAAAGATTTCTTGACGTTTGTCAAGGGTACATGTTAATTACGCTCGTTATCTTATCTTTTTCACGACTGTCGAGCTTGCTCCGTCTTTTATTTCGTTGTCGGGGCTCCACAAGGTCATTTGGGAATTCACTCCCGGATGTGATTCTGGTCTTTCTATTTTGTTTTTAGATGTTTCCTAGTTTTCTATTGGCCAAAAAACATTTCGCATCGAGTTCTTTATCTTCCTTTCTTTTACTCAACGCATTGTGATAGCCTTCAAGACATAACAATATAATTCAAAATATATTTTGGTTTTAGATAACCCAAAAGGGTTGATAATCTGTTAAAAATCAATAAAAAAAACTGTCAATGTGCGTTATACAGTTGTGATCATTGTAAAGTGAAAATTCATTTACTGAACATGTTTGGCGGCTGATGAGTTTATACCTGCAAATAGATCGAAGGGCTACTTTCCTAGTGCGTCAAGTTGGCTTATGTTTTTATGAAGGCGACATCAATCAAATAATTTCGGCTTCAACAATCATTTTAACAACTAAAAATGGGTTCATTGTCCATCTTGTCATTGAATTCGACATTGTAAAACAAATGTTCGTTCCCGCTAAAGAGATAAATTTTAATGCGCGTTTCAATAAATATTTTGATGGCAAAGCAAACACTGGCATATTGTATTTGTTTTTTGATTATATTTTTTGTTTTTTAAATAACCTGTTCGTCATTTCTGCTTCTTGTCAGTTCTTGAGTTGATTTTCGGGCTTTTGAGTAGATTTCCTGATTTATTCAATTTCAATTTCGACAACCATTCTTTGATTTTATCCATGAAAACTCTTCATGAATTATTATTCAGTCATCTCAAATGTATACATCATAATTTTATATCATTATTAATTCAGTGCCAAATATGGGCAACCAGACACTAATTGGACAAGAATCTCAGTATGTTGTTTCCATAATGTACATATTGAGGCTGCATTATATAAAAATATATATTTGCTTAATAATTTTTGGTAAATATGCTTGTGTAGCCATTATAAACTTCATTAACATATCTTATCTTTTGTATTTATCTACATTCACATAATTATTTCTGAGAGTATATAAGCTATGCATGTTTCCCATATATCGAGCTATGATCAAAGTGTAGTATCTGTTTTTCTCATCTCTAATGGTAGTGCTAATATTAGCCGTTTCCTTATGAGGAAACATTTGGCATTCATTGACGAAGCAGCCAAGTCTACCCGAGTTTCGTTATTTTTACCTTCCTGGACATCGAGCTAAGATCAAAGGTTAGTATATGTTCTTTACATCTGTAATGGTAATGTTAATATTAGCTGTTTCCTTTTAAGGAAATATTCAACATTCACTGACCGAGCAGTCCATGAATTAATCATTGCTCCATGACGATCGATTTGGCATTAAAGTGTAGTATCATTTCTCATATCTATGTTATGTAATAGATAACATAGAATAATTAAATAATATAAAATAGATAAAAGAATAATTAAATAATGTAAACTTATTTATAAATAGAACTTTGTCTGTGTGTGTGTGTGTGTGTCCGTTACCTATAGACTCCGAAACGGCTGAACCGATTTTCTTGAAAATTTACACAGTTGTACTATAAACGTCTGCGAGTGTTCTTAGCTAGGTTTTGTGTCGAGGTACCCTCGATAAATATCGAAAATCGATAATCGAAAAAATCTGGTTATAGAAGAAGTGGTCCGATTTTACTCAAAATTGATACACTCATAGACAAAGACATAAGAAACGATATTCAGAAGTTTCAAGGTTGCAGTTCTTACAATAGTGCACAAAATCGATAATATATATATAAAAGGCAAGATGTTTGCGTGTGTGTCTGTTTATCTGCTTGTATGTCTGTATTTTTTTCATCCCTTTTATTTTAGTTTTTGCTTCGGATTTGGCTCTAAGTAGGTATAATTGTAGTTCTTAGTCTCAGCCATGATACCATTTACTCAGAGGACTTATTTAGCCTTCAAAATTCAGTTTCCGACGAAAAACACTTATTTGACATCAATATCAGGAAATGAAAATTTGACTTACATCCATTCATTTTTCTTTCAGTCTATGGTTTTGTTTTAACTGGAAACAACTATTGCCTTTTAGTCTTTCGTGTCAACGTCCAAATAGTCTGAGCTCCAGGACCATGGATTAGTTTTAAAGCTTTCATTACACCCGAGAAACGCCGGGCTATACTGATAGTAAATAGATAAATAAATAAAGGGCTTTCTGTTATGTAATGAGGAACATGGGATAAATAAATAAAGGACTTCCTATTTGAGATATTTCAGGAGAAATCTAGTCTTTTCTAGGAAATCCTGGGCGACTCTAGAGGCGTCTCCAGGCGGGAGTGTTACTCTACACAAACAGTGTGATATAAAAGGAAGAGTTTTGGGGGTGAAAACAGGGGAGAAGGGGGCTAGAACGTTGCGAATAATAACTAGACGCATTTCTTACTCTCTCACTTTCTCTTTTCTCTCCTCATCCAACGAAAAAAAGAATATTAACATAAAGCCACGAATCGTCTGCTTAGTCTTTCAAAAAATCAGGCGATACGTATTAACTCTGTCACTCCTTCTTTCACCTATAATTTCTTCTTCCTCAAAATGGCCAGCAACAGAGGAAAGAGAGGAACAAACTAAACATAAAGAACTCTACTGCTATTCAAATGTGCACGTAGAAAAAGAAAAAAAAACTAAAGATTCTTAAATTCAAAAAGCTCAACTCTTGGTAGATATCATCACACAACTGTAACACATCAGGCCGGCTGGCCGTCTAATGTGACGCTCGTTCTCGTTGAAGGTCGTGACGATCCCAGTTGTGATACTGCCACCTGGCTGGCCAGTTGGTTCGGTCGCTGTTGCTGGTTGTGACGATCTCGTCCGATGTTGTCGTCACAAAAGCTGGTTTACAAGACGTCTCATGCAACAACGCGCCACTGTCCCACGTTGTGAACTGATCCCAGAGGTCGCGTCGTGCAATTTTAATAGTCGCCTTTTAAAGCCAGTCCGGACACTGGTGCACACTTGTGGTTAAAAAAAAAAAAAAAACTGGGATCGTCACGACCTTCAACGAGAACGAGCATCACATCAGACGGCCCGCCGGCCTGACGTGTTACACAAACAAAACTTCTGATTACGACATAAATTGTGTTAATGATTTAATTAATATCATCATTATTATTACAAAAAGAAGTGAGATATTTTTATTCAATTATTGTTCAATCTGCTGGACTTTCAAATGTGGAGAGTTTTTTCATGTTTAGCATAAGGTAAATTGAACAAACATGGTTCATGCTCCCTCCAAGAACAATGAGGGATATTGTTATGTCTCAGCTTTGATTTTTTCCTTGTCAATAACTCAGGAGTTAGCACGTTAAGTTGGCTTATATTTCTTTATATTTCCGCGTCAACAAAAACAAACATCCTTGAATTATCTCGAACCCTTGTACAAATTTTCGTACTTATAAATGCACAACGTTTCGACTAACTACACTCTGGTCATCATCAGGTGTCCATTGAGTGTCAGATATTTTTTTGTAATCATTTCACTCCAAGTAAGGCATTCCATAGCCACTATTGCACAGGGGGTTACATAGGGGAAAGTGATTGGAAAGAGTAGTTAGATATAAGAAATGTCAGAAGGAGGGTAATAGACGGGTAAGGATAGCAATGATGGGGATTGGATCGATGGGAAGGGTGTTTGAGAGAATGGATGTGAGTTATTGCGCTAGGAGGTGTCTATTGACCTTACATTTAAACTCCTGGAGATTGTAGCTGTCAGGGAAGCAAATGTATGGAAGGGAATTCCAAAGGCGGGAAGTGCGAGGAAAGAAGCTGTTGGAGTAGAAATTGCGGTTACATCTTATCTGTTTCACAGTAAAAGACTGGGACCTAGTAGCTAATCTAGTATCTGGTGCAAATTCATACCTAGGGGGCACCAGTGATCTAAGTTCATCGGAGCAGAAGCCGTGAAAGTATTGATAGTAGAGGCACAGGTATGAAATATCTGTTGATTATTCTGATATTTTGCTGTGATATTACTTGTTTTAAACTCATGATCACTCGGTGAAAGTACGCATGTATAAGCAATCCGTATATCAACTACGCCACCATCCAGAAAGAGATTTTTATGTGCCTTTCTTCTTCAGGAAGTAGGCGATCATGGCACTCCACATGTTGCTTTTAACATATTTTATTCAGAAATTACTTCCAAACCCTACCTAGCCATCTATTTGCTTAAGGCCATGAAGTATGTAACCAGCTGTTTTCCCCTGTCTCTCTTTCTCTCTATCCGCCCTGTGATTATCAGATTCTCAAAGCCTTCCTTCCTCATTACGTATCCCAGAATCTTCAAAAGTCACTTCCTGCTGTTAAGTATAATTTTCCTTTTTGTTTCCATTCTCTCTAAAACCTTGTCGTTACTCATATGTTCGGCCCATATTATCCTCAGCATTCTTCTGTAGAACCATATATCTGTTGCTTCGAGTTCTTCATCTTTGAGGAGATTGCTCATCATTGTCTGACATATATGTGTTTTTCGAGCCTCTTATATTCCGTATCAGATAGTATTTCAGGAGTTTAAATGTAAGGTAAATAGACACCTCCTAACACAATAACTCGCTTCCATTCTTTCAAACACTCTTCCCATCCTCCCAACTATCACCCCCGCTTCTGACATTTCCTATATCTAAGCACTCTTTCTATTTACCTTCCCCTATGTAGCCCCAATCGCAATAGTGGTAGTGGAATGCCTTGCTTGGGGTGAAACGATTAAAAAATAATTTATTTCAGTATTTCATATCTGAAATACTAAATTTTTAAAAATGATTATACTGTTCACGTTGTTGTACAATTCGAGGGTGGGAAATTGACGTCCGTTCACACCAAAGGGTCAAGGTCCAACTTTCGTTTTAAAATGATCTTGAAATAGAAAACAAACGCTGACAGATTCCTGACGCCTCGTCAAAAGGCACTCCACACATTAACACAAATTCAAAAATAAATTTATATTCTTTCCTAACGCATATATTCTTTTGACTGTACATTTTTATCCTTTTTATATTGTTTTTTTTTTTTTTACTATCTCAACCATTCCCTTTTCTGGCATCCATTTACACAAGGTCATTGGTCAGGTTGATCACGTCTCTCCACAACTTTCTATGCTTTATAGCTAAAAGCAATATCTGTCTTGGCTTACGGCCATATCACGTTGAATACACCGGTTCTCGCTCGATCACCGAAGTTGAGCCTGGTCAGTACTTAGATGGGTGACCGCTTGGGAATACCAGGTGCTGTAAGCGTTTAGTGACGGATGTGCGTTGTGGTGCAGTGGATATCGGCTCGGAAAGAGAAATCGGTGAGCCGAGTTCGAATTCCAGTTGAATACCTGCATTCACTTAAGCACTGATACCCTTTGGAAAGGTATTAATCCGACACTTCATTTTAGTTATGGATTAAATAACAAGGGTAAGACTTGGGGACCCTGCTCTTTAAAAAAAATCCCAATGAATCTTGATACTCAAAATGAAAAAAAGTATTACTATAAACAAAAACTTATATAAAAACAACAATAAATTGTTGAAAGAAAAAGGTATTACCAGCAATAAATAAATAAAATAGAATAAATAACCATCCAACCAACAATATCTGTCTTAAAACTATCTGTGTAATTCCATGTTCTGGCATACATTCACAGATTCTTGAATTGAAAATTGAAATGTTCGGACATGCTTACGTCTTTTTTCAACCAGATGAGAAATTAAAATTTATTCCTTTTTTGTAGGTGTTATATTATTGTAAAAACTCATATATATATATATAATTTGTAAAAGAGATGTTACGAAATCGAATAAAGACACCAAAAGCTAGAAACCTAGGTCTCGTAATAACTCGTTTAAAAACGAAAAATGTTCGAAGTTCGAAAATATAATTGAATTGAACACTTTTTAATTCTACGGTGTACTGGTCTAATTTAAAGATGACCAAAAGCTAAGTAATTAAATAATTAAAACACGTGGCCTTTGAATGATATCTACCTAGTAACTTCAAATAACTAATATTTTCAGCAATCTAATATTTTATTGAATTCTAGTTGCATTAGCTTACGTTTGAATATAGTTTCTGAAAAAATGAATTTTCATTTTAATTAATGTAAACGTTCCATAAATTAATTTAAATATTTAATAGGTTTAAATTTAATAAATACTGGGGTAACTTAGTAATTCCTGAAATATCATAGTGTTTTATTTATTATCAATTTATAAACATTCATGAAATGTTATGATTTAGTACTAATTTATATTTTTTATATTTTATTTTTCATTTTATTCTTTATTAATACGAATTATTCGCATGATTGTTATGATAAGTTAAAGTTATTAAATTTTTATAATATTTTTCATTTTATTAATACTTACACAAATGTTTACACTTTATTTATTTATTTATTTTATTTTATTGTAAGCCAATACCATGGACATAAGAAAATACTGCAGTTTTCAGTGGTTTCCATGTAAGGGAAATAATCCACAACACTTTTAAAATCAATATGTCCCCTATGGAACATCGTACGTAATAAAAATGAACATTTTTACACACACACAAAAATTTTTAATTATTTTCAAAATATCTAAACAAAACGATTTTTATTAAACTTTTCAATTTTCGATAGGCAATATAATCATCATTTCTTAACTAAAAACATCTAACGGGTACAAATCTTTGAAGATTTTTAAAAATATTTTGAAATATTATAAAATATTATAATAACAAAAAATGATAACAATTCTTTTAAAATTTTGTTAGTCATCGAATTTTTTTTTCTTCAGATTATAATGTCCTTAATTTTTATTATTGATTCAAACAATTAAAATCTTACCAAATTAAATAATATCAGAGTTTTTGTTTTTTATTTTACTATTCGGAGCAGATTTTTGGATACAGAGGCAATTTTTTTAAAAAATGGATGATTTATATTCCTCAATGTGTCCTGCGATTAACTAATAAAATTATAGAAATGTACAAATTAAAATTTCATGGATTTAGATGGAGAGAGGTTAATAGAGGTAAAAAAAATAATTTCACCAAGATTTTTAAAAAATAATAAATTCAAATAAAATTTCATTCATTTGTAAATGAGCATTGAAAGTGTCATTAACATCCGACAATTACTTGATTTTGGCGATAATTTCTAAATTAATGTGTTTGTCACCGGAAGAAAAGTGGGCGATGTCATCATTATGTTTTCCATTGTAAAACAGTCGTAACGTTTTGGTTACCCGCTAACTCAAACAAAACCAGTTGTTCTGCCAAAATTTCGAAAAGGTTAGAAGGGATTCAAACATCTTAAAAAATAATTAAAAATTACTTTGATCTTTCCTTTTCAAAATAATATATACATTTTGGTAGGAAAGGTCGGTTTTATTAAATTTGGGAATTTTTTTATTCATTCTGGGTGGTGGGGGGTAAATGCTGTTTAATTCTATAATCCAAATGCTGAGATGTTCTACCTATGTAGTCGCATCCACAACTACATTCAGATTTATAAACAACAGAATTAACGTGCTGTGAGGGTAAAACATCCTTGCGAATGGAAGAAAGAATTGATCGAATAAAAAATATTCCTGGAACATTAGCAGAAAAATAACATTTGCTAATAGCATACGAAATCCGCCTTGCTAAAGATTCAACTTCTGTATCAATATAAGGAAGACGCAAATAAATCGGACATTTTTTAACAACATGCGGCTTAACCTTATAAAAATTGTTAATGACATCACGCATAATGGAATCCAAAAATCCAAAATGTCCAAAGGATATCCATTTTTAGAAAGTGTCATCTTAATAAAATCCATTTCACCGCAGAGGAAGGAATTAGAACAAATTTTTTAAGAGCTCTGAAAGTTAATGTTCTAATTAAACTAATTTTCCGTTGACGTGGACAGAAAGTCCTAACGTATATACAACCCTGAAAATTACTTATATATATATATATATATATATATATATATATATATATATATATATATATATGAAAAGATTCTTAGTGGTACAAAATTTAATAACAGCAAGTAACAAGCGGACTTTTGATAACATTCTGTGCACTAAAAACTAAAATAAACAACCGGTATCGTCCCAGATCTCTTCAAGTTTAATTTCTGGGAAATTTAATCTTAGAAAATGAAAGAAAATTCTAATGGAAGGGAGAGAGAAAAAATTACGTAAAAGAACTAGAGTCTAACCACAAACTGTTGGCACTCAATCCAGCAACACATTCCTTGCTATTTATAGCATGTTCTGCTATAGATGATCCGGATGTATTTACCAACTGACTACTACTTGCGGCCGGATTCAAAATTGTGGGAGGGTAAATGCTGTTTAATTCTATAATCCAAATGCTGAGATGTTCTACCTATGTAGTCGCATCCACAACTACATTCAGATTTATAAACAACAGAATTAACGTGCTGTGAGGGTAAAACATCCTTGCGAACGGAAGAAAGAATTGATCGAATAAAAAATATTCCTGGAACATTAGCAGAAAAATAACATTTGCTACTAGCATACGAAATCCGCTAAAGATTCAACTTCTGTATCAATATAAGGAAGACGTAAATAAATCGGACATTTCTTAACAACATACGGCTTATCCTCACTAAATTTATTAATGACATTACGCATAATGGAATCCAAAATGTCCAAAGGATATCCATTTTTAGAAGGTGACATTTTAATAAAGTCCATTTCACCGCAGAGGAAAGAATTTGAGCAAATTTTAAGAGCTCGAAAAGTCAACGTTCTAATTAAATTAATTTTCTGTTGATGTGGACAAAAAATGTCCCAAAACATACGCAAGCCTGAAAAAGTAGCCTACGTAAATACAGAAGTCGAAAAGCCATCCTCACGTTTATGGACTAAAACATCCAAAAAGAAAAGACAAGAATTAGACTCTTTTTCTACGGTAAATTTTAAGGACGGATGGACAGAATTTAAAATGGTGAGACATGTATCGACTTCACCCTTAATATTTAAGAGGCGAAAAGTATCATCGACATAACGATGACACATTGAAGGACGATTAATACGTGAAAATAATAAAACCTTATGAAAACCTACAATCAGTCCTATTATTTAACCCATAACTGGAGGGAAGAGACGGATTAATACTTTTCCAATGGTATGTGTGCGAAAGTGAATGCAACGAATTCAACTGGAATTCGAACTCCCCTTCCCGATTTGTAATTTGCACCACAATGCACATACGACCCTGAAAAGGTAGCCTTTCTAAATACAGAAGTCAAAAAGTCATCCTCACGTTTATGGACTAAAACATCCAAAAAGAAAAGACAAGAATTAGACTCTTTTTCTACGGAAATTTTAAAGACGGATGGACAGAATTTAAAACGGTGAGAAATGTATCGACTTCACCCTTAATATTTAAGAGGCAAAAAATATCAGCGACATAATGATGACACATTGGAGGACGATTAATACGCGAAAATAATAAGGCCTCGTGAAAACCTACAAAAGTATTAGCAAGCGAAGGACCCAATGGCGATCCCATTGCGACACCATTAATTTGTCGATAAATAATACTATTAAAACAAATCTCGATTGTCTCAGACAAAGGGACGCAGGTGAATAGGGAACAGATGTCAAAGGAACACATGAAACCCCTACTGGAGGGGGAAATGCGTATAGATTCCACAAATGAGAAGGAATCCTTAACACAAAAAGAACTGAAGTGCAACAAAACAGGTTGTAGCACTGTTGAGAGCCAACCGGCGACCTTATGCTGGGCCGATTCAATCGTAGATAAGATCGATCGTAATGAGACACCATGTTTTTGAATTTTAGGTAACCCATACAAACGAGGACAAATAAACCTAGTGGGTCTAATCTCTTCAGAAATTTAAGATAGTAAACCATTCCTAACCCAATTTAATAATTGTCTTTGAAATCTGGCTTGCTATTGAAGCAGTGCAATCATGGGTCTCAATTGGACCTAATTTTAATAATTCAGATGGATCACTAAGAATAACCTCCATCTTAGAAATGTAATCATAGTAGTCCAGAAGAACAACACCAGCACATTTATCAGGTTTAGGGATAACGAGGTTGTTGTTGTTTTTCAAACCCTTTATTACACGGCGGTGCTGTGTGCCCCATTTGGACTCTGGAAATGAAACAGAGGAATCAGCATAGGAATGGGCGTAACAATTAAGTTCAGCTTTAAGGTCACTAACAGACTCAGCAGAACAAGGCTTAAGTCGATGAGCCTGTGCAAACAGAACCTCAAACTCTGCAAATATTCTCTCACGATCTGGCATAGGGAAAGGAACACAAAATTCCAAACCGTGAGCAAGTATACAAGTCTCCTTCAGGGAAGACTCATATAAAGAAAGATTAAACACAATTCCCACTGCAATGGGTTTATCTCTGCATCCATAACGCTAACGAACCAAGAAATTTAATTTTGTCTGTTTAGAACGAGACAATTTTAGCAGTAAGTTCGTAAATATGGCCAACTAGCCAGAAAAAAA
>JBBBDQ010001140.1:2030000-2092500 GCA_037127315.1 Ascarosepion bandense
TCACCAGAATCATTTTTATGTTCAGTTGCTTGCTCCTTACTATGATGCAGACATCGCATCAACATGAGATATTTTACTGTCGTGTTAATTTTATGAGCTTACTCTTCCATGGTGGCTAAACACATGTTAAATCACAACATTTTCCCGCAGTAGGTTTCCATTTCATTCGGCAGTAGACTAATTGCTAACTAAGGTTATTGAATTCAGTCTGACCTGCTATTCAAATGAGTCAGTTAATTGCCATACACATTTGCGCGATCATGTCTTTCGTTCCATGACTGACTAAGCAGAAGATTTTCTCGCAGTAGGTTGCTATTTCTTTCTGCAGTAGATTGGTTACCAACCAAGGCTATAGAATTCAGTCTCCCTTGCTATTCAATCTACAGAAGGATAGAGAAGAGATGGATTAATACCTTTTCTAATAGTATTTATGTGTAAATATTTTCTACTCATTTCACCCCAAGCAAGGAAGAACTGCCACCGGTGCAAAGGGGGGTACAGAAGAGGTGAGTGATGAGAAAGAGTAACAAGTTACAGGTGAGTCAGAGAATGAGTAAGAAAAAGGATGAGAATACAGGTGTGAAGAGGGATGCATGAGAGTGGAGGGGAAAGAAAGAAGAACATGATAGAATGGTTGTCAGAGAAAGGATATAAGTCAAGAAGAGATGACAATTGAATTTGCATTTAAATATATTTTGGTTGATTTTGTTTAGTGGCATATGAACTTCTATCGGTTATTAAATGCTGAAATCTAAATATTTTGAACGCAGTTGTATGCCTTCACTACAGATAAAATGTATTGCTGGTCATTTTGCTATAAAATGTATTGTTGGTAATTCTAGTATAAAATTGTATTGTTGGTAATGTTACTGTAAATAGGTATTTTTGATAAGCATTTTATATAAATTTATATATTATATAAAAATGTATTGCCAGTGATGTTTCTATAAAAATGTATTTTTATAATTTAATAGTGTTTTCTCGTTGTTTTGGGTTCACTATTTATCCATGGCTAAGACACTAACAAGTGCTACCACCCCGGGTCAGGGTGGGCCTAGGAATAACAATAATTAAGAGGTGGTACCGCACTCCAATCGCCCGTTCAAAAAACTTACTGCCGGATATTGTCTATCGTCACACCCAGGAATAACTAAATCATAACAATGTCTGCTATTAGGTCATCCCATAAGTAATGATGAAAATCTCATATTTATCACGTTCAACTTAATTGCATAATCTGTCCAAATATGCTTATAAATTTAAATTTATTTTGGTAAATTATTAATTTAAATTATTCTAGTATAAAATATATAATTGGTATATACATATGTTTCGTTTTTTTTAATCATTTCACCCCAAGCAAGGAAGAACTGCCACCGGTGCGAAGGGGGGTACAGAAAAGGTGAGATGAGAAAGAGAAACAAGTTACAGGGGAGTCAGAGAATGAGTAAGAAAAATGATGAGAATACAGGTGTGAAGAGGGATGCATGAGAGTAGAGTGAAAGGAAGAAGAACATGATTCAAGGGTTGTCAGGGAAATGATATGAGTCAAGGAGACAAGAGATTGACTTTGCATTTAAATTCTTGGAGACTGTAGTTGTCAGGGAAGCAAGTATACGTAATGGATTTCTTCAGGCGGGAAGTGCGAGTAAAGAAACTAATAGAGTAGAAGTTGTGGTTACATTTGATTGGTTGCACTGTAAAAGCTTGGGACCTAGCCGCTAGTCTAGTAAATTCATGCAGAGGGGACATGAAACCAATTTAAGTGAATAAAACAAATTCGACTGGAATTCGAACACGCCCCACTGACTTTTCATTCCGGTTTAATATCCATTACACCAAATGACATGTGTTTTATACGCGAAGAATTAACATTCTGGTTTAAATTTGTCTGGTTTATATAGGGCGCCTATTCTGATATAATTAAACCTATGGGAATATCAGGTTTATGTTTTTTTCTGTTATTAACGACATTATCTTTTTTCTTGTCGGAGACTTTGGTATGTTTTTATTTTAGAAATGTGAATAAATACTAAGGATCCTTAGTAAGGTTACTGGAGATTTTAAAGTTGTTTCCGATTTATATATCTCACGCAGGTAAGGAATAAAAATATTTATACGTTTACGTGTATTTGTCTGTACGTCTCGGTATATATATATCTTTGGCTATGAGTGTATCAAATTTGATTAAAATCGGACCACTCCTTCTATAACCCGATTTTTTCGATTATCGATTTTCGATATTTCTCTGGAGTACCTCGACACAAAACCTAGCTAAGAACATTCGCAGACGCTTATAGTACAACTGTGTAAATTTTCAAGAAAATCGGTTCAGCCGTTTCGGAGTCTATAGGTAACGGACACACACACAGAGACAAAGTTCCATTTATAAATAAGTTTATATATATATATATATATATATATATATATATATATATATATATAGTGTGTGTGTGTTCTGTCAACAATTGACATAATCTCTTTTTACCTAGTGAAATTTCAGTCTAATAACCATTTGTTTTTTTCTTTTGTTTTTTTTATCATTTCACCCCAAGCAAGGCAGCCTTGCCGCCACTGGTGCGCGGGAGGTTACATAGGTGGATAGTGATGAGAAAGAGGGACAGGTTATAGGGGGTGTCAGGAAGTGGGTAAGAGAAAAATGTGAATACTGGTGTGATGAGAGTGATGTGGACGGAGAAAATAATATGAGAGAATGACTCTTGAACTTATATTTAAATTTTTGGAGATTGTAGCTGTCGGGGAAGCAAGTATACAGGCGGGAAGTTTCGAGAAAAGAAGCTGTTAGAGCAGAAGTTACTGTTACATTTTATTGGTTTCACTGTAAAAGAGTGAGACTTAGTTGCTAGTCTAGTAGCTTGAGTAAATTTATATATATGGGTACCAGTGAGCTAAGTTCATTGGAGCAGAAGCCGTGAAAGTATTTGTAGAAGAGACACAGGGAAGCCACATTGCGCCGGTGAGAATGTGACTGTATCCGATCCGCCAAGTCGGGATCGATCACATTTCAGATTTTCCGTTGAATTTTGTCAAGGACCCCGAGGGGAATAGCAGGGGCACCTGATCAGATGTAGCAGCACTATTCAAAACACGGGCGGATGGTAGATTTATATATGTGCAGGATGGACACTGACGGAAAAAACTTCCTGTCCCTGCACAGTGAACCGACCTTCTTAGCAGCGGATTTAGTCATGGATTCGATATAGTCATTCCGCTTGAGATCTGCTGAGAGAGTTAATCCGAGGAGGCGCAGTGTTTTGCTTTCAGGTAGGCTAGCCTGATCCATGCTAATGGGGGTAGAAGCAGTTGTCTGTGCAACTTCGTTTTGGAAGCATTAATAATAATTTTAAACTCTCCGGACAATATCATTTTCATTTATTTTTTGTTAATTTGGTCATGATGTGTAAAGACATACATAATATTAGAAGTGAAAAAAGAGAGAAACATATGAATAAATAAAGAAAAAATAAAGGAAGGCTTATTTGGATTAGTTTATGTTTAAAGAAATATGCCGTAATATTTAACTTATAAAATGAACGGGTTTATGTGACAAAATTTACATTAACTTGCTAAAATACAGAATATCCCAAATATTGACATAATTTAAAATATCTGAGTGACTATATATTCCAGGCAAACGAAATTAAATAGAACGAAAATTTTCTATTTATCAAGTCGGTAGTACAGCTCTTGCCAAACACGCTGCAGCATGTCTTGCGAAACATTCTCCAGCTTCTCGGTGATTCTCTGCTTAAGTTTCTCGAGTATTGTGAGAAGAGGAAAGATATAGACCTTTCCATTAACATAACTCTTAAGAAAAAATCACAAGGTGTTAAATCAGGCGAAAAAGGTAGTCAAAAACAGTTTCACTAGTACGACCGATCCATCTTCCTAATAGATTCTCATTGAGATAAGGCTTCACAATTAATTTCGTTTTTACATAATTTTTTAAAAATTTGTGATCGTTTTATTGAGAATTTGCTGTTATTAGAAGACAAACTGATGCCAGTTTGAGAGTAGGGGACAAAATGTATTTTAACTAACCTAGATTTTGTGAAAACGCTCTTGATAAGTTACGACAGAAAGAACTATTTGAACTGAGATTAAAGATTAATTTGCGTCCAAAATATTTAGACTTCAGCATTTAATAACCGATAGAGGTTGATATGCCGCTAAAAAAATAAACAAAAATATTTTATAATTATATATATTATTATTATATATTTTTTATTATATATATTATTATTATATATATTTTTAATTATATATGTTATATTAGAATTACGAACAATACATTTTATATCAAAATGACCAACAATACATTTTATCTTTAGTGGAAGGCATATAATTTCGTTCAAAATATTTAGATTTCGGCATTAAATAACCCATAGATATTGATGTGCCGCTAAATAAAATCAACCAAAATGTATTTATATAAACCGACTATATTAGGTTGTCCCAAAAGTTCGTAAACACTTGAAAAAAATTGGACTTTTACTCACCATGTAACCTAGGGTTACCAGAAAACATTTGCAAAAAATTGAAATTTTAATCGCAAAAACAACAAAAATTATTGTTCAAAATAAGGACCATCATTTTCCAAGACTTTCTGCCATCGATCTGCAAGCTTTCGGATCTGGTCAAAGTACCATTCAGCCGGCTTCGAATCAAAGAATTCTTGACACGCTTCCTCGACTTCATCAAACGAGTTGAATCGGCGGCCCTTCAGAAAGTGTTGCATTGAGCGGAAAAGGCCGTAATCTGATGGAGTACAGTCAAAACTGTAGGCTGGATGTGGCAGAACCTTAATGCCGTTCAGCACTTCAAACTTGTCTTTGGTCTTTCTGGCGGTGTGTGGCTTGGCATTGTCCTGCTGCATCAAAGCGCGTTTTCGGTTGATCAGAGTCGGGTACTTTTGCTTCAACTTTTCGTAGACCCGTTCAAGTTGCTGACAGTAAAGTTAGGCACTGATGGCACGACCCTTCGGAACTAACTCAAAATGCACGATTTCTTCAAAGTTTCACCAAACGCACATGACTTTCTTGCCGAATCGATCTTGTTTTGGAACCGACGGTGTCTCTTGCCCTTTCTGAACCCATCGCTTGTCTCGATTGTGCTAGACCAGATAGACCCATTTCACAAGTGTTTACGAACTTTTGGGACAACTTAATATATTAGATAGAATTACCAACAATACATTTTATATTAAAATGACCAACGGTGCATTTTATCTGTTGTTGAAGGCATACAACTGTGTTCAAATTATTTAAATTTCGGCATTAAATAGCCCATAGAGATGTTGACATGCCACCAAACAAAATCAACCAAAATATATATACCAACAATACATTTTATAGCAAAATGACCAACAATACATTTTATCTGTTTTTGAAGGCATACAACTGCGTTCAAAATATTTAGATTGCAGCATTAAATAACCCATGGAGATGTTGACATGCCACTAAACAAAATCAACCAAAATATATATACTAACAATACATTTTATAGCAAAATGACCAACAATACATTTTATCTGTTTTTGAAGGCATACAACTGCGTTCAAAATATTTAAATTTCGGCATTAAATAACCCAGAGAGGTGTTGAAAGGCTTCTAAACAATATCAACCGAAACATATATATATATAATTACCAATCATATATTTTCTAAAAAATGACTAACAATGCCATATTCCTCGGAATTTTTACTGGGTGAGCTGAGATCTAATGCTTAGCAAATACTCTTAAACTATGACAGAAATAACTATTTGAATTCCAAGGAAAGATTAACAAATTCTGTCAAGATATTAAAAGAAACTAGAATTTATATTGGAAGCAAACCAAAGCCATACGGTAAATACAGTAAATGATTGAGCTGTTCATTGGTTCGTCGTTGTCTTGCGGCCTTGGTCGAGATCGAACTCACTACACCCCCCCCCCAGTAATCCCTGTGCATTTGGAACCCTGGCGCAGTTTCGTAGCGATATTCATAATCTTGTCAAATAGCTGAATACTTGATGCCTCGCCAGGGCTACCAAGGGTGTTTTTATTGTGACACCAACACTAGATGGGTTGCCTCCAAGTCCCATCCTGTTATTTAACCCATAACTGGAGGGAAGTGATGGATTAATAACTTTCCCAAAGGTACGAGTGCTTAAGTGAATGCAGGGTACACAACTGGAATTCGAACTCGGCTCACCGATTTCTCTTTCCAAGCCGATATCCACTGCACCACAACGCACATCCATCACTGTTCATTGGTTACGGTTATGGCTTATCTGAGACTTGTAGGCAATTTAACACTGAAACATATTTTTGATTGTAAAAATAAATATTGTAATGAAGCAAATAAATATTAATTTACCCATTTCTGAGAAGAGGAATATTTTTTCCAGGTACAGAGTACTAGTATTTAGCTCTTAGCTGAGGGAAGATATTGACTCATACCTTTTAGAAAGGTATATCCAAACCACCAGCCTGGTAATTTCTCAATGACATAACACAGTCAAATTTGTTAGTTTTCAACTGTGTTACTTAAATACAACATTATATCAATTTGTATATATTTGTATATAAGTTTATATATATAATTATTAACCAGTTATTGGTCAGAATTAAATTAAACCAGTGCACAATTGTATTAAAATGAACTCAATACATATATAATGTAGAGCTCATATATATATATATATATATATATATATATATATATATATATATATATATATATATACGCTACCGGCCATAATTATTAGGCCACCCCCAGTGTTATAAAAAATTAGGCGGAGAGCATTAACCCAGTCGTGGCTCCGCCGAAGGGTAGATTCACGACTAGGCAAAATTAGACAGAAATTTTTGACTGGGTTATATGGCCCGGAGGACCCATATTTAAAAAGGCCTTGTGCCTCATTTTGCCCTGAGGGTAAATAAATACTGAATACCGAGTTTTCACCGAGAGTTAACCGGAGAATACCAGAATCTAGAGAGAGATTAGCAGTCAGTACAAAGTAGTTCATAGTAGTTCTGTGCTCCACTCATCAAGAAGATTATTACGCAGTACCCGTCACCTTCTGACAGCGCACATACTCAATATACTACGGCGTCACCTCTAGAGACTTTATACATATACTTTTTACTAACCCGCATTCCTGGACTACTAATCTTCATTCAAGTCTGTATCGTTACGTTAATACATTTATTTTGTATCTCAATTACTAGTCGTTGTTTATGTGCGGGTCCCATTCCCGGGATCTACAATACAATGAAATAATCCACATAAACAACTACAGATTATACAGCGATGGCGGATTAATGATAAAGCCAAACAACGGAAGTGAAAATGGCAATATAAGAAAAATGCTTTTTCAAACTCTTCAAAAACCTCAATTTTGAGATAAAAGTCAAAATAAATAAAAAAAAAGGTGTCCAATATTTAGATAAAGAACTTAATCTACAAAATGTTAGCGTCTCTCCATATATGAAGACAAATCCAACTTTAAGGTACGTAAACACTAGATCTAACCATCCGACCAGCGTGATCAAGCACATCCCTAGAGAAATAGAACACAGACTATCAAAAATTCTTCTCACAAAACAATCTTTGATGAAAGGAAAAAAGATTATTAAAAGGCTTTAAACAAAAATGACCATAAAGACAAATTAGAATACAAATCTTGTTCAACTAAACAAACGAAAAATAATACAAGAAATCGAAACATTATTTGGTTCAATCCACAGTTTAACTTAAAATTAAAATCTAAAATAGAGCAAATAATTTTTTTAAATCAATTATTAAACACTTCCCAAAAATCTCCGAATTAAATAAAACATTCAATCGGAATTCAATCAAATTAAGTTAAAACTGTACTAATAATTCAAAAAATAACAAACAAAAACAAAATGCCTGAAACTCGAAAGATAACGTCCAAAATAATATCACTAATAAAGAATGCACACTACCGGCCATAATTATTAAGCCACCCCAGTTTTCTTTTTAAAATTATGTATTTCATACTATTTTAAGTATTTATTGCCAAGTAGATAATTCTAAATGGAAATAGAATGGTTCTTTTGTCATTATTACTTTGCAAAATTTTACAAGGCAAATAGCGACAATTTACCCATCTCACCCTGTAGATTTTATATATATATATATATATATACTACCGGCCATAATTATTAGGCAACCCTAGTTGAAAAGAAATGATGTATTCCATACTATTTTTAGTATTTATTGCCAAGTAGATAATTCCAAATGAAAACAGAATGGCTCTTTTGTTATTATTATTTTGCAAAATTTTACAAGGCAGCCAGGAAGCATTTGCTTCGGCCAGCCAATAAGAAGAGGAGACTAGCATGGGGAAGAGAGCACAAAAACTGGACACAAAAACAGGACACAAAAACTGGACACAAAAACTAGACCCAAAAACTGAACACCAGAACAGTTCATTTGATGTACATATTATTGTGCAGTATTAACAAAAGAACCATTCTATTTTCATTTGGAATTATTTACTTAGCAATAAATACTAAAAATAGTATGAAATACATCATTTCTTTAAAAAAAAAAAAAAACTGGCGTTGCCTAATAGTTATGGCTGTTAGTATAACTGGAGAAAAACAAATGCCCATTTGAGGAACTTTGTAAAACATAAGGGGTTATTTACAACGCAGAGGCACATAATACATAAGGACAAAGAAAAATATTTGCAATCTACAAAAGGTAATTTTAAAAACAGATGGAGCAAACCTAAATTTATATTTAACCTAGAAAATCTTAAAAATGTTACCAAACTAGATAACCACGTTCGGAAATTAAAATAAAAAAATTGAAAAGACCCTGATATAACATGGAGTAAAATAAAAAAAAGCCAAACTTTACAACAGTGTGGATCTCTGTAGATTGTACAAAGAAGAAAAGTTAGCCATAATAGTGTTTCCAGAACAAAACAAATAACTAAATAAAAAATAATATAGAACACAATCTGTCCTACTATTTAGCCCATAACTGTAAGGAAGAAACGGATTAATACCTTTCCCTGCGCAAGTGAATGCAAGGATATCAACTGGAATTTGAACTTGGCCCTCCAATTTGTGGTTCCGGTTCAATATCCACTGACACACAACCTAAGATCATACAAACCTGGATGAAAGTATTTTAAGATCCTGAAGTATCTCCTCCCTAATTTTGAAATTCTTGGTTGTTTAAAAATTCCAGACGCGTGTTCATAAAATCCCTGTTGTACGTTTGAAAAGGTTAGAAAATCAATTATTATAACTCGCTTGAAGATACCGAAAGCTGGAAATAACTCGTTTCCAAATGAAATGTATATATATATATATATATATATATATATATATATATATATATATATATATATATATATATCAAAACAGAGAGAAAGAGAGAGATATATACAGAAAGACAGACAGACAGACAGACAGACAGACAGACAGGGAGATACTATATTGGTGTATATTTGTGTAATATGTATGTGTGCACCTATCCAGCGAATGGTCGGAACGGTGTAGAACATACTTACGTCAGAATTCACGACAGTAAGGAATTTACAAAGGATTAGATTCCTTTATGGCTGTCATTTAAATTTACAGTGCGAGATTAACTTGGAAATAGTCTTAAAAGATTTGGTGTGTTTTGAGATTTGCTGGAAATAGATAGATAGATAGATAGATAGATAGATAGATAGATATGAACAGACTGAGATAGATAGATAGATAGATAGATAGATAGATAGATAGATAGATAGATAGATAGAATAGATGAATGAATAGAATAGATAGATAGATAGATAGATAGATAGATAGATAGATAGATAGATATGAACAGACTAGAGATAGATAGATAGATAGATAGATAGATAGATAGATAGATAGATATGAACAGAACGTGATAGATAGATAGATAGATAGATAGATAGATAGATAATGAACAGAATGAGATGAGATAGATAGATAGATAGATAGATAGATAGATAGATAGATAGATAGATAGATCATGAAGAGACTGAGATAGATAGATAGATAGATAGATAGATAGATAGATAGATAGATAGATAGATAGATAGTAATATTTTATTATAAGTGTTTCTAATAAAGACATTATTATATATTTATATGTGTTATAATAAAAATATTATTAGATATAATGTTCTAGCAAATATCGAGCTCTATTAAAAATATCACTACTAGCAGTGAACCACTAACCCATTAGTACGTAGTAATTCTAAGATAGATAGATAGATAGATAGATAGATAGATAGATAGATAGATAGATAGATAGATAGATAGATAGATAGATTTTTATTAAAAGTGTTTATAATAAAGACATCATTATGTTATTATTAGTTTTGTAATAAAAATATTATAAGATATTATGTTCTACCAAATATAGAACCCTCTTTAAAAAACCCACTGCAAACAATGAAGCGTTAACCCATTAGTATGTAGTACTTCTAAGATAGATAGATAGATAGATAGATAGATAGATAGATAGATAGATTTTTTTTAATCATATCACTCTGAGCAAAGCGGTAACGCCACTGATGTGCAGGGGGCTACATAAGAGTAGAAGCACTAGAGAGAAGAGAGTGAAGAGAAGGACAAACCATCTCTTTATTTTTTGCTGGCCTTGTGTTAGTATGTCTCTCTCTTTCTCTTCTTGGCCTGGTGTATTTTGGTTGTTTTGCTGCCCTCTTGAGGTCACACACTGGCTATTTCAGTTGACTAACCCACCCCCGCCTCAGTATTCACTTGGAATGACCAAATAGTTAAAAATCATTTTTAACTTGCTGGTAGTACCCATGTGTTTGGATGGGAATCAATTTTGATTTAAATATTCTTAAAGTAAGACATTTTTTGCTTATTTTAAAATTTTCATGCTTAATTGAACGATTGGTTTTGTTTATTTTTTTAAATTTAGCATAATCTCTTTGACTGGTAGATTGCTTGTTTCTCGCTTTCTTTTTTGCTACCCTGTGTTAGATAGTTTCTCTCTCACTTTCTCTTCTTGGCCGGCTGTATTTTGGTTGAGGTAATGAACAGAACAAGATAGATAGATAGATAGATAGATAGATAGATAGATAGATAGATAGATAGATAGATAATGAACAGAACGTGATATTAGATAGATAGATAGATAATGAACAGAACGTGATATTAGATAGATAGATAGATAATGAACAGAACGTGATATTAGATAGATAGATAGATAATGAACAGAACGTGATATTAGATAGATAGATAGATAGATAGATAATGAACAGAACGTGATATTAGATAGATAGATAGATAATGAACAGAACGTGATATTAGATAGATAGATAGATAGATAGGTAGATAGATAGATAGATAGATAGATAGATAGATAGATAGATAGATAGATAATGAACAGAACGTGATATTAGATAGATAGATAGATAGATAGATAGATAGATAGATAGATAGAGAATGAACAGAACGTGATATTAGATAGATAGATAGATAGATAGATAGATAGATAGATAGATAGATAGATAGATAGATAATGAACAGAACGTGATAGATAGATAGATAGATAGATAGATAGATAGATAGATAGATAATGAACAGAACGTGATAGATAGATAGATAGATAGATAGATAGATAGATAGATAGATAGATAATGAACAGAACGTGATAGATAGATAGATAGATAGATAGATAGATAGATAGATAGATAGATAATGAACAGAACGTGATAGATAGATAGATAGATAGATAGATAGATAGATAGATAATGAACAGAACGTGATAGATAGATAGATAGATAGATAGATAGATAGATAGATAATGAACAGAACGTGATAGATAGATAATGAACAGAATGTGATATTAGATAGATAGATAGATAGATAGATAGATAGATAGATAATGAACAGAACGTGATAGATAGATAGATAGATAGATAGATAGATAGATAGATAGATAATGAACAGAACGATAGATAGATAGATAGATAGATAGATAGATAGATAATGAACAGAACGTGATAGATAGATAGATAGATAGATAGATAGATAGATAGATAGATAGATAGATAATGAACAGAACGTGATGGATAGATAGATAGATAGATAGATAGATAGATAGATAGATAGATAGATAGATAATGAACCGAACGTGATAGATAGATAGATAGATAGATAGATAGATAGATAGATAGATAGATAATGAACAGAACGTGATAGATAGATAGATCGATAGATAGATAGATAGATAGATAGATAGATAGATATATAGATAGATAGATATATAGATAGATAGATAGATAATGAACAGATTGTGATAGATAGATAGATAGATAGATAGATAGATAGATAGATAGATAGATAGATAGATAGATAGATAATGAACAGAACGTGATAGATAGATAGATAGATAGATAGATAATGAACAGAACGTGATAGATAGATAGATAGATAGATAGATTGATAGATAGATAGATAGATAGATAGATAGATAGATAGATAGATAATGAACAGAACGTAGATAGATAGATAGATAGATAGATAGATAGATAGATAGATAGATAATGAACAGAACGTGATAGATAGATAGATAGATAGATAGATAGATAGATAGATAGATAGATAGATAGATAGATAGATAGATAGATAGAGTTAGCAAATATAATGACCAATGACTTTAATACTGGTTGACCATCTCTTCCAAACCATGTGAAAGATTGTTTCCGTCAGAAATACATCCCAGCCACTTTATTTCTTTTATTTTTTTGCTTACGGTCAAAAGACTATATTCACGTAGGCACTTACGCCGAGAAGATATTTGCATCCATTTTAAGGGACAGTATAGATGCTCTCAGATTCAAATCAAAGTTCGAGGCGACATCTGCACGTCCAGAGAGCTTTTTGCTGCGTCGAATTTCTAGTTGGCTAAGCAATTCTCAAGCCACGCATCCCTTAGAGAAATATTAATAGATTTTGGTATAGATGTGCGGGCAGCCCAACGACTATTGGCGCTAAATGTATATTGGATTTCTGAACCCATAGTTTCTTGCACCAGCTATGGGTTAAATAGCAAGATAGAATGTACTTTGATAGCAGCAATGGTAACATTAGACTTTGTCTCATCAAGAAAAATCTTACCGAACCAACAGTACTATTCGAGTTATGCATTTTACCATTCCCTGACCATTGGGTTGGGATCAAGTTATAGTATCTGATATCCCTATCTCAAATAGTAATGTTAATATCAGACGTTTCATTATAAGAAAACATTTGGCATTTATTGCCAAGTAATCAGTGCTACTCGATACATTTCTTCACTCCCTGATGATCGGGCCGGGATCAAATTGTTGTTCTCATCATATCTAATGGTCATGGTAATAATAACAAATTTTACCAGTGTTTCTTGCTTCTTGACTCTCTGGCCATCGATCTGTGATCAAAGCGTAGTGTCTGTCTTCTAAGCTCTAATGATAATGTTAATATTAGTCGTTTCCTTATAAGGAAACATTCGTTGACGGAGCAGCCAGTTCTACCCGTGTTTCGTTTTTCTTCACTCCCTGGACATCGAGCTTGGATCAAAGTGTTGTATCTGTCGTCCTCACCTTTAATGCTAATGGTAAAATTAATTCTATTTATTTATAAAGAACCATTCGGCTGTTCAAATCATCTCAAATATATACTTCCCAATTTTATATCATTATTAATTCAGTGCCAAATATGGGCAACCAGACACTAATTGGACAATAATCTCAGTATGTTGTTTCCATAATGTACATATTAAGGCTGAATTATTTAAAAATATATATTTACTTAATAATTTTTGGTAAATAGGCTTGTGCAGCCATTATAAACTTCATTAACATATCTTATCTTTTGTGTTTATCTACATTCACATAATTATTTCTGAGAGTATATAAGCTACGTGTGTTTCCCATACAGCGAGCTATGATCAAAGCGTAGTATCTGTTCTTCTAATCTCTAATGGTAATGTTAATATTAGCCGTTTCCTTATAAGTAAACATTTGGCATTCATTAACAGAGCAGACAGTACTACTCGTGTTTCGTTCTTCTTCACCCCCTCGACTTCGAACTTTGATGAAATTTAATATATTTTTCTCCTCATCTCTAACAGAGGTGTTAAATTTAGCCGTTTCCTCATAAAGAAACATTCAGTATTTATTGACCGTGCAGCCAGTGCTACACAAGTTACTCTTTTGTTGTGGCACATCTAAGCTACGCTCGAAAAGATGGGCACTTCAACCTGGGGTAATGGTTAACAAGTTTCTCTCGTTAAATCAATTACAAATGGGTAGTGAGCTCGATTATGCTTTAAGCACTGTAACACATCGATGCTACGCTCAGGAAGATGGGAACTTCGACTTGGTGTAATGGTTAACAAGCTTGTCACGCTAGATCAATTAGCACTGTGTAGTAAGTTCGACCCTCACTGCGTGCAACATATTTTAATCCTTGTGAGACATCTAATCTACACTTAGAAAGACGAGTACTTCGACCTGGTGTAATGGTTAACAAGCTCGCCTTGCTAGATCAATTACAACTGGATATTGAGTTCGATCCTGACTGGGTGCATCCCTCTTCAAGCCTTGTAGCACATCTAAGCTACTCTCAGAAAGATGGGCACTTCTACCTGGTGTAATGGTTAACAAGCTTTTCACTCTAGATCAATTAGGACTGGGTAGTAAGTTCGACCCTCAATGAGTGCTTCATATTTTAATCCCTGTGGGACATCTAATCTACACTTAGAAAGATGAGTACTTCGACCTGGTGTAATGGTTAACAAGCTCACCTCGCTAGATCAATTACGATTGAGTAGTGAGTTCGATCCTCACTAGGTGCATCACACTTCATGCCTTGTAGAACATCTAAACTAGTCTCAGAAAGATGTTCATTTCTACCTGATGTAATGGTCAACAAGTTTCTCTCGGTAGACCATTTACAACTGGGTAGTGAGTTCAATTCTCACTGAGTGCATTATACATTAAACCTTGTAACACATCGATGCTACGCCCAGGAAGATAGGCACTTTGACCTGGTGTAATGGTTAACAAGTTTGTCTCCCTAGATCAATTGCGACTTTGTAGTGAGTTCAAATCTCACTGTGTGTCTCATACTTCATGCCTAACGCTTAGAAAATCACCATCTGGCTTAAATTAACAGTTTCAAAGAAAAACATATTTGTTATACCACTACATTGAGTCCATAGCTAAATCCACTGCTAAGAAGGATGAGTCACTCTGTTGGACCAAGATATTTTTCCCACCTGAATCCATCCTGCATATATACAAATCAACCATTCGTCCGTGCATGGAATACTGCTGTCATATATGGTCAGGCACCCTCCTGTTCATCTCAATGTTCTCGACAGGCTCCAAAGGAGAATGATTAACGTGATAGGTACCGACTTGGCAGCTCGACTACAGTCACTTCCCCACCGACGAGATGTGGCCTCCCTTTGTCTGTTCTATAAATACTTTCATGGCTTCTGCTCCAACGAACTTAAATCACTGATGCCTCTGCAACAGATGTTTACTCGTGCAACCAGATTGGCAACTGGGTCCCACCCATTCTCAAATGCAGACGACAATTCTACTCCTGCAGCTTCTTCTCTCGCACTTCCCGCCTGTGGAACTCGCTTCCATATTCTTGCTTTCCTGACGGCTACAACCTCCAGGAATGTAAATGCAATGTCAATACTCATCTCTTAACCACTTGACTCTAGTTCTTTCACCACTCCGTATATCCTTTCCTTTCTCTCCACCTTTGCAACTGTCATCACACTTGTATTCCCATCCTTCTCTTGCTCCTTTCTAACTGGTTCGCCTTCCTCTTCACTCTCTTTTACTGAATCTTTTTACTCTTAGGTAGCCCCCTGCACATCAGTGGCATTACCTCCTTGCTCGGGGTGATACGATTAAAAAAAAACTTTTCTAAAAACCTGTTTTATATGAAAGGGGGTGCAAGATAGAGTGACAGCGGATTGGACTGTCTTATTGAAGAGAGGATTTTGAATTGCACTCGATTTCACTGCGTTCTCTTACGCTCTAAAGACTTCCGGAAAAGTATAAAACCTTTTCTCCTCCCGCCTCCCGAACCTACGAGATAAACAGCAGCGTCGACTGGGTCTCATAGCAAGAAATCTTTCAATTCGAATTCAGCTTGTTGGGATTTTGATTCCAGCAGTCTTCTTCTTCTATGTGCCTTGTCTCTTCAGGACGTAGGCGATCATGGCCTTCCACGTTTCCCTATCCCTGGTGGCTCTGAGCACGCCTTCTCCTGTTACACCATGCAATCCTCGTTCCATCATCCATGATTAGGTCCTTCAAATATGCTGCTTTCCCCTGTCACTTTTGCCTTCTATCTAGCATGTTAGTATCAGGTTCTCCACGCCCTCCTTCCTCATTGTGTGTCCCAGGAACTTCAGCTGTCTTTTCCTGATGTTCAGTATTAATTTACTTTTTGTTTCCAGCATTTCCAAGACCTCATCATTGATCACATGCTCGATCCATGATATTCGCAGCATCCCTGTAGAACCACGTTTCAGTTGCTTTTTTCCCTCATCTTTGATGGTATTGTCCAGCATTCACTGCCATATTGAAGGACGGACAGCATGTAGCAATCCAGTATTCTCTATCTAGTTTCTAGAAATTGTCCTGTTTCTTAATACTTTACTCAACTTCTGGAATGCCTTCTTCGCCATGCCAATCTCTGTGTCGCACTTTCCGTCTTCTGCTATAAAGCTTCCCAGGTATTTAAATTTTTGTACCTGCTTGCAGTCTATGTTACCCAGATAAGACGTTTAGTGATACTATGATCATAATGTGTTACGTGATGAATGGTCGTGATTAATGTTTATCAGGGATATCAACGAATGGTTTATTTTGTCTTTATTAATTCAGTTATTTGTCGAATATTCAGACTATATATAAACAAAAATGAATTACTGAATGAAAGAGCCGAAATTATGACTAAGTGTGGCCATACCATAAAATTCCTATTAGGGTCATACAAACATGGATAAAAAGTTATAATTTCTTCTAATTTTGAAAATTTCAAAAAATCCCCGTTACGTAACGTTCTTAAAAAAAAAAAAACGGTAAAATCAGTTATTGCAAATCCCCTGAAGACACCACATGGTAGAAACCTAGGTCACGTGATAACTCGTTTACAAATGGAAAATATTCAAAAGTTCTACAATATTATTGTATTGAACATTGGTATCTTTAATACAAATGTGCACTGGTCTAATTTTATTATGACCAAAAACTAGCTAATAGAACAATATATATATATATCAATATATATATATATATATATATATATATGTGTGTGTGTGTGTGTGTGTGTGTGTGTAAATACACGCTAAGACATGCACATACATATATATACAATTTTCTAATTTACTATATCTACTTCAATGCGCCGTAACGTAGCTTCCCTAACGATATAGTAGCTATTCTGGCTTGTACGCATCGCTCATTCAGTAATGAATTAGAGTACTCTGGCTATTGGGCATGTATAATGATAATATACACGCTAAAAAGTCTGCCTTCTTCTACCGAGCGCCTATAACCCAGAGGTAGAATAGCCGACTGACGCCAATTCGGTCGGGTTTCAATCCTGGGTTAAAAGCAGTCGGAGTCTACTGATGAGCTATGATACAGCGAAACAGATCTGTCTGCGGATGACTATATATATATTGTAAATTATATTTTAGAACATGTACAAAATTATATTTTAAAACATGTACAAGATATTTTGTACATGTTCTAAAATATAATTTATAATAAATATTCACAGCTCTATATATTATATATCGAGCACTGTTTTAAATTAATGTTTTGGACGTTATAAAAAATTTTTTCTTCGTTCTTTATTCTCTCGGATAAATAGTTCAAAATGCTATCAAAGAGAATGTTTACAACCCAGACACAAGGCAGATAAAATTTATTAAAGCGGGCGTGAAAATCCCACGAAATAGAAAGGTAAATCCAAACCTGCTATCTCCTGCAACAGACTGGGAACTAAGGGCCGATATAGGCTCAAGATTGAAATTCCCAGAGCAAATTGCCATCAAAAAACTTCGCCCAGATATAGTTTTCTTCTCACATAAATTGAAGAAGATAGTCTTGTGGGAACTGACAGTCCCCTGGGAAGAAAATGCAGAGGAAGCTCATGAAAGGAAGAAGTTAAAATATGACGAACTGCTGGAGAGTTGCAGGGTTAAAGGCTGGAGGGCTAGTTGCACTCCTATAGAAGTGGGGACTAGAGGATTTGCAGCAAGGTCCTTATGCAAAGCCTTAACAGATATTGGGATAGTGGGAGTAAAAAAAAGAAAAGCACTCAAGTCCATAACCGAAACAGCGGAAAGAAGAGCTAATTGGTTATGGATTAAAAGAGAGGGCCTGGATTCCAAATTGTTAGCTAAAATTCCCCGAAATTCTGCGTCTAAATTAATGTTTCGGACGAGCTCATGTACGGTTCGCCTCTAAATGGAAAGTGGATCTGACTGTCGCCAATCGGAAGCATTTGCAGGATTTCGTACCGGGCCTAAACGTAATTTTCCAGTGTCTGAAAGCGCTTATCGAGGGTGGGCCGGAGGCTGATCATCTCTGGTCGGGTCGGCGCGGTGAGGGGGGTATGATGTTGAAAGACCCGAAACCCCCTAGTGATCCTCGCGATGACATCACTGACGACACTCTCTAGCGCCCCCATTACGGTGCGTATGTTGGAAAAGGAAATATATATATATAGATGTCAAGTCCGTGAACGGCGAGGATAATCCAACAAGATCAACTTAATATAAAATATTAAGTGTTATATCTGTATGTTATCCAGAGCAATATGATATTTATAAAGGAAAACGCAACACATCATTTTGATTGGTTATAAATAATAATTCATTTCTATGAGCTAAACAGCTCATTTCATCAGACCACAGTATATTTTTTCCATTCGGTATAAATATTTTCCCAAAATAAAGATTTCTTTAAACTTCGATCCACCTTAACTGGAGAATAGTCTATTTCGACAGACGAAAATGTCAGTCATCTGCTTCTCAACACTGGTTTGTACTGAGTTCGTGTCTGAAGTACTAATTTCAACAGACTAAATGCACGAGACAAAGGTGGAATGGTTTGGTTACACTTTCTTGTATTTATGGGTCTTCTTAGGTTGAAATTTATGAAATATTTCTCATAAATTGCTTTTCTAGGATATCAGATGTTTCAAGTCAGGTAGCATTTATAGCTCTTTCCAGTATTGATAGGATTTTTTTCTTCATGGTGGAAATTTATATAATGTTTCTTTTAAAATACTTGTCTAGGAAATCCGGTTTCTCACGTCAAGTAACTTTTATAGCTTTTTCCTGTATTGATGGTTTTTCCTTTCGTTGAAATTTATGAAATATTTATCTTCAAAAACTTTTCTAGGAAATCAGAGTTCTCAGGTCAAGTAGCTTTTATAGCTCTTTCCAGTATTAATAGGTATTTGCTTTGTTGAAATTTATAAAATGGTTGTCTTAAAATACTTTTCTAGAAAATCAGGTTTCTCAAGTCAGGTAGCTTTTGTAGTTTTTCTAGTATTGATGTGCCTTTCCTAGGTTGAAATTTATGAAAAATTTCTCTTAAAATACATTTTTAATGAAGCATCTTTTAAGGCTCTTTTCAGTATTGATATGTATTTCCTTAGTTTGAATCTTATGAAATGTTTCTCTTAAAATACTTTCCTAGGAAAGCAAGATTCTCAAATCAAGTAGCTTTTATAGCTCTTTCCTGTATAGATGGGTCTTTCCTTAGGTTGAAATTTATACAATGTTTCTCTTAAAATAAATTTGTAGGAAAGCAGGTATCTCAAGTCAAGTAGCTCTTAAAGCTCTTTCCAGTATTTCTGAAGTCAAGTAGCTTTATAGCTATTTGCAGTATTGATAGGTCTTTCCCAAGGTTGAAATTTATGAAAACTTTCTCTTAAATTGCTTTTTTAGGAAATCAGGTTTCTCAAGTCAAGTAGATTTTATAGGTCTTTCCAATATTAATAGTTCTTTCCCAGGTTGAAATTTATAAAACTTTTCTATTAAATTACTTTTCTAGGAAATCGGGTTTTCAAGTCAAGTAATTATTATAGATCTTTCCTGTATTGATGGGTCATTCTTTAGGTTGGAATTTATAAAAATGTTTCTCTTAAAATATTTGTCTAGGAAATCAGTTTTCTCTGGCCAAATAGCTTTTATAGCTATCTCTTGTATTGATGGGTCCTTCCTTAGGTTGGAATTTATAAAATGTTTCTCTTAAAATATTTTCTAGGAAATCAGGTTTCTCTGGCCAAATAGCTTTTATAGCTATCTCTTGTATTGATGGGTCCTTCCTTAGGTTGGAATTTATAAAATGTTTCTCTTAAAATATTTTTCTAGGAAATCAGGTTTCTCTGGCCAAATAGCTTTTATAGCTATCTCTTGTATTGATGGGTCCTTCCTTAGGTTGGAATTTATAAATGTTTCTCTTAAAATATTTTTCTAGGAAATCAGGTTTCTCTGGCCAAATAGCTTTTATAGCTATCTCTTGTATTGATGGGTCCTTCCTTAGTTTGGAAATTATAAAATGTTTCTCTTAAAATATTTTCTAGGAAATCAGGTTTCTCTGGCCAAATAGCTTTTATAGCTATCTGTTGTATTGATGGTCCTTCCTTAGATTGGAATTTATAAAATGTTTCTCTTAAAATATTTTTCTAGGAAATCAGGTTTCTCTGGCCAAATAGCTTTTATAGCTATCTGTTGTATTAGTGGGTCCTTCCCTTAGATTGGAATTTATAAAATGTTTCTCTTAAAATATTTTTCTAGGAAATCAGGTTTTCTCTGGCCAAATGACTTTATAGCTATGCCTTAGTGATGGGTCCTTCCTTATGTTGGAATTTATAAAATGTTTCTCTTAAAATATTTTTCTAGGAAATCAGTTTTCTCTGGCCAAATAGCTTTTATAGCTATCTGTTGTATTGATGGGTCCTTCCTTAGATTGGAATTTATAAAATGTTTCTCTTAAAATATTTTTCTAGGAAATCGGGTTTCTCTGGCCAAATAGCTTTTATAGCTATCTGTTGTATTGATGGGTCCTTCCTTAGATTGGAATTTATAAAATGTTTCTACTTAAAATATTTTTCTATAGAAATCAAGATTTCTCTGGCCAAATAGCTTTTATAGCTATCTGTTGTATTGATGGGTCCTTCCTTAGATTGGAATTTATAAAATGTTTCTCTTAAAATATTTTTCTAGGAAATCAGGTTTCTCTGGCCAAATAGCTTTTATAGCTATCTCTTGTATTGATGGGTCCTTCCTTATGTTGGAATTTATAAAATGTTTCTCTTAAAATATTTTTCTAGGAAATCAGTTTTCTCTGGCCAAATAAGCTTATAGCTATCTGTTGTATTGATGGGTCCTTCCTTAGATTGGAATTTATAAAATGTTTCTCTTAAAATATTTTCAAAATCAGGTTTCTCTGGCCAAATAGCTTTTATAGTTATCTCTTGTATTGATGGGTCCTTCCTTAGGTTGGAATTTATAAAATGTTTCTCTTAAAATATTTTCTAGGAAATCAAGTTTCTCTGGCCAAATAGCTTTTATAGCTATCTGTTGTATTGATGGGTCCTTCCTTAGATTGGAATTTATAAAATGTTTCTCTTAAAATATTTTTCTAGGAAATCAGGTTTCTCTGGCCAGATAGCTTTTATAGCTATCTCTTGTATTGATGGGTCCTTCCTTAGATTGGAATTTATAAAATGTTTCTCTTAAAATATTTTTCTAGGAAATCCAGTTTTCTCTGGCCAAATAGCTTTTATAGCTATCTGTTGTATTATTCAGGTCCTTCCTTAGATGGAATTTATAAAATGTTTCTCTTAAAATATTTTTCTAGGAAATCAGGTTCTCTGGCCAAATAGCTTTTATAGCTATCTGTTGTATTGATGGGTCCTTCCTTAGGTTGGAATTTGAAATGTTTCTCTTAAAATATTTTTCTAGGAAATCAGTTTTCTCTGGCCAAATAGCTTTTATAGCTATCTGTTGTATTGATGGGTCCTTCCTTAGATTGGAATTTATAAAATGTTTCTCTTAAAATATTTTTCTAGGAAATCAGTTTTCTCTGGCCAAATAGCTTTTATAGCTATCTGTTGCTGTTGATGGGTCCTTCCTGAGATTGGAATTTAAAAAATGTTTCTCTTAAAATATTTTTCTAGGAAATCAGGTTTCTCTGGCCAGATAGCTTTTATAGCTATCTCTTGTATTGATAGGTCCTTCCTTAGATTGGAATTTATAAAATGTTTCTCTTAAATATTTTTCTAGGAAATCCAGTTTTCTCTGGCCAAATAGCTTTTATAGCTATCTGTTGTATTGATGGGTCCTTCCTTAGATTGGAATTTATAAAATGTTTCTCTTAAAATATTTTCTAGGAAATCTTGAGTTTCTCTGGCCAAATAGCTTTTATAGCTATCTCTTGTATTGATGGGTCCTTCCTTATGTTGGAATTTATAAATGTTTCTCTTAAAATATTTTTCTAGAAATCAGTTTTCTCTGGCCAAATAGCTTTTATAGCTATCTGTTGTATTGTTGGGTCCTTCCTTAGATTGGAATTTATAAAATGTTTCTCTTAAAATATTTTTCTAGGAAATCAGGTTTCTCTGGCCAAATAGCTTTTATAGTTATCTCTTGTATTGATGGGTCCTTCCTTAGGTTGGAATTTATAAAATGTTTCTCTTAAAATATTTTTCTAGGAAATCAGTTTTCTCTGGCCAAATAGCTTTTATAGCTGTCTGTTGTATTGATGGGTCCTTCCTTAGATTGGAATTTATGAAATGTTTCTCTTAAAATATTTTTCTAGGAAATCAATTTTTCTCTGGCCAAATAGCTTTTATAGCTATCTGTTGTATTGATAGGTCCTTCCTTAGATTGGAATTTATAAAATGTTTCTCTTAAAATATTTTTCTAGGAAATCTAGTTTCTCTGGCCAGATAGCTTTTATAGCTATCTGTTGTATTGATGGGTCCTTCCTTAGATTGGAATTTATAAAATGTTTCTCTTAAAATATTTTTCTAGGAAATCAGGTTTCTCTGGCCAAATAGCTTTTATAGCTATCTCTTGTATTGATGGGTCCTTCCTTAGGTTGGAATTTATAAAATGTTTCTCTTAAAATATTTTTCTAGGAAATCGAGTTTCTTTGGCCAAATAGCTTTTATAGCTATCTCTTGTATTGATGGGTCCTTCCTTAGGTTGGAATTTATAAATTTTTTCTCTTCAAAATACTTTTCTAGGAAAGCAGGATTTTCAGGTCTACTAGTTTTATAGCTCTTTCCAGTATTGATAGGTATTTTCTTATGGCAGAAATTCATATAATGTTTCTCTTAAAGTATTTTCAAAGAAATCAGGTTTCTCAAATCAAATAGCTTTTAAGGCTCTTTCTTATATTGATTGATCTTTCCTTAGGTTGAAATTTATAAAATGTTTCTCTTAAAATACTTTTCTAGGTACGATTCCTAACCAAATACACGATATCAATGTATATTTGGACAGCCATCTTTCTTTTAAGCATGTCTCGTTAAAAACGACCGACAAGGAAGATTTTATTAATTTTGTTTAATTTTTCAAGTATTCTCATGTTTTCTTTTTTGCTGGAGATAAGAAAAGTAAGCAGTTTCTGAAATTATTCACTTTCCTGACGCTTTCAGCCACATCATTGGCCATTTTCCCGATATTGTAATTTCATTCTCTTGTTTTAACTGCAAGGTAATTTTTGTGTTTTTGTAAATTGACGTCCTTTAAAAGGTATCACGGGACGCGGCGACTGGAAATCACGTCAGCGTCTTTTTTTTCTTTTTTTCAAAAACTTTAAAAGTTCCATTTCCACAGTTAAATGATACAAGATTGATAGTAGAAGAAAATTGTTTGATATACAGGGCCCCTCTTATAACGTCATGCTATTGATATTGTGAGATATATATATCTATTTAGTGTATCGAGGCAGCAGATAATTTCTAAACATACACTGTTAAATATAAAAGACAATGAGTGTCTATTATGTTTAATCATTAGCCTTTCTAAACATAGTATTTTGGCTTTAATTTCAGGGAGAAAATAAAAACAAAAATTGTCCAACATTTGGATATCTTCCATTATGCTGGTTCTAAGCTTTCGACTAATCATCATAGACATTTATTGTCTGTTATATTTAAGAGTATATATATATATATATATATATATATATATGTGTGTGTGTGTGTGTGTGTGTGTGTGTGTGTGTGTTA
This sequence comes from Ascarosepion bandense, assembly GCA_037127315.1. Classification (NCBI taxonomy): domain Eukaryota; kingdom Metazoa; phylum Mollusca; class Cephalopoda; order Sepiida; family Sepiidae; genus Ascarosepion; species Ascarosepion bandense. Next base: position 2,054,320 of record JBBBDQ010001140.1, read on the forward strand.
CGGAAATTAACGAATTTTAACGAAACTTGGTTATAAACAACCGACAATTTGTAATGAATTATTTTGAACATTATTTTTACCGATACTCGTATTTAAGTAGATATTCTGTTTTTAATTAAACAGTATTTTATATTTATATCTACCGGCCTGATTATTTTACGATAAATTTTATTGCGAAAATTAAAATACTGTTTAATTAAAAACAGAATATCTACTTAAATACGAGTATCGGTAAAAATAATGTTCAAAATAATTCATTATATATATATATATATATATATATATATATATATATATATATGTATATAATTAATTTATTAGTTAGTTTTTAGTCATATTTAAATTAGACTAGTACACAATGGTATTAAAAGGTTTTAAGACAATTATATTGTAGTACTTACTGAATATATATATATATATATATGTTTGTATGTATGTATATGTATATATATATATATATATGTGTGTGTATTATTTGTTAATTAGTTAGTTTTTAGTCATATTTAAATTAGACTAGTACACAATGGTATTAAAAAGTGTTAAGACAATTATATTGTAGAACTTATTGAATATATATATATATATATATATATACATAGACATTTTGATTATATATATATATATATATATATATGTATTATTTGTTAATTAGTTAGTTTTTAGTCATATTTAAATTAGACTAGTACACAATGGTATTAAAAGGTTTTAAGACAATTATATTGTAGTACTTACTGAATATATATATATATATATATATATATATATATATATATATATATATGTTTGTATGTATGTATGTATATATATATATATATATATGTATTATTTGTTAATTAGTTAGTTTTTAGTCATATTTACATTAGACTAGTACACAATGGTATTAAAAAGTGTTAAGATAATTATATTGTAGAACTTATTGAATATATATATATATATATATATATATATATATATATATAGACATTTTGATTATATATATATATATATATATATAGACATTCTGATTATATATATATATATATATATATAGACATTTTGATTATATATATATATATATATATAGGAATAAATCTAACTTAGAGCCAACAGACCTACTTAGATTTCACTTAACGGATCGTCAGGGCAACTCGACTTGCCCTGATGATCCGTTAGTTGAAACCTAGGTAGGTCTGTTGGCTCTAAGTTAGGTATATTCTTATTTGTTTGCTCTACGATTGTATTGAGCGCTTTAGTGTTAGGGTTCTCGTCTCGGGTTTTTTTTCTTTTCAACGACTATTTTGACGTATGTTCAAGTACTTCGTTTGTTTCTTTTTTTACTTCCCCTTTTTTTCCCCTCCGAGTTTATACTCGGTGGGTTTTCCGAGACGGATTGAAATATATTATAGCAGTTATTATTATTATTATTATTATTATTATTATTATTATTATTATATAGTCTATGGTATAGTTTTATGGTATATTTATGAACAAAGTGATTAATATAAATTTATAAAATTTAAAAGTGGACATTGTATATCTAGGTGCTTTCGCCTATACCTCTGACTGTCAAAAAATGATCGCAGCACATTTTCTGCCGATTTAATTAAACATGTATAAAAAAAAAGTTATACTGTCAAAATACTCAATTATAGGGTGCGATGGGTAAATTGCCGCCCTGTTATATTTTAATCATATACGTTTAGTATGGTCAGTTGGGCAACGTCTTCGAGAAAAAGAGCACCATAACGAAAATCACTCCGGTAGAAATTTAAAAACAAGCTGTACTGCTTGGCACTCGCATACAAACTTTTCAGAGTGTTGTGGTCTCTATGTGAGGACAGTGCATTTGGAAAGAGTTGGAAGAGTCTAATAGTGATTACGATGGTATAGCATCTTGGAAACCTCACTCTGTTCGTTCTGATAAAAATAGCTACTAAATTTCTTGGCGAGGGAATCAGACTCAAAGACTCTGCACAAAGGCCTACATCAACAGCCGTGAGTATGTAGTGAAGACCTGGTTCAAGATGGTGGTTGATGAAATATACTATGTCAACCAACAGCTCTTTAAACCCTGCCACACAAGCAGGAGAACCCAGTCATCCCTGTCAAAGAATTTTTATGACCGCATCAGTTCATATATAAGCCCAACTACCTCTCCTTGATTATTCTATGCGGGAGGCAGTTAAGCAATGGAACTCACTGTAACACCAGAAGAGATGCAGGACTTTCCGAACTATTCTGGAAACCGTGGTTGAAACCAGTGGCGATTTTATTGAATAAATTCATTTTTTGAGTATTTACATTATTCGGTCTATTGTCCTCATATTTGTTGCCATTTGTACGATGTTTTGGCTGTTGTACGATCCGGCCTTCTTCCGGCGCCTGGAATTTCAAACCGAACCTTTTATTACTATTATTGGGGTATATTATCTTCATTCCTTGCGTAGTAATGCCACAATTGGAAGGCATGAGTTATCTCCCTCTAACCCTGCAAATTACTTCTTCACTCCTGCTGTAGCCTGATAATGAACTCACAACTCTTTGGGTCAAGTCACAGGAACACATTGCCCAGTGTATGTAGACGAGGCATTAATACGCAAGGAATGAGGATGATATACCCCAGTGATTGTAATAAAGAGTTTGGTTCGAAATTCCTAACAACTGAATAAGGCCAAAGCGTACAACGACCGAAACGTCGTACAAATGGCAACAAAGCTGAGGACAATAGTCCAAATAATACTGTAAATATTGTAAAGACTACCTCGTCTCTGAAATATAGAAAAAATCATTTTTTGTAATTGAATATATTTTTGTGTTATTTTGGTAAATGAGTTTCTTAAAATGAGATATCAGATTTATTTTCCTTTTTGCGTCATTTAGACGACAATGTATCCATTGCACCTTACATATGTAGTAGATGCGTGCGTGCATGTATCTAACGAATGGTCGGAATCGTGTAGAACATACTTACGTCAGAATTCACGACAGTAAGGAATTTACAAAGGATTAGATTCCTTTATGGCTGTCATTTAAATTTACAGTGCGAGATTAACTTGGAAATAGTCTTAAAAGATTTGGTGTGTTGAGATTTGCTGGAGATAGATAGATAGATAGATAGATAGATAGATAGATAGATAGATAGATAGATATGAACAGACTGAGATAGATAGATAGATAGATAGATAGATAGATAGATAGATAGATATGAACAGACTGAGATAGATAGATAGATAGATAGATAGATAGATAATAGAATAGAATAGATAGATAGAATAGAATAGATAGATAGATAGATAGATAGATAGATAGAATAGATAGATAGATAGATAGATAGATAGATAGATAGATAGATAGATAGATAGATAGATAAGAATAGAATAGATAGATAGATAGAATAGATAGATAGATAGATAGATAGATAGATAGATAGATAGATAGATATGAACAGACTGAGATGAGATAGATAGATAGATAGATAGATAGATAGATAGATAGATAGATAGATAGATATGAACAGACTGAGATAGATAGATAGATAGAGAGATAGATAGATAGATAGATAGATAAATAGATAGATAGATAGATAGATAGATAGATATGAACAGACTGAGATAGATAGATAGATAGATAGATAGATAGATAATGAATAGAAAGATGATAGAATAGAATAGATAGATAGATAGATAGATAGATAGATAGATAGATAGATAGATAGATAATGAACAGAATGAGATAGATAGATAGATAGATAGATAGATAGATAGATAGATAGATAGATAGATAGATAGATATGAACAGACATAGTGACTAGCGGAAAGCATTGTCATGTTGAATGATCATACTGTAACGTTGCTCAAATACTTCCAGTTGTTCGACATTCAGCTTAGAACTGTTTTTGTAGCAACTCATCTTCCGAGACAATAACATGAGAGTTTTTCCCTCTTTTGAATCCGTGGGGTCTGGACCTCTTCTCTGATCAGTGCCTGCAATTGGTTCTCATCAAACTTAACAGTTAGCCAGAACGTAAGAAAGTCTGTGACTTCGAACTTTCCTCTTTTTCTAATGGGGGAAACCATTTCTGTGCCATTCCGTCTGTAATGATGTAATCTTCAAAAGCTGCACAAAATTTTCAAGCACATTTGGCATCTTTTGGGCTCAAAAATAATACTATGTCGAACAGGCTCTTTTTTTTTTTTTTTGTCTAATTGATATTCCATCTAAAACCTAATTTCTAATCTGAAACGAAACGTCAAAAAATTAGATAACTGTTGTAGGATCACCCCTTTGTGTATATAACAATAGACTCGACTGAGTGTATATATAATTCTGTCATAGCATGAACCGGGAAGATCTGGAATTTCAGTTGTAGTTCCAGTTCACAGTGGAGAGTAATCGAAGAGATCCGTTACAATTATCGAAGAGTTCCGACAGATACCGAAGTTACCCAGAGACTATACTCGCTCTGAGCTCCACCCAGCTAGAATAAGTACACCCGGACATAATATTTCACTTCAAGATTTGAATATATTTACTTCTACTAATAGTATTTCTGAATTGACTAACCCGCGTTTCCTTTTGTATATGACGTTCAACATAACCTACTTTCTATCTCCCTCACGGTTTTTGTTGTTCATTATTTTGGTGGTTCCTCCTCCAGAATCCACAACAACAACTGTTTCACGAAATTACCAGAGTTACTAAGAAGCCAAAAATGCTACGAAATTTTATTCTTCGAAATCATTCGCTGAACATTGAATATAGGTAACAACCTTAAATAAATGACTAATATCTGCTATCCACTCAGCAAGTAAATAATTCAACACTTAAATATAAACGAGCAAGATTTACTTATTTCTAAGTGAGCTAATTCTTAGAGATTCAGATATAAATTGATCGATTTTTACCTATCCCTAAGCCAAATAAATACTTTTAGACTAGAATAAAATTGGCTAATATTTTCGTATTCCCAAACCAAGTCACTGTTTATAGGGTCAAATATAAACGACCAGTATACAATTACTGAAGCAAGGAACCACTTATAAATCTAAACTTATATATAAATGGAACTTTGTCTGTGTGTCTGTGTGTGCCCGTTACCTAAAGACTCCGAAACGGCTGAACCGATTTTTTTGAAAAATTTACACAGTTGTACTATAAGTGTCTGTGAGTGTCTCTAGCTATGTTTTGTGTCGAGGTACCCCCGATAAATATCGAAATCGGTAATCGAAAAAATCGGGTTATAGAAGGAGTGACCCGATTTTAATCAAATTTGATACACTCATAGACAATGACATAAGAAACGATATTCAGAAGTTTCAAGGTTGCACTTCTTACAATAGTGCAGAAAATCGATAATATATATATATATATAAGGCAAGATGTTTGTGTGTATATCTGTTTATTTGCCTGTATATCTGTATTTTTCAGCCCTTATATTTTAGTTTTTACTTCGTGTTTGGCTCTAAGTAGGTATAATTGTAGTTCTTAGTCTCAGCCATGATACTATTTACTCAGAGGATTTATTTAGACTTCAAAATTCAGTTTACGACGAAAAAAACTTATTAGTCTTTCATGCCAATGTCCAAAGAGTCTGAGCTCCAGGACCATGGATTAGTTCTAAAGATTTCATTGCACCCAAACAACGCAGTTCTTATAATGGTGCAGAAAATTTGATATCGATACCAGGAAATTTTTCTTTCAGGCTACGGTTTTGTTTTAACTGGAAACAACTATTGCTTTTTAGTCTTTCGTGCCAACGTCCAAAGAGTCTGAGCTCTAGGACCATGGATTACTTTTAAAGCCGTCATTACACCCGAGCAACGCCGGGCTATACTGCTAGTCTAAATATATACGACCAGTTATTTCACTTCGAATTTTTATAACCGTAGTATCTTGCTGGTGTGTGTTGTGGTCTAATGAATATCGGCACGGAATTGGAAATCGATGAACAGAGTTCGAATAATAGTCGAATTCTTTTCATTCACTCACGCTCAAATACCCATAAGAAATGTATGAATCCATCTCTTCTTCCTCCAACTGTGGGATGGATAGCAGGATAGATTTAAGTGTATAGCAAATCAGTATGTAAAAGATTCAAGGCTCTCATATAAACGAACGATATTTACCTTGGAATTATTTCGAAATTTTGTTCTCATCTATAACAGACACAACGTTTCGACCAAGTACCCTCTGGTCATCATCAGGTGTCCATTTGACATCAAATATAAAAAAAACTCCAAAAAATTACAGCGTAGTGGATATAATAGTTGGTTATACATGTGTTAGTATCATCTAGTGGTCACGAGTTCAATCCTTGTATCTGGTAATGCCGAACCAAATCCAACATGAAAGAACAACAACAGATTTCACAGGATATTTCGAAAATAATCAACAAGATAATCCGTATCAACCAATCTATGGACGCCTGATGATGACCAGAGGGTACTTGGTCGAAACGTTGTGTCTGTTATAGATGAGAACAAAAGTTCGAAATAATTCTAAGTTTATTAAAAATTACTCATCTCATAAATAATTACAAAAGATATTTACTTATTCCGAAATGAAAAAAAAATTCTGACAGGCTCAAATATAAGTCGTTTAAAAAACCTAAAGAAAATAGATAGATAGATAGATAGATAGATAGATAGATATGGACAAACATAGATATATATAAGAAGATTGGAAAAGATTGATAACGAACAGGCAGACATAGCACTCTTGTTATGAATCTCAGTGATCGAAGCGGCTTAAGGCGTCTTTGTGTAACTGGGACAAATATAAGAAAACCTCTTTATCGATGAAGTTCTATTCAAAAACGGAATTTCGCAGAAGGAATTCCCTTCTTCAGTATTTTTTTACTTTCTGTCAAAACCAGCTCAATATTGATCAGTAAAATTCGGAGCGGAAAATTACTTGTAAATTAATTCCTGAAAACACTTGATTTGTTAATGCCTTTATTAAGAACAGCTTCAACAAATATTTTTCACTGTAATCTCCTTCGTTGTCAATGCGTAAATATTTGTAACGTATATCAAATATTTTGTAACATTTTCAGGTTAACGTTAAAGATTAACGACGGAAAAATATTCTAACAAAAATCAGCCAGAAGATATTTGTCGGCTTTACATTTAAGTATGACAAAGTATGACAGAGGATAGAGGATCCAAAGACGCATTGGGATGGCCAAAGACGCATTTCAGAAGCTACCCAAAGGACAGGAAAATCTCATTAGAAACAAAGAAAAGAATGCTGGATTGCTATGTGATATCTGTCCTTCTGTATGAAATTGAATGCTGGACAATCTCATCAAAGATGAAGGAGAGGCTTGAGGCAGCAGAAATGTGGTTTAACAAAACGATAGAGTGACAGGAAAATCTGACTGGAAACAAAGAAAAGAGTGCTGGATTGCTATGTGATATCTGTCCTTTTGTATGGAAGTGAATGCTGGACAATCTCATCAAAGATGAAGGAGAGGCTTGAGGCAGCAGGAATGTGATTTAACAGAACGATAGAGAGACAGGAAAATTTGATTGGAAACAAAGAAAAGAGTGCTGGATTGCTATGTGATATCTGTCCTTTTGTATGGAAGTGAATGCTGGACAATCTCATCAAAGATGAAGGAGAGGCTTGAGGCAGCAGAAATGTGGTTTTACAGAACGATGCTGGGGATACCATGGACGAAGTATGTTTGCAACGAAGAAGTGTTGGAAATCATGCAAACGAGATGAAAACATATACTAAATATCTGGAAGAGACAAATGAGGTTCCTGGGACATGTAATGAGGAAGGAGGTCCTGGAAAATTAATACCCACATGCCGGATAAATGGAACGAGAGTCAGGGGAAAGCAGCTCGAGACGTACTTGTTAGGTCTGAGCAAATGGATGGCGGAGCAGGGCTTAGAGATACCAAGAGAAAAAATATTGAGAGCGACAAGATACAAAGCCATGATCGCCTACGTTCTGAAATGACACGGCACAAGAAGAAAGGGATATAGGGTAATGGATGTGTGTTGTGGTGCATTGAATACTGGGTCGAAACGAGAAATCAAAGAGCCGAGTTAGATTTCCAGTTGCATTCGTTGCATTCACATATGAACAAATACTCTAACGTAAAATAGCTCGATTGGGTTCTATAACCTTGCTTGGCGTCCAGTATACCGCAGATATAATACAGCGGAAAAATCTTCTGCCGAATCAATCATGTTTCTTTCGAGACATGATCACCCAAACGTGTATTAGTATAGCCTTGGTTACCAACATTGTATAATCTGATGGAGGAACAGGGTTCAGAAATGAGATTTTAAGGGATTTGTTTATTTCGAGGGCTAGTTTCCTTTTTTGTCTGTATCCATTACACACGTAGGCTTGTGGCCATCTTTTGTTTTCTTTACATGCTGTGGTTATAAATATGTTTGCATCATCTAGTGGTCATGAGTTCAATCCTTGGATCTGGTAGTGCCGAACCAAATCCAACATGAAAGAAAAACAACAGATTTTACAGGATATTTCGCAATAATCAACAAGATAATCCATATCAGCCAATCTATGGACACCTGATGATGACCAGCGGGTACTGTGTCTGTTATAGATGAGAACAATAGTTTGAAATAATTCCAAGATTATTGAAAATTACTCATCTCAGAAATAAATACAAACGATATTTACTTAATATTTACTTGGTTCACAACCAGCCTACAGCAAAAAAATATTAGCAACATATTGCAGTCAGTCATGGATCAAAAGAGACATGATCGCCTAAGCGTGTATCACTTATGGCACTTATGATACTGATATAGGTAAATATTTGCCTCGTTTATACTTGACTCTATCGCCAATTGTCGGTTTCATATTTGTATAGAGGCTGCAGATTATATAATTGTAAATAACGGTGAAATTTATACTTGAGTCTATTGGCAGGTATTAATTGGGTTTCATACTTTAGTCAATAAGTAAATAATTGCCTGGTTTATTCAAGGATCAGCTTAAAAACACCTGGCTGAATACAAAAATCGTTCAGGTCAATCTTGAGACGGAATCTGCAGCAAGAACCAGACGGAGAAAAGCAGTCCACGAAAAACCATCCTTCCAAAACAACAGACGACAAAAAAAAAGACACGAAGGGGACCAAAAAAAAAAAATAATAATCCCCTAAACTCAGGTAAATTACCGTGTAGTGGCTGTGGACGTCTTTTCAGATCCAACATAGGAGTCATTTACAAACGAAAGAGATGAAGTGTACCTCCTCCCCCCCCAAAAAAAAACAGAACTCTCTATCCCATGAGGTCTATTACACTACCATGAAGTGGCTACGTCTGAAGTGGCTATATTGGATCTTTTCAGATACAACATAGTCTCATTTATAAATAAAAGCAACCAAAGGAGCCCAATGAAAACCTAGGATTTTTCATCCCCTGAAACCTGCTACCCTATTATACGATGGCTACGGACGTCTCTTCAGGTCCAACATAGGACTCATTCACAAATAAAAGAGACGAATAGAGCTTCAAGAAAACCCTGAGCTTTTCGTCCTCTTAAGCCTGCTACCCTACATTGCTGTGGCTGCGGCCGACTGTTCAGATCCGACTGAATCATTCGCAATAAAAGATACGAAGGGACCTAAAAAAAATGCCACTGCTCTCCATCCTCTAAACCCTGCTACCCTACAACGCGGTGGCGACGGACGTCTCTTTAGATCCAAGATTGAACTCATTCACAATTAAAAGAGACGAAGGGAGCCCAATGAAAAGCCACAGCTCTCCATCCCTTGAGCCGTGTTACCCTTCTATACGGTGGCTACAGACGTCTCTTTAGATCCAACATAGGACTCATTTATAATTAAAAGAAACAAAGAAACCCCAAGGAAAACTTACAATTCTCAATTCTCTGGACTACGTAATCGTGAATGCTGGACGGTATTCTCGCAGAAAAAGTGACTTGGAGCAACAGAAATTTGGTTCTACAGAAGGATGTTGAAAACGCCATGGACAGAACATGTGAGCAATGACGAATGCTTTAGCTGAAATAGAAAATATATGGAGACTCTTACTTAACATCAGTAACAAGCAGTTTAAAATTCTAGGGCAGATACTGAGTATGGGTATTGACATTGCATTTAAATTCATGTAGGTTATAACCGCCAGGAAAGCAAGTATATGGAAGAGAGTTCCACAGGCGGGAAGTTCGAGAAAAGAAACTGTTTTCGGCTGCATTTGGTTGATCTAACTGTAAAAGGGTGGGAACTTGTAGCCAGTCTGGTGTTTCGAGTAAAATGCTTGTGGGGGAGGCACTAATGACTTAAGTTCGTTGGAGCAGAAGTCATGAAAATATTTGTCGAAGAGACTGAGGGAATGCACATCCTGCCTGTGAGAAAGTGGGTGGAGTCGAGCTGTTAAGTCGGGACCTGTCACGTTACAGATTCTCCTTTAGAGCCGGTCGATAACACTGAGATGAACAGCATGGGCGCCTGACCATATATGACAGCAATATTCTATGCACGGAAGGATGGTTGATTTGTATATGTGCAAGATGGATTTAGGCGAAAAAAAACGTCCTGGCCTGACATAGTGACCCAACCTTCCTAGCAGTGGATTTAGGTACAGGAAAACAACACAGGAGCTACCTCCCGAGCTTCTGTGAATGGATGACAACAGGGTTTAAGAATTGGTAGAAGTTAAACGTTCAATGAGAAAGAGTAGTAAGGAGTTAAGAGCATCAAATGTTCGTAGTAATAACTTGTTTGTCTGTATGTATGAGCGTTATGGTTGGGTAGGAGTGTCTTTGAAGTAATCGTTCAAACTTAAAGGGTTCCTTTCAGTTATCAAGTATAAAAAGAGATGAGAGGCGAGAGAGAAAGATAGAGACAATAATAACGATAGCTTGACGCACGTCATCTTCTCTTTGGCGACAGTAGAAATTGGCCCGTCTTTTATTTCGTTTGTGGGGCTCGAAACGGTCATTTAGGAATTCACGCTCGAATGTGATTCTAGCCTTTCCATTAGACAACGAAAAAATCTCGTGTCGGCTCACTAAAAGGGCCCGTGAAAGAGTTTGATTCTGATAATTAAAGATTATTTGAATTTTGTTATTAGACGTTTCCTCGTTTTCTATTGGGCAAAAAAACATTTCGCATCGAGGTGTGGAATTTCACGAGTTTTGTTTTGGGTTCGATTTTGTGTGTGTGCTAAGCAAAGTTTGTAAATTCGAGTCTTTTTTCTAACAAAAACAATGAGTCAGTGCTTAGCATTTGAATTTTAAATCTAGATCTTGTTTTGTTCACTGCAGCACTAACATCGAAACTTATTTATAAGTGGAACTGTGTGTGTATTTATGTGTGTGTGTGTGTGCGTGTTTGTGTGTGTGTCCGTTACCGAAACGGCTGAACCGATTTTCTTGAAAATTTACACAGTTGTACTATAAGCGTCTGCAAATGTTCTTAGCTAGGTTTTGTGTCAAGATACCCCCGATGAATATTGAAAATCGATAATCGAAAAAATCGGAATATATAAGGAGTGGTCCGATTTTAATCAAATTTGATACACTCATAGACAAAGACATAAGAAACGATATTCAGAAGTTTCAAGGTTGCAGTTCTGACAATAGTGCAGAAAATCGATAATATATATATATATATATATATATATAAAAGGCAAGATGCTTGTGTGTGTGTCTGTTTATCTGCCTGTGTGTCTGTATTTTTTCAGCCCTTTTATTTAATTTTTACTTCGGGTTTTAGTTTTTGCTTCGAGTAGGTATAATTGTAGTTCTTAGTTTCAGCCATGATACCATTTACTCAGAGGACTTATTTAGCTTTCAAAATTCAGTTTACGACGAAAAAACTTATTTGATATTGATACCAGGAAATCAAAATTTGACTTACATCCATTCAATTTTCTTTCAGTCTACGGTTTCGCTTTAACTGGAAACAATTATTGTTTTTTTAGTCTTTCGTGCCAACGTCCAAAGAGTCTAAGCTCCAGGACCATGGATTAGTTTTAAAGCTTTCATTACACCTGAGCAACGACAGGCTATACTGCTAGTATATATATATATATATATATATATATATATATATGAAGTGCGATTTGTAAATTGTCGCAATTATTTTATTATTTCAAATATTCTTTAGGCTGAGTCTGAGCCCCAGGACCATGGATTAGTTTTAAAGCTTTCATGACACCCGAGCAACGTCTGGCTATACTGTTAGTGCAAAATAAACTTAGAAAATGTCTGAATCCACCAAATCTCACTCAAACTATAGTTTAATTATTAAGACTTGAAAACCAATATTATCTTAAAAAAAAAAGAAAGGAAGATTCATGCAATTTAAGAATATTTCTGTCATTGAATAATCTGCAAAGAGAAGATAAACATTAAAAAAAGACTCAACCAATGAAATACTGATAAGCTACACAGGCATGTCGCTTAGATTTGTCTTCTCTTTGATAAAACAGTATACAAACAGACGATGTCAACAAGTGAGGGATCAATTTATATATCAATTGTAATATAGAATTGATGTTTTATTCTATATCAAAACATTTTTTTTATTTTTCAAAATTTTTTAATACGTTCGAAATTTTGTGAAAAATCTTGTTTTTATTTTCGTTAGCGGGGAACCAAATTGTTACGAGAGTTTACAATGGAAAACGTAATATTACATAGCTCACTTGTTTTTCCGGTAACAAACACATTAATTGGAAATTCTTGCAAAAATCAAATTATTGTCGGATTTTAATTAAACTTTAAGGATGTATTCACAAATAAATAAAAGTATATTTAAATTAAATTTATTTTTCTAAAAAATATCGGTAAAAATATTCTTTTAAATATCAGTTACCCAACTCCATCTAAATTTATGAAGTTTCAATAAATTAAATTCTGTAGGCAAAAATGATTTTATTAGCTAAACGCAAGACTCATTGGGGAATGTAAATCATCTATTATTTTTTAAAACCATTTTAGCCCCTTTTACCGAAAATCTGCTCTGAATAGTAAAATAAAAAATATTAAAATAAAAAAGACAATAAAACTATGATATTGTGTCATTAGATAAACTTTGAATTGCTTCAATAAATAGTATAAATATCAGACATTATAGTCTGAAGAAAAAAATGATTAATAATGAAATTTTAAAAGAATTGTTTTTATTTTTGTTTTCTTGGCTATAATAATAACTGGTAGATTATAAAATGAAGACTATATTTACTAACAGATGATTGAAAAGTTTAATACAAGTCATCTAGCCATCGTATTTTTAAAATAATATTTTTATTTTTATTTTGCGTATTTGAAGGTGTTTTTTTTTGTATGGTAATTTCTATGTGTACATTAAAAGGTCATGTGTTTCAAGGTTTTTTTCCCTTACCGGAACAACCATTTTGTAGAATTCTGTCATATATGTTCGATATACGCTTATCTTATGTCGCATCTGTCAACACATTTCACTTATGGTGGAAATGTAAGAGAAGTCAACTCTGTTTAAAAATAGTTTATTCTAAATTTCATTCTATAAATAAGTAATACTTGTTCAAATTAGATTAATATAACATTAACTTTGTTAAATTTCTAAATATAATGTGTCACAGATGTATATTTTATTTTTGCAAGATGTTTAAAAGTGAGATCAAACTTTTGTTTAAATGTGTGTCGATCGCTCAAAAATAACCGAAAAATTGAAAAATAATGTAAAAATTTTATATTCCAATCAATGTAATTTTTTTTGCAATACACCAAAGTATTTTGCTTAGTACAAATAGTAATTATTTAAGTTTTTTTTTTTAAATTCAATTTAAATGTTAGTTATCAAAAATGAATGGAGGTCAGTTAAGGGTCATACGTGATACATGCTTTGGGCGATCATGTTTCGAAAGAGACATGACTGACTGATTCTCCCGCACTAGGTTGCCATTGCTTTCTGTGGTAGACCGGTTGCCAGCCAAGGCTATAAAACTTAATCTATCCTATTATTTAACCCATAACTGGAGGGAAGAGATGGATTACTACCTTTCCCAAGAGTATCTGTGTGTAAGTGGATGCAAGGAATTCAACTTGAATTCGAACTCGACTTCCCGATTTGTCGTTCCGAGGCGATATCCACAGCACCACATCGCACATCAGTGGAGGTACCTGTAACACACTGCACCGGACTTCTGCCCTCAAGCCACGTCTTGGTCACGGCACCCAAATGTGAACACTGCACAGGACGGCCACGCCTCACACCAGATCCTGGTCGAAACGGCACCAGATGTGACGCCTCAGCCTGGCTGGCCGTCTGTTTAATGTGACGCTCGTTCTCGCTGGCGGTCATGACGATCTCAGTTGTGCACTGCCACCTGGTCGCGAGGATCCCGTCCGATGATATCGTCACAAAAGCTGGACTACAGGACGTCTTTTGCAACAACGGGCCACTGTCCCACGTTGTGATTAGATCCCAGAGGTCTCGTCTTGCAATCTTAATAGTCGTCCCTTTAGCCAGTCCGGACACTAGTGTACATTTTTGGTTTGAAAAAAAATAAACACGGCACCAAAAAATATTAATAAAATATATGAACAAGCCGAACACGCCTAGAGAGCTACGAAGTATGTCTTTATATAAAGAAAAAACAATGTCTTTCTTTTCCCAAGAATACAGTTGTCGAAAATGATATACAATCATCGAAAATAACCCATAACTGGAGGGAAGTGACGGATTACTACCTTTCCCAAGGGCATCTATGTGTAAGTGGATTCAATGAATTGAGCTGGAATTCGAACCCCCGATTTGTCGTTCCAACTCGATATCCACTGCGCCACATCGCACATCAGTGGAGGTACCTACATTAAATAACCTGGAAAGCGTTGACAAATGTAAAAAAATTGAATCAATCTATTAACATTAAACACGTGCTGGCAAATCACGCGCAGACAGTGCGTGACGCAAAGAGAAACAGGTATTCTTATTACCCAAATCTTGTCTTAATAATAATTTGCAATTTGACACTGAAAACCTATTCTATTTCACTGAAACAACCGTCGTAATATATTTTAGTGACCCGACAGAAACACGATTGTCATCAAAAGCAGGATCAATAAAATTGTGGTCGACGTCAAAATCAGAAAATATAAACAAGACCGACAAAAATGTGATTTAATCAAAGGCACCGACTTCAAAAGCAATACTCGGCGAAAATGATTCACAGATGCACCTAGCCATAAAGCGAAAACTCTAAAAGGCAAAACGTCATGGAAACGTCAGCTCGTATAAGATCAGGGTTTTTCGATCAGAAAGGATAGAACACCTAGAGGATGCAGAGAGAACACAGGAAAGAGAGAAGATAACTCCCGCTTGTCATCTACTTCGTATGTGCGTGATTCCCTCTGACTACTACTCCTTACAATCATCACCAACGAAGAGTAAAAATATCAGTTTATATTTTTATATATACGCTTTGTTCATCGTTTCTCAGACAAGATTGTTGCTTTCCAGCATCAAAGAAAATATATAATACCATTAAAAATTCTATCATATCTCTTTTCATCTTTCTTTTTTCCTTCTTTCCTTATTTTTTTCACTGAAACCAAGTAGTGTCTTTTTTCACTCTTTCAACGCGATCAAAACAGAATATCCGTTATTTATGAAGAATTGTCCGGAGACGTTAAACTCTTCTTTCTTTCTTTCTTTCTTTCTTTCAAAATCCTCATATATTACGAACATTTTCCTTAATAATAATTTTTAAAATGATTCAACTGATGATGTTATTTTATTGTTGGTAATAAAAATTGAAACTATTGTCATATTCGTTTTCCGTTGTTTTATACTTTGCGTCTTAAAAGTAGTATTATTATTGCTGTCGTCATCGATTTTACGGATCGGGAAGGTTCAAAATTGTTAAATCCTAGCCATAGGTTAAAAACCTAACCTCCCTTTCCTAGGAGCTACATCTCCTTTGATAGGATTCATGGTTTATTTTCCGGTGTCTAAGGTGTCTCCTAAAGGCGAAATCCAAAGGAAGCTTTGAACATTTGTTCCATTATCTTGCCGGTAATGCCTCTCTACACTTCACCTTGTGCCAATTCAGGTAATGACGTGGGCAAACCGAAATATACACTCGTTTATTTCATTTTTTTTTTTTTTTTTTTGGCTGGGATCAATCTGTAGTATCTGCTCTCAAGTGGATATACTGCATTTCATCATCACAAGAGAAAATATTGTTCCCGGATTAAGAAAAACAATTGCCCGCGGTACGAGCCTCTCCATTGCACTAAATATGGGGAACGATTTCAATACCGATGCCAGCGCGATTTACGTTGGCGGGGCTGGGATATTTTTTAACCTGGGCTGAGTTTACGCTCGGGTTCCCTAAAAAAGTGACCTTGTGTCACATCCTGCCAGAGTGAGCCGATAACAAAATTCAACCGTTTGGCAAAGATTAATGTGTAGTATCTGTTCTAATCAGCTTAATGTGATTTTTTCCTTTCATTTTCATTTCTGTTTCCTTATTTCTCTATCACTCTATCTCTATGTGTTTCTTTCTATCTCTCTCTGTCTCGCTCCATCTATCTATCTATCTATCTATCTATCTATCTATCTATCTTCTATTCTATCTATTCTATTCTATCTATCTATCTATCTATCTATCTATCTATCTATCTCGTTCATTCATTATCATATCTATCTATCTATCTATCTATCTATCTATCTATCTATCTATCTCGTTCTATTCATTATCTATCTATCTATCTATCTATCTATCTATCTATCTCGTTCTATTCATTATCATATCTATCTATCTATCTATCTATCTATCTATCTATCTATCT
The DNA here is from genome assembly GCA_037127315.1 of Ascarosepion bandense. Classification (NCBI taxonomy): domain Eukaryota; kingdom Metazoa; phylum Mollusca; class Cephalopoda; order Sepiida; family Sepiidae; genus Ascarosepion; species Ascarosepion bandense. The sequence continues at coordinate 2,071,097 of JBBBDQ010001140.1, forward strand.
CGTTCTATTCATTATCTATCTATCTATCTATCTATCTATCTATCTATCTATCTATCTATCTATCTCGTTCTAGTCATTATCTATCTATCTATCTATCTATCTATCTATCTATCTATCTATCTATCTCGTTCTATTCTTATTCATTATCTATCTATCTATCTATCTATCTATCTATCTCGTTCTATTCATTATCTATCTATCTATCTATCTATCTATCTCGTTCTATTCATTATCATATCTATCTATCTATCTATCTATCTATCTATCTATCTATCTCGTTCTATTCATTATCTATCTATCTATCTATCTATCTATCTCTCTCTCTCTCTCTCTCTCTCTCTCTCTATATATATATATATATATATATATATATATATATGTATATATTTTGCTCACTCTATCTCTCTATCTTTCTATTTTTCTTCACTTGCGTCTTTTCTTCTTTCATTCCTTTTCTCACCGAAACCAAATCATGAATCTTATTTATGAAATATTGGTAGGACGTAACAATCACAACTATAATATTATTGTTATTATTATTACATTTTTTTAGAAATCCACTGTGTAATACAAAGCCACAAACTCATCAACCCGGGCCTCACTGCTCTGGTTTACTTAACCAGTAGATTTTTTTTGAAGACGGGTGGCTAGAGCTTTTTTTTTTATTTTTATAGACTCTTTGCCAGCAATGGATTGAGAACCCAGAAAACGGAAACAGAAAACAGATTTTTTTACTTTACCTTGCATATTTGCGAGGGAATCAAACGAAACGGCCTGGGATTAAATTTGAATCCGACACGCCAGTTTCAAATCTTGGATTGGTAACCACTAAGCTATGAAGACAATATTTTATATACGTAATGACAGGCTGGGAAATGAAAGCAAAAGAACACAAAAAATTAGAATCTGAGCGTGACAATTGACATAAATTCGTGTTCCATTTCAATTCATTGCATTTAGTTACGCACAAATACCCTGGGGAAAGGTATTAATTCGCCTCCAGTTATGGGTTAAATATCAGGACAGATTGGGTTATATAACCTTAGTCGAAAACCAGTCTATCGTAGAAAGTAATGGCAACCTACTACGGGAAAAGGTCCTGCCCAGTCAGTCATGTCTTCTTCGAGACATGATTGCTTTAGCGTGTATCACGTATGGCACTTAAATGATTAAATGATAAAAGATCAATTGGAAAAGTTGGTACTCAAAGGGCATATTGAAGGCAAGACGGACTGAAGAACGTAACGAATGACCCATCTAAATATTTGGTCGAACAAAGAGTGAAAAAATATTCTTTACTTAGTTACAAAGATAAAGAAAATGTGGAGAGCCACGACCGTACGCCATGAAGGCACATTAACAGGATAACCGTATGGAACTCAGATATTCTTCTTCTTATTATTATTAAATAAATAAATAGATAAACAAATAAATAAAGGCTGAAGACTACTATGTAGTAGTCGAGGGTCGTAGTGTGTAAAATATGTGGTACAAATTTTTCAGATTTAGTCGATTTAAAAAGGTATGGTAAGCTTAAACAAATTTTGTTTATTTCCGAGCCCATTAACAGGGATATCAAAATGAATTCCTTTTCACTCCAGACCAGGCATTCATTAATAGCGACTTTAATTTGGAGGCAAATGAGCGGATTGGAAGTGAAATTGAGGCGGGATTAGCTTTTCCACCGATTCAATCTTGCGTTGGTGGCAACTGTAACCACCGCAGAGGCGCCATGTTGCGATTCGTTTGGCAACGGACGATACAACTACCTGTACTGTGTCAGGTGACATATGAGTTATTATGTTCATTAGAGAGAGAGAGTGGGGAGGCGGGGGAGATACGGCTGAGGAAACAGATAGATAGATAGATAGATAGATAGATAGATAGATAGATAGATAGATATGAATAGACTAAGATAGATAGATAGATAGATAGATAGATAGATAGATAGATATGAATAGACTAAGATAGATAGATAGATAGATAGATAGATAGATAGATAGATAGATAGATAGATATGAATAGACTTAGATAGATAGATAGATAGATAGATAGATAGATAGATATGAACTGTGACATAGACAGAAGTGACTGAAATATCTATGTATAGTATAATTATTTAGGTGTTAATAAAACCGTGCTAGATTCGTGCTATCGACGTAGGACTATATATATACACACACACACACGCACACATATATATATATATAGAGAGAGAGAAAAAGACAGAGAGAGAGAAAGAAAGTGTTGTGCCACCGACGCAGGACAATATATATATATATATATATATATATATATATATATATATATATATATATGCTGGTTTCATTTAATAATATAGACAAACTTGTCTATATTTTTTAATGAAATATGCATCTATGAAAAAATGCTGCCTAAATACACGCAATATATATATATAGAGTGAGAGAGTCGTGCCATCGACGTAGGACAATATATATATATATATATATAGATAGATAGATAGATAGATAGATAGATAGATAGATAGATACAGCGAGGGAGTGAGCATCATATTTATTTAAAGAGATTGAAACAGATACACAAGTAGATAGGTGTGAATCGATTAATATTCACCGATAGATGTAGGAGGGCCATGATCGCCTACGTCCTGAAGGAATACGGTACATACCATACAAGAAGAAGAAGATTTAGGAAAATGATTTTTTTTTTTAATTTCAAGACTATTATTATTATCATTATTATTATTTACAGTAAGCAGTCTTGGTAGTAGTAGTCGTCGTGTGCTCGTTGTGGTTGCTGCCACACGTGCCTCAACCTGTTATTAATGTAGTCGATGTGACGAGATCACTTCTTTTCGCCCCCCCCCCCCACCCCGCCTCTTCCTCTTCATATACAAAAGCAATGGACACGCCAATTGTCATTACTTGAGAAGGCGAAAATGTCTACCGATAACACCCAGCGGCAATTGGATAGGCAGGGTATTTCTTCACGATCGCTTTCTTCTTCTTCTTCTTCTTCTTCTTCTTCTTCTTCTTCTTTGTTTATTTTTCTTCTTCTTTGTTTTCTTCTTCCTCCTCTTTTTATCTTTGTCTTTATCGTCTTATTTGTGTTATTCTTATTCTTATATTTCTTTGTGTTTTTCTTCTTCATCTGCTTCTTCCTCTTTTTCTGATTCTTTGTCTTTTTCTTTCTCATCTTCTTTGTCTTCTTTGCCTACTTTTTCATCTTCTATCTCTTTTTCTTTGTCTAATTCTTCTTTATCTTTCTTCTTTGTCTTCTTTGTCTTCTTCTTCGTTTTCTTCTTCGTCGTCTTCTTTGCCTTCTTCGTCTTCTTTGTTTTCTTCTTTGTCATCTTCATTTTTCTTCTTCTTTGTTTTCTTTGTTTTCTCTTCTTTATCTTTGTCTTCTTTATCATCTTATTTGTGTTATTCTTATTCTTATATTTCTTTGTGATTTTCTTTGTCTTCTTCATCTGCTTCTTCCTTCTTTTTGCTTCTTTGTCTTTTTCTTTCTCACCTTCTTTGTCGTCTTTGTCTACTTTTCTTTTTTGTCTACTTTTCTTCTTTGTCTTCGTCTTCTTTGTCTTCTCCTTGTCTTCATTTTCTTCTTCCACTTTTTCTGCTTCTTTGTCATATTATTCTTCCTCTTCGTCTTTGTCTTCGTCTTCTCCTTTGTCTTCGTTTTTATCTTCTTCTTTGTCTATCGTGTTCACCTATTTGTTTTTTTTTTATTTTCTCATATTTTTCTTCCTTATCTACTTCTTTGACTTCTTCTTCTTCGTCTTCTTTTTTGTCTTCTTCTTCTTTGTCTACTTTTTCTTTTTCTTTTTCTTCTCTTGCTTCTTCTGCTTCTTTTTCTATTTTGCATTCTTCATCTTTTTCTTTCTCTTCTCCTACTTTTTTGTTTTCTTCATTTATTTACTTTCCCTTCTTTTTCTCCTTTGTTTTTATGTTTTCTTCTTCATTGTATGCTTCTTTCTCTTCTTTTTCGTCCTCTCCTCCTTTGTCTTCTTCATCTTCTTTACCTTTTTCTGCTTCTTTTTCTTCTTGTTTGTCTTCTTTTTATCTTTTTCTTTGTTTACTTTTTCTTCTTCTGTCGTTCTTCTGCTTCTTCGTCTTTTTCCTTGTTTTATAATTTTTTTACATTTTCTTCTTTTTTCCTTTATTTTTTCTTCATCTTCTTCTTTGTCTACTTTTTTCTTTTTCTTCTATCGCTTTTTCTGTTTATTTGTCTGTTTTGTATCCTTCTTTGTTTTCTTCTTCTTCTTCTTCTTCTTTGTTTTCTTCTTTGTTTTTTCTACTTTCACTTCTTTTTTTTCTGTCTTCGTTTTCTTTTGTATGATTCTTTGTCTTCTTCGTCTTCTCTTTTGTCTTCTTCGTCTTCTTCTTTGTCTACTTTTTATTTTTCTTCTATCGCTTCTTCTGTTTATTTATCTGTTTTGTATCCTTCTTGTTCTTTGTTTTCTTCTTCTTCTTCTTTTTTCTACTTTCATTTCTTTTTTGTCTGTCTTCGTTTTCTTTTGTATGATTCTTTGTCTTCTTCGTCTTCTTCTTTGTCTACTTTTTATTTTTTTTCTGTCTCTTCTTCTGTTTATTTGTCTGTTTTGTATCCTTCTTCTTCTTCTTTGTTTTCTTCTTTTTTCTACTTTCACTTCTTTTATCTGTCTTCATTTTCTTTTGTATGATTTTTGTCTTCTTCGTCTTCTTCTCTTTTGTCTTCTTCGTCTTCTTCTTTGTCTACTTTTTATTTTTCTTCTATCGCTTCTTCTGTTTATTTGTCTGTTTTCTATCCTTCTTCTTCTTCTTCTTTGTTTTCTTCTTTTTTCTACTTTAACTTTTTTTTTGTCTGTCTTCACTTTCTTTTGTATGATTCTTTGTCTTCTTCGTCTTCTTCTCTTTTGTCTTCTTCGTCTTCTTCTTTGTCTGCTGTGTTTTCTTCTCTATCTTCTGCTTCTTTGATTTTCTTTGTCTTCTTCATTGTTTTCTTATTATTATTATTCTTATTTTTTATATTTTTTTATATTTTATCTTCCTTTTCTTCATTTCTTCTTCTTCTTTCGCTTTTTCTTTTTCTTTTTCTTCCCTTCTCCCTCCTCCTTATTATACTTCTCCTCTCCACCTCCTCATTCTCCTTGTCCTACCTTTTCTTTATTTCTTTTCTTTTCTTCCTCTACTTCCTCTTATTAATATCATCTTTACGAGAGGAAAGCAACACAGGTAGTAATTTAACGCCGTTTCTCTTCATAGTCACAGACAATTGCCTATTCATAAAAAGGTAGAAACATTATTGGTCCCTTTCAAAACAGAAGCATTATGGAAGATTAAGAATGTCGGTTTTAATTTCCTCTCCCTCCACCTAATCTGGAAATAAAAACAGGAATTCGTTTTTTTTTTAATAGACGTATTCAGGTCAGGAAAGGGTTCACCTGCTCCTCAGACGACATCTCTCACTTTGGATGGGCATTGTGGTGCAATAGATATCGACTCGGAATGACAAATCGGAGTGCCGAGTTCGAATTCCAGTTGTATTCCTTGCATTCACTTACACACAAATACCCTTGGGAAAGGTATTAATCCGTCTCTTCCCTCCAGTTATGTGTTAAATAATAAGACAGATTTTGTTCTATAGCCTCGGTCGGCAACCAGTCAACCGCAGAATGCAAAGGCAACCTACTGCGAGATGATCTTCTGCCCAGTCAGTCATGTCTCTTTCGAGACATGATCGCCCATAGCGGGTATCTCGTATGGCACTCAACTGATTCAGGTCGTGAATGGGTTCACCTGCTCACCTCACGATATCTCTCACTAAAGGATTTTATATTTTTGGACAAGTTCGACATTAAAAGATTCTTCTATGTGCCTTGTTTTTTCAGGACGTAGGCGATAATGGCCTTCAATGTTTCCCTGTCCCTGATGGCTCTTAGCACGCTTTCTTCTGTAACGTCACGCAGCCCCAGTTCTGTCATCCACCTGATCAGAACCTTCAAATGTGTTATCCGCTGCCTTCCTCTGTCTCTTTTTCCCTCTATCTAACCTGTTAGTATCAGGATCTCCAACACCTCCGTCTTCATTACATGTCCCAGGAACTTCAGTTGTCTCTTTCTGATGCTCAATATTAATTTCCTTTTCGTTTCCATTCTTTCCAACACCACGTCATTGCTCACATGCTCGATCCACGGTATCTGCAGCATCCTTCTGTAGAAACATATTTCAGCTGCTTCAAGATTTTCCTTTATCTTCGATGATATTATCCAACATTCACCGCAATATTGAAGAACTGACTTCACATAGCAACCCAGTACTCTCTTCTTTGTTTCTAGTGAAAGTTTCCTCTGTCTTAATACTTTACTGAGCTTCTGGAACGCGTCTTTCACCATGCTAATTCGCTTTTGGATCCTTGTGTCGCACTTTCCGTCTTCGGTTAGAACACTTCCCAGATATTTAAATTTTCGTACCTACTTGATTTTAATATCTCCCACCTGTATTTGGCACTTTGGGCTGCTCTTTTTGCTGATGACCATGCATTCGGTTTTCTTGCAGTTTATTTGTAGTCCCTTCTTGTCACTCTCTTCAGCTATCTTCTGTAGGAGGTCTTGTAGTTTCCATTCCTTGTCTACAATTAGCAATGTGTCGTCTGCGTATCTTATGTTGTTCAGATTTTGGACTCCGATGATAAATCCTGGCATAACACATTTTTTTTAAGAAAACCCCCCATCTTCCAAGAAAAATCCATCTTGAAATTACTTTAACTTTATGAAATGAAAATTGGGGAAGGGAAACGCAGAATTATTATGGAAACAAATACAATAAAAACCACTTGAATGCTTTGTGTTTACTTAATTCAGTAAATCAGTCAGGGTTAAGCGATCATGTAATGAAACACACATGACTGAGTGGGCAGAACATTTTCTCGCAATCGACAGCCATTATTTTCTGTAGTAGGCTGGTTGCCAACCAAGGCTATAGAATCGAATCTGTTCTATTATTCAATTCATTTAACCAGATAAGTCAGTTAAGTACCAAATGTGATACAAGCTTGGGCGATCATGTCTCTTTCGATTCATGACTGACTAGACAGACGATGTTCCCGTAGTAGGTTACGATTTATTTCTGCAGTAGACTGTTGCCAACCAAGGCTAAAGAACCCAATCTGAATTGCTATTAAATCATTTTATCCAGATCAGTCAGTTAAGTGCCATACGTGATACACACTTGGGCGATCATGTCTTGATAGAGATATGACTAACTGGGCAGAATATTTTCCCCGTGTAGATTACCGTTTATTTGTGGTAGACTGGTTGCCCACCAAGGCTATAAAATCCAATCTGCCCTGCTATTAAATGCTTTTTTCCAGATCAGTCAGTTAAATGCCATACGTAATATACAGTTAGGCGATCATATCTCGAAAGAGACATGACTGGCTATTCAGAAGGTTTTCGCGCAATAAATTCACCTTATTTTCTGTGATAGATTGGTTATCACCCAAAGCTAGAGAAACCCATCTGTTCTGTTATTTAACCCATAGATGGAGAAAAGCGACGGATTAATAACTTTCCTACGGTTATTTACGCGAAATTGAACGCAATTAACTTAACTGGAATCTGAAATCGGCTCTTCGATTTCATGTTCCGAGCCGTTGCATCACAACATTTAATTAAAAAAATTCAAAGACATTCGACGATTTCTTTTGTATTTCTGTTATTAATAATATCATCATTGTTATTATTTTTTTAATTTCTTTTTATACACACAGCTATCGCCCGGTTCACACTCCACCCTCGTCTATTGAACAGGTGAAGAGGCTCATCCCTTGTTCCCTGTTTAGGATGTGGTTTCCGGTTTTCTCTTTTCCTATCTTGTCACTCCTTTTTTTTCAATTGGAGTAGATAGACTAAACTATCGCCCGGTTCACACTCCACCCTCGTCTATTGAACAGGTGAAGAGGCTCATCCCTTGTTCCCTTTTTAGGATGTGGTTTCCGGTTTTCTCTTTTCCTATCTTGTCACTCCTTTTTTTTCAATTGGAGTAGATAGACTAAACTATCGCCCGGTTCACACTCCACCCTCGTCTATTTAACAGGTGAAGAGGCTCATCCCTTGTTCCCTTTTTAGGATGTGGTTTCCGGTTTTCTCTTTTCCTATCTTGTCACTCCTTTTTTTTCAATTGGAGTAGATAGACTAAACTATGGCCCGGTTCACACTCCACCCTCGTCTATTGAACAGGTGAAGAGGCTCATCCCTTGTTCCCTTTTTAGGATGTGGTTTCCGGTTTTCTCTTTTCCTATCTTGTCACTCCTTTTTTTTCAATTGGAGTAGATAGACTAAACTATCGCCCGGTTCACACTCCACCCTCGTCTATTGAACAGGTGAAGAGGCTCATCCCTTGTTCCCTTTTTAGGATGTGGTTTCCGGTTTTCTCTTTTCCTATCTTGTCACTCCTTTTTTTTCAATTGGAGTAGATAGACTAAACTATCGCCCGGTTCACACTCCACCCTCGTCTATTGAACAGGTGTAGAGGCTCATCCCTTGTTCCCTGTTTAGGATGTGGTTTCCGGTTTTCTCTTTTCCTATCTTGTCACTCCTTTTTTTTCCAATTGGAGTAGATAGACTAAACTATCGCCCGGTTCACACTCCACCCTCGTCTATTTAACAAGTGAAGAAGCTCATCCCTTGTTCCCTTTTTAGGATGTGGTTTCCGGTTTTCTCTTTTCCTATCTTGTCTCTCCTTTTTTTTCAATTGGAGTAGATAGACTAAACTTTCGCCCGGTTCACACTCCACTCTCGTCTATTTAACAGGTGAAGAGGCTCATCCCTTGTTCCCTGTTTAGGATGTGGTTTCCGGTTTTCTCTTTTCCTATCTTTTCACTCCTTTTTTTTTCAATTGGAGTAGATAGACTAAACTATCGCCCGGTTCAGACTCCACCCTCGTCTATTTAACAGGTGAAGAGGCTCATCCCTTGTTCCCTGTTTAGGATGTGGTTTCCGGTTTTCTCTTTTCCTATCTTGTCACTCTTTTTTTTTTCAATTGGAGTAGATAGACTAAACTATCGCCCGGTTCACACTCCACCCTCGTCTATTTAGCAGGTGAAGAGGCTCATCCCTTGTTCCCTGTTTAGGATGTGGTTTCCGGTTTTCTCTTTTCCTATCTTGTCACTCCTTTTTTTTTTTCAATTGGAGTAGATAGACTAAACTATCGCCCGGTTCACACTCCACCCTCGTCTATTTAACAGGTGAAGAGGCTCATCCCTTGTTCCCTGTTTAGGATGTGGTTTCCGGTTTTCTCTTTTCCTATCTTGTCACTCCTTTTTTTTTTCAATTGGAGTAGATAGACTAAACTATCGCCCGGTTCACACTCCACCCTCGTCTATTGAACAGGTGAAGAGGCTCATCCCTTGTTCCCTTTTTAGGATGTGGTTTCCGGTTTTCTCTTTTCCTATCTTGTCACTCCTTTTTTTTTTCAATTGGAGTAGATAAACTAAACTATCGCCCGGTTCACACTCCACCCTCGTCTATTTAACAGGTGAAGAGGCTCATCCCTTGTTCCCTTTTTAGGATGTGGTTTCCGGTTTTCTCTTTTCCTATCTTGTCACTCCTTTTTTTTTTCAATTGGAGTAGATAGACTAAACTATCGCCCGGTTCACACTCCACCCTCGTCTATTGAACAGGCGAAGAGGCTCATCCCTTGTTCCCTGTTTAGGATGTGGTTTCCGGCTTTCTCTTTTCCAATCTTTTCACTCTTTTCTTATTTTTTTCAATTGGAGTAGATAGACTAAACTATCGCCCGGTTCACACTCCACCCTCGTCTATTTAACATGTGTAGAGGCTCATCCCTTTTTCCCTGTTTAGGATGTGGTTTCCGGTTTTCTCTTTCCCAATCCTTTACATCAGTAGCGTTACCGCGTTGGCGGTATCCTGCACATCAGTGGCGTTACCGCGTTGCTCGGGGTGACATGAAACAAAAGGAAACACATTTTCTTTCGGGTCTCAACCAGAGACCGGATGTTAGAAATTGCATCATCATATTTTTCACCCATCATTTTTCTTGAAAAAGAAACTAAGATAAACGCACATTTGTTATAGATGCAATCTTTCGTAAATCGTAAGCTATACTGCTGATTACAATTTCTTCGCATTTATTTAAAATATGGGGTACCGCGAATCCCTTTAATGAGTCTATCAGAATCTTTACGATTCAATCTGTGGTATCCAACTACAACTGGAATTATTGATTGCTTGGTTGTTTCGTTTTTGTGGCAAATCAACCTTGGCGGGTCATTTATTGCCAACTAAATTTTATTTATTTATTGCTAGTGATACCTTTTTCTTTCAACAATTTATTGCTGTTTTTATATAAGTTTTGTATCTAGTAATACTTTTTCTTTTCGAGTATCAAGATTCATTGAGGTTTGTTTTTTTAAGGGCAGGGACCCCAAGTCTTACGCTTGTTATTTTAACCCATAACTGGAGGAAAGGGACCGATTAATACCTTTCCCAAGGGTACCAGTGCTTAAGTGAATGCAGAGTATTCAACTGGAATTCGAACTCGGCTCCCCGATTTCTCTTTCCGAGCCGATATCCACTGCACCACAACGCACATCCGTCACTATACGCTTACAGCACCTGGTATTCCCAAGCGGTCACCCATCTAAGTACTGACCAGGCTCAGCGTTGCTTAACTTCGGTGATCGAGCGAGAACTGGTGTATTCAACGTGATAGGCCGTAAGCCAATTTTTGATGTCCTCATATTTAACATTTTTAAGATTTCCATTTCAAGAACTTTGCATTCTAATAGTTTTCTCAAATATACGTTACAATCTGTAAGAACTAAAAATTGATATAGACGTTAGTTAGTTCCTGTGATTTGACCCAAAGAATTGTGAGTTCAATACCAGTCTACAGAAGTGCGGAACAAGTAACTTAGAGGGTTAGAGGGAGATAACTCATGACTATCAAAAGAGACTCTATGCAATGAATGAGAATGTTATACCGCAGTGATTGTAATAAAGGGTTCAGTTCAAAATTCCTAGCACCTGAAAAAGTTTAGAGCGTTTCAACGTCGTACAAATGGCTACAAAGATGGGGACAATAGGCCGAATAAGGTAAATAGTGGCTCTTTTCATTGTCATTTTGACGTAAACAAAGACGAGGATAGATAGATAGATAGATAGATAGATAGATAGATAGATAGATAGATAGATAGATAGATAGATAGATAGATAGATACGATAGATAGATAGATAGATAGATAGATAGATAGATAGATCGATAGATAGATAGATAGATAGATAGATAGATAGATAGATAGATAGATAGATAGATATAGATAGATAGATCGATAGATAGATAGATAGATAGATAGATATATTGAACAAGATAGATAGATAGATAGATAGATAGATAGATAGATAGATAGATAGATAGATAGATCGATAGATAGATATATTGAACAAGTATAGATAGATAGATAGATAGATAGATAGATAGATAGATATGAACAAACTGAGACAGAGATAAAGCCCTTCGTAAAGTGTGAGCTGTACTGCTGATTACCGGGAATCAATTCTGTGAGTCCATCGGAACCTTTACTGCAACTGGAATTAATGATGTCCTCATGTTGAATATTTTATGATTTACATTTCAAGATTCTTGTATTCTAATTCAGTTAAGTGCCATACGTGATACACGCTTGAGCGATCATGTCTCGAAAGAGACATGACTCACTGTGCAGATTATCCCGCAGTAGGTTGCCATTGCTTTCTGCGGTAGACTGGTTGCCGACCAAAGTTATAGAACCCAATCTGTCCTGATATTTAACCCATAACTGGAAGGAATAGACGGATTAGTACCTTTCCCAAGGTTATTTGCGCGTAAGTGAAGGCGATGAATTCAGCTGACTCGAACTCGGCTCCATGATTTTTCGTTCCGAGCCGATATCCAATGCACCACAACGTACAACCTGTATTCTAATAGTTTTCTCAAATATACATTACAATCTATAAGAACTGACAAGTCAGTAAGAAAGCACATTCTACTTTTGTGGTCTTTCAGCAGGATGTCTGGGAAAATAACTTTGATTGCTCTGCCTACCTGTATTGTAAAATCTCATCAATTTGTTCTCAAGGTTCTATCTCTCTCACCTGGTCATTCTCAGACCAATCTTTTGCAGGCTCTTTCTCGTAAAAGTCACTTATTTTCCGGTGCGCATATTGACACATTCGGTCATGCTGAGTTTATATTCAGTTGATGCTAGCAACGTGAAACCTGATGCAAAATGATCAATTGTTTGTAGATATTTATCACAAAATTGGCTTTTGCCGTCAAAACATTACAAGTCAACCATCCGTCCGTGCATGGAGTACTGCTGCCATTTATGGTCAGGTGCCCCTGCCGTTCTCCTCAGTGTTCTTGACAAGCTCCAAAGGAGAGTCTGTAATGTGATAGGTACTGATCTGGCGACTCGTCTGCAGCCACTTTCCCATCGTCGAAATGTGGCCTCCCTCTGTCTCTTCTATAAATACTTTCATGGCTTCTGCTCGGATGAGCTTAAGTCACTGATGCCTCCTCAACAGGTGTTTACCCGTTCAACCAGACTGGCAACTGGGTCCCACCCATTCACAGTCAGGTTAGCCAAACGCAGACGACAATTCTACTCCTGCAGCTTCCTCTCTCGCACTTCCCGCCTGTGGAACTCACTCCCGTATTCTTGCTTTCCTGACGGCTACGACCTCCAGAAATTTAAAAGCAAAGTTAATACTCACCTACTAACCACTGGCCTCTAGCTCTCTCCCCTCCCCTGTATAACCTTCCCTTTCTCTCCGCCCATGTACCTGTCATTGCACCTGCTTTCTCAGCTTTCTATTGTTCCTTTCTAACTAGCTTGTACTCCTCACTCTTTTGTAATTAATCTCTTTACATTTATGTAACCCCCTGCACATCAGTGGCGTTTCTGCCTTGCTCGGGGTGAAATGATTAAAAAAAAAAAAAAAAAAAAAAAAATCAACCAAATGCAGCCGACAATTTTACTTCAACAGCTTCTTTTCTCGCACTTCCCGCTCGTGGAACACCCTTCCGTATATTTGCTTGCCTTCCGGCTACAACCTCCAAGAATTTAAATGTAGTGTCAATTTCCATCTCTTATCCAGTTGACTCCAGTTCTTTCTACATCACCCCATGTATCATCTTTTCCTTTCTCTCTACCTTCGCAACTGTCTTTACTCCTGTGTTCACATCCTTCACATCCTTCTCTTGCCTTTTTTCTGACACCCCCTGTAACTGGTTTGTTTTTCTCTTCACTCTCTTCTTGCCTAAACCTTTACTCTCTTATGTAGCCCCCTGCGCATCAGTGGCGGCACCACCTTGCTTGTGGTGAAACGATATTTAAAATATGTGGGCATTGTTAATTTCTAATTAGCAAGCATTGGTTCTATGTAGTTAGAATAAAATCTTTCTGTCTGCTTTAAACCCTGTACTAGGTAACCACTTATGGGTACGGGGTTTGTCCACATCAGCCTGTCTGGTACCGGCGGAGTATTGACTATGAAGAGGCTTATCTCGTCATTGTTTCTGCATTTGGTACATTGCATTTACTTTCTCTTTTACGGCCCTATCTCTGTAATCAGGGCTGGGTCAAGGTCACACCAGTTTCTCACAGTTTCCTTTCCTTTCCCTTCTTCTTCTTCTTCTTCTTCTTCTTCTTCTTCTTATCATCATCATCTTTTGTTTATCTGAGTGATATAATCCTTCACCGGATTATCCTTGTTTTAGCAAAATAAAATAAAATAAAAAATAAGGCTATAGAACCCAATCTGTCTTGTGATTTAACTCATAACTGGAGTGAAGGGACGGGTTAATACCTTTCCCAAGGTTATTTGCGTGTAAATGAATGCAATGAATTAAACTGGAATTCGAACTCGGCTCCCTGATCTTGTTCCGAACCGATATTCACATTTTTTTAAAATATGTGTTCTTGGTAATTTCTACTTAGCATGTACTGATTCTATGCATTAAAAATAGAAAGTTCGGTTTCAGCTTTTAAATCTGCACTACGTAATGCGTACCGGGTTTGTTTTCATCAGCCTGTCTGGTACGGACAGAGTATTGACCAAGGAGAAGCTCATCTCTTCATTGTTTCTGCATTTGGTACATGCATTTACTTTCTCTTTTAAGGCCCTGTCTCTGTAATTAGGTCTGGGTCATAGTCATACGAGTTTCTTACAATTTCCATTCCTTCTTCTTCTTCATCATCATCATCTTTTGTTTTGCGATTGATATAATCCCTTCCCGACTTACCCTTGATTTAGAAAAAAAAAGCAAGGTACTAATACTGCATGAATTTCTTGGACGAGGAGGTGCCATCATTTAACTTTATTATTATCCTCATTTTTGTTGTTGTTGTTGTTGTTATTATTATTACAATATTTCGGTCAGGTGGGCGTCAAACCAGGTAACTTACAGGGAATTCTGAAATTAACCTTTTAATAAATCAACGGAACTAGATGCTTCTCTTTCCACTTGTCACGCTTAAGAATACCCCTTTACTCTTGTAGATTAAATAAAGTGTTTGATCCAACATTCATCTGTGTTAAACTGTGAGGTATTTTCCGTTTGTTTTTTTTTTTTTTTTTTTGTTTTTATATATATCTATGTTTTTGTTCTCCCCCCCCTTTTTGGAGTTCATGCTTCATTTAGGAGGAAAAAAAAAAGTTTGAAATTTATATTTATTCTGTTATGCGAAGCTACTTTGGCCAAGTTATCAGCAGCCATTACAGCTCCATGCCACGTGTTGTTCTTTGAATGGGAATTTACCTAGCAGGCCGACTCGCTTTGATATTTGGGAAAAGCAAGAATTGAAGAATGAATCTTAATTCAAATTTCCTGTGTTAAACTGTGAGGTATTTTCCGTTTGTTTTTTTTTTTTTGTTTTTTTTTTGTTTTTATATATATCTATGTTTTTGTTCTCCCCCCCCCTTTTTTGGAGTTCATGCTTCATTTAGGAGGAAAAAAAAAAGTTTGAAATTTATATTTATTCTGTTATGCGAAGCTACTTTGGCCAAGTTATCAGCAGCCATTACAGCTCCATGCCACGTGTTGTTCTTTGAATGGGAATTTACCTAGCAGGCCGACTCGCTTTGATATTTGGGAAAAGCAAGAATTGAAGAATGAATCTTAATTCAAATTTCCTGTGTTAAACTGTGAGGTATTTTCCGTTTGTTTTTTTTTTTTTTTTTTTTTTTTTTTTGTTTTTATATATATCTATGTTTTTGTTCTCCCCCCCCCCTTTTTGGAGTTCATGCTTCATTTAGGAGGAAAAAAAAAAGTTTGAAATTTATATTTATTCTGTTATGCGAAGCTACTTTGGCCAAGTTATCAGCAGCCATTACAGCTCCATGCCACGTGTTGTTCTTTGAATGGGAATTTACCTAGCAGGCCGACTCGCTTTGATATTTGGGAAAAGCAAGAATTGAAGAATGAATCTTAATTCAAATTTCCTGTGTTAAACTGTGAGGTATTTTCCGTTTGTTTTTTTTTTTTTTTTTTTTTTTGTTTTTATATATATCTATGTTTTTGTTCTCCCCCCCCCCTTTTTGGAGTTCATGCTTCATTTAGGAGGAAAAAAAAAAGTTTGAAATTTATATTTATTCTGTTATGCGAAGCTACTTTGGCCAAGTTATCAGCAGCCATTACAGCTCCATGCCACGTGTTGTTCTTTGAATGGGAATTTACCTAGCAGGCCGACTCGCTTTGATATTTGGGAAAAGCAAGAATTGAAGAATGAATCTTAATTCAAATTTCCTGTGTTAAACTGTGAGGTATTTTCCGTTTGTTTTTTTTTTTTTTTTTTGTTTTTATATATATCTATGTTTTTGTTCTCCCCCCCCCCCTTTTTTTGGAGTTCATTTGGACTTTAACTAAGTTAAAACTTAGTTAAACTCCACTTTTGTAAGTTTGTGTTTTTTTTTTTTTTTTTTTTTTTTTTTTTTTCAAAGGATTGTTCGTGTTCGATTTTTTTTTTTTTTTTTTTTTTTTTTTTTTAATAGGAGTAGATAGGTCACACTATCGCCCGGTCTATACTCCTCCCACGTCTATTGAACTGGAGTAGAGGCTCGTTCCTTGTTTCCTGTTTAGGATGTGGTTTCCGGTTTTCACTTCTCTCTCTTCAGACCTTGGTACTGGTGCTTCCGTGAGTTTCCTGCGATCTGGCCGGTTGGTGGCAATGGCTCATCACTGTGAGGGTACCGGGTTGGCAGTTTCCTGGTTGCTGCTTCCGACTGGTAGTTAGGAGCCCTAACTCTTGCGTAGCGTCAAGAGCGGCTGCTCTGATCAACAGTTGTATAATATCGGGGTTCTTGTAGTGCCATGTCGCGCATGGATAGGTGTCCCTGCAAGCGCTTTCGGTGGGCAACCCCGAGGCCACACCTTGTTGCAGCCCTAGCCAGTCCCCCTCCCAGCTCAGATCGTGGGTAATGACCGCCTGTATCCTCTACCCTAGGTCCCTTTCTATAAACCAAAAACATGACAAGACAAAACAGAAATGACCCTAAACCAGCTAAATCCAAACCACCTAAGCCCATTAACCTCTCCTTCACTAATATCCGAGGCATTCGTACTAACTTTGCTAGTGTAGAAGCGTTCCTGCATGAAAAGTCCCCTGACATCCTCGCGCTCTGCGAAACTAACCTCAACTCAACTATTCCCTCCTCTGACCTCTTCATCCCTGGTTATCTTCCCCTTTTAAGGAAGGATTCTACTGTCCACATGCATGGGCTGGGTGTTTATGTCAGCGAACACCTCCCCATAACTAGGGTGACTTCACTCGAATCTACTGACCACCAATACATATGTCTCCGCTTGTCTCTCCTCAGTTCGGTTAGCTACCTATTCTTCCTTTACCGTTCTCCCTCCTCTCCTGACTGCTCCCTACTAGATAGCATTGCCGACGACATAGATAAGGCTATTACCTATCACCCATTTGCCCACATATTTGTATTTGGAGACCTCAATGCCCATCACTCTGAGTGGCTTGAAAACGCTGTTACTGATTCGGCGGGCACTCACGCCATGAACTTTGCTATTTCCCAATCCCTTACGCAAGTGGTGGACTTCCCCACTCGCTTCCCAAGCACACCCTCGGGTCATTCCTCACTGCTAGATATATGTTTCACCTCTGCGCCCGACGCCTGTCAAGTCTCGCAGCTTTGCCCTCTCGGCAACTCCGACCACGCTGTAGTCTCCCTCAGTATTTCTTTCCAATCTCACTCCCCCCAGGATCCCCCTACTCATAGAACCTCCTACCTCTACCAAAAAGCTGACTGGGAAGCCTTTCGCGATTTCCTCTGCGACGTCCCTTGGGGAAAAGTGTTTGACCTATCAGTTGATGACTGTGCCTCTGAGGTCTCGTCATGGGTGAAAGCTGGCATTGATGCCTTCATACCCACCAGGAAGTATTGCTTAAAACCTCATTCCCCTCCGTGGTTCTCTCCAGCCTGCTCAGCCGCCATTGCCCACAGGAACCATTACTTCCATCTATTCCAGAGACAGCCAACTGATCACAATAGGCGCCTGTTCACATCCGCTCGCAGTGAGTGCAAGAGAACTCTAAATGACGCCAAACAGTTGTTTGCGGAGAGAATGCGACAGCACATAGCTGACCGCAAGTTCGGCTCCAAGGACTATTGGAGGATTTGTAAACGAGTGCTCAACAATAGGAAATCCTCAATACCTCCTTTAATCCATGGATTTGACGTTCTCACGTCATCTGCTGAGAAAGCTGAGTGCTTTGCCCGCAGATTCTCATCCAACTCCACACTCGACTCGTCCGGAGTGCACCCACCCGACTTCCCTATTAGAACTGAGGCCAAACTGCATGACGTGTATATTACCCCGACAATAGTATCCAGAGTAATTTCAAAACTCGACCCCCATAAGGCGTGTGGAGACGATGGAATCCCGGTGATAGTCCTTAAGAGGTGTGCCCCTGAACTTTCCCCTGTCCTCTCTAAACTGTTTAACTACTGCCTTTCTGCTTCCTGCTTTCCTGCATGCTGGAAATTCTCCTCAGTCGTTCCTGTCTTTAAGAATTGTGGTGAACCCTCGGACCCATCCAACTATCGCCCTATCAGTCTCCTACCAATATTCGGGAAAGTGTTCGAGGCTATAATAAATGCTGAAATAGTTCATCATCTCACCGCCCACAAGCTGTTCTCCGACAGGCAATATGGATTCCGATTTGACAGGTCCACAGCCGACCTGCTAACTACTGTAACGGAGTACATGCTACAGGCCCTTGATGAGTCTGACGAGGCTCGCGCGGTTGCTCTGGATATCTCCAAGGCTTTCGACAGGGTTTGGCACCCTGGCCTCCTATGCAAACTACGCGGTTATGGTATTACCGGTCGCCTGCTTGACCTAATCCAATCTTTCTTAAATAACCGCAAAATGAAGGTCGTTCTGAATGGGCGTGCCTCTTCGTCCTACAGCACGAATGCTGGTGTCCCACAAGGCTCTATCCTGGGCCCAACGCTCTTCCTTATTTTCATCAACGACCTCCCAGATGAGATCAGGTCCCAAGTAGGCATCTACGCAGATGACACTACAATATACTCCCGCTCCAGTAAGAAACCTGTCGTGGCGGACAGACATAATCTCGCTGCTGACCTTGAGCGGGATCTACACTCTGTGGTGAACTGGGGCAAGAAGTGGCTTGTCAACTTTAATTCCTCTAAGACCAAGCTGTTGTCTGTCAACCATTACAGGCAACCTCTTCTGCCTCCCATAAGCATGGACCAGATGATTCTCCCGGAGAGTAATACACTACGCCTCCTCGGACTTACCCTGTCCTCAGACCTCAAATGGAAGCACTATATTGAATCCATAGCAAAATCTACTGCTAAGAAGATTGGGTCACTATGTCGATCCAGGATGTTTTTTCCACCTGAATCCATCCTGCATATATACAAGTCAACCATCCGTCCGTGCATGGAGTACTGCTGCCATTTATGGTCAGGTGCCCCTGCCGTTCTCCTCAGTGTTCTTGACAAGCTCCAAAGGAGAGTCTGTAATGTGATAGGTACTGATCTGGCGACTCGTCTGCAGCCACTTTCCCATCGTCGAAATGTGGCCTCCCTCTGTCTCTTCTATAAATACTTTCATGGCTTCTGCTCGGATGAGCTTAAGTCACTGATGCCTCCTCAACAGGTGTTTACCCGTTCAACCAGACTGGCAACTGGGTCCCACCCATTCACAGTCAGGTTAGCCAAACGCAGACGACAATTCTACTCCTGCAGCTTCCTCTCTCGCACTTCCCGCCTGTGGAACTCACTCCCGTATTCTTGCTTTCCTGACGGCTACGACCTCCAGAAATTTAAAAGCAAAGTTAATACTCACCTACTAACCACTGGCCTCTAGCTCTCTCTCCCCTCCCCTGTATAAGCTTCCCTTTCTCTCCGCCCATGTACCTGTCATTGCACCTGCTTTCTCAGTTTTCTATTGTTCCTTTCTAACTAGCTTGTACTCCTCACTCTTTTCTAATTAATCTTTCTACACTTATGTAACCCCCTGCACATCAGTGGCGTTTCTGCCTTGCTCGGGGTGAAATGATTAAAAAAAAAAAAAAAAAAAAAAAAAGAAAGCTTCAAAACGCCGTGATAGTTACAGAAAAGACGAGGAAAATTTACCGCTTACAAATAAACTGAATAATATGAGAATGCGGTCTACACGAATTCTGATATTAATTATTATTCAATTAGCATGTATCGGGCTAGACTCCCTGAAAGTAAAACACTGCGTCTCCTCGGGTTACAACAGAGCTCAAGTGGAATGACTATATAGAATACAGAGCTAAATCCGCTGCTAAGGTCGGTTCTCTGTGCGAAGCCAGGAAGTTTTTCCCGTCTAAAACAATCCTGCACTTATACAAATCTACCATCCACCCTTGCATTGAATACTGCTGCCATATCTGGTCGGGTACTCCTGCTATCCACCTAGGGCTCCTTAGCAAAATCCAAAAGAGGATTTTGTAATGTGATTGATCTCCCGACTTGGCAGCTCAGATACAATGAGTTTCTCACCGGCGCAATGTGGCTTCCTATGTCTCTTCTAGAAATACTTTCACGGCTTCTGTTCAGTTGAACTTAGCTCACTGGTGTCCCCTATATATGAAATTACTCAAGCCACAAGATTAGCAACTAGTTTCCACCCTTTAACTGTGAAACCAATAAATTGTAAACGCAAATTCTACTATAACAGCTTCTTTTCTCGCACTTCCCGCCTTGGAATTCCCTTCCATTTACTTGCTTTCCCGACAGCTACAATCTTCAAGAAATCAGATGTAAAGTCAATAATCATCTCCTATCTCACTAACCTGCATCCTCTCTCTCTTTCTCTCTCTCATGCTCCTTTCTTCGTCCACATCACTCTCACCAGTATTCTCATCCTTCTCTTACCCACTTCCTGACACCCACTGTAACTTGTCACTCTTTCTCATAACTTTCCTCTTATGTAACCCGCTTCTCAACAGTGGCTTTAAAATGCCTTACTTGGGTGACACGATTATAGACAACAAGATTCCACTCGCTTGATCGACTCAGTCGATTAAAAACTCAATTGGGTGTTTAATGTTTATTGCTCTACTCGCCCGCGGTCAATTAAAAATCTCGCAATGAAACGTGTCCCTTCAAATATAGAAAAAGGAAATCTGATTCCTTTTACAACCCAAAAGTATGCCATTGAAGATTCACAAGTTTTCTTAGAATGACATACAAAAACATTATTGAACTCTTTAGACTTATGCATGGCGCCTGATCTCACTTTTATCGTCCCGGTCAGTGTAAACATTCGTTCAATTAGCTCTTCCAGAATGGAGCCAAAATGTCTCTGTCACCCAGATTAAAGACGCTCACAGGTTTATAGAAACACATTTGGAAAAATATTATTTTTGACTCAAGATTCACGATAGGTTTACATAAGGAGACTATTAAGAAATTGAGTCGGTCGAGTAAAATGATTTTGGAGCGAGTAAATTTTTCCTCGCTTTCGACCGCCGGTCGAGTGATTTGTTTTTCAGATCTCAAAAGCTATATATATATATGCAAATGAAGAAGAACGAAGAAAATAATTGCAACGTTAAAAACATTAATTAAAATGCTCAATATAAAAACAGAGCTATGAATATTTCTTATTAACTATTACTTTACAACTTGTGCGAACTACAAGCTACTACAAAATTGTACATTTTGGTTTCGGCATTGAAAGAACAATGTCTCATCAGGTAGTTAATAATGATGGTAATAAACGATTTAAAACACCACTTCCCATTATTTTAGGAATGTTTTGTAAGATGTAAAAAGGTATTTAATGGGAGGGAAGAAAGAGGTTAGAAAAGATCAGAAAATAAGAAAAGAAATTAAGAAAATGAAAAGAAAGAGA